>CM042173.1:14569892-14628660 GCA_023376005.1 Doryteuthis pealeii
TCTGACAATCTCTCTCTGATCCTCTCTCTTTTATGTAACAGCTGCTCTCTGTCTCTGTCTCTGTCTCTCTCTCTTTGACTATCTCTCTCTCTCTGTTCTCTCTTTTATTTAACAGCTGCTGTCTCTCTCTCTGTCTCTCTCTCAATTCATTTTCTCTACTTCTTTCTTTCTTTCTTTATTTCTCTCTGTCCTCTCTCTCTCTCTCTCTCTCTCTCTCTCTCTCTCTCTCTCTCTCACTCTCTCTCTGACGCCCCCTTCTCTCTCTCTCTCTTTTATTTAAAATCTGTCTCTCTGTCTCTCTCTTTCTCTCGGTCTCTTTCTTTCTCCCGGTCTCTCTCTTTCTCTGTCACACACACACTCTCTCTCTCTCTCTCTCTCTCTCTCTCTCCCTCTCTCTCTCTCTCTCTCTCTCTCTCTCTCTCTCTCTCCCTTTTTATTTTAGATTTGCTATCTGTCTGTCTCTGTTTCTCACTCTCTCAATGTTCTCCCCTTTCCCCCCTCTCTCTCTCTCTGACTATCTTTCTCTCTCTTTCTATCTCTCTCCCTCCCTCTCAGACTCCCTCTCTATTTTATTTGACAGTTGCTTTCTGTCTTTTTTATTTGACAGTTGCTATCTATCTATCTATCTATCTATCTCTTATATCAATCTATGTTTATGACAGAAAAACGAACATTTGTGAACAGAAAAGAAACCGTGTATGTCATTTGTCTTAATTCTTTTGATGGTGCTTGATAATTTATATCATGTAGCTTTTTCGGACTGGTTTAGGCTTCTAATTCTGATGAGAAGATTACCGAGTTCGATAAGAAAGGTCCCCAAGTTCGACATAAAAAAAAACACTTGAAGAAGGTCGGAGGGCACATCAGCCGAAATACTGTGTATATATATATTTACCAACCCCTCCAAACGAGCAGGATGTGACACGTGGTCAATTTCTTAAACGAAGTTCAAAAAGTTTGAATTCAGTGTTTTCTCATAGTGCTAATACCATTTGGAAAGGTATACTTGTAACTATACTCCCTTCAGCTATGTGTAAATAGGACAAACTGAACAATTTAAGCGTGGTATTACAACCGGTCTAGGAGAAGGAAAAATCTGAATTCAAACCTGTTAAACTCTTAAACTGACCTTGTGTCAAATCCTACTCGTGCTGGGATGGGGTGTAAATATATTTGGGTTAATAGTAGGGAAGACTGGGCTCTTTAATCTTAGTATGGCAACTGATATAGGAGAAGGAAAACTCTGAATTAAAACCTGTTAAACTCGGCTTAATATATATTTACCAACCCTCCGCACGAGCAAGATGTGACACATGGTCAATTTCTTAAGCGAAGTTCAAAAAGTTTGAATTCAGAGTTTTCCTTCTCCTAGACCGGTTGCCTAAGCAAGGTTAAAGAGCCCAGTCTGTCCTACTATTATCCATAGCTGGAGGGAGAGTAGGATTCATACCTTTCCCAATGGTATTAGCGCTAAGTGAAATGCAATTTGCACATCCAGGATATGAACTCGGGGTGACGAGTCCATTTCCCATGACTTTAACCATTACACCAAGCGCTTCCTCATATTGTGTACTAACAATAAAGATGACAACAGCTTGAAAAATGTTAATAATACAAACTTTGTATGTATTTACCCAACCCCTCCCAACAGCAGGATGCGACACAAGCCCTTTTTCAAGTAGAGTTTAATAGGTTATAATTAAGAGTTTTCTTTCTAGTCTTGCTATACCAAAAAAAAAAAGCCTAATCTTTTCTGCTATCTACCGAATATTTGGATCCATACCGTTACTAAGGGTATTAGCGCAATATAATATACAATGAGCCTCATAAAATGAAGAATCGAGACCATTCAAACCATGTTACATAATTGTTAGTATCCTAACACTTATGTACAGTTAGTGTAAAAACCAAAATACCAGCGGCCTTGGAAGATTGAGTGACACGAGTTGACCTCACCTTCAACTCTTTTCCGGTGGATACCGTGAGAATCGTTGTAGAAGGCCTTATCTCCGGTTTAGATTAGAAAGAGTTAGTTTAGAGTATCGGCCGAACCACGGATAGAACAAGTCGCGTTAAGCGAGCTGCCGACTCAATCTGCGCAGGTAGTCTGGTGGGGATTTCGAAAGAAAATCGAAGTCTTGGGTTATTTATCCAAAAACTACCAATGACCCAGGGCTTATGATAGATGAGAAATCCCCAATGGAAGACCAGACATGAAATCCCCAAGACGAAGTCCAGACGCTACAAGAAGAACATCTGGAAGAGGACAGATCAGAAGAATAATAGAAGATAAGAGAGTATACAACAAGTATAGCACTGTTAACATCGACTAGTTGTCTATTCAAGAGCTATTCTGTTTTTTCTTGGGGGGCGAAATTAATCATTCCATGAAACTTATTTGTGGTGAATTTCTAAAATGGTCCATCAAACATGGAAGACTGGGAGCTGTATGATCTACACTTTTCTCCATCTCCAGCAGCAACTACATTAGTGTACTTATAAAATATACAATACCTCTATTGTATAAATATCTATCTAAATTTGTCCTTATCTATTTATTAAGAGATTTCTTCTTTCGTCGCCCCGATTTTCAATGTCTCAGTTAGTCCTACACACCTATTCCTCTGTCTCTGTCCCTCTCTGTCTCTCTCTGTCTCTGTCTCTGTCTCTGTCTCTGTCTCTGTCTCTGTCTCTGTCTCTCTCTTCTCTCTCTCTCTCTCTCCTCTCTCTCTCTCTCTGACAATCTCTCTCTGATCCTCTCTCTTTTATTTAACAGCTGCTGCTTTCTTACTCTAAAGAATCCCTGAGGCGACTTGCTGTCACTCAGCCTCCAGTGAATCTCCGGCTCGACAGATGTGAAAACCTCAATAATAATAATAATAATAATAATAATAATAATAATGATTTAGAATCATCCACAAAAGACCTGGAAAAGAATCGTCGGAAACTGAAGATCAGAGGGTGAATGGAGACCATCTAAACCATGACAGCTAGAATACATAACTTAATAAATAGATAAAGACAGACTTAGATAAATATTTATACAATAGCGGTATTGTATATTTTATAAGTACACTAATGTAGTTGCTGCTGGAGATGGAGAAAAGAGTAGATCATACAGCTCCGAGTCTTCCATGTCTGATGGACCACTTAAGAAATTCACCACAAATAAGTTTCATGGAGTAATTTATTCTTACCTGGGTTCGAGCACCTCCCCTAAAAAAAGCTCTTGAATAGATAACTACGTCATCCATCGAGCCAGATAGGAATGAAAACTGGAAAGGAACTCTGAAATGCAAAAAAAAATGGAAAGATTAATTAATAAACAGTCCCATTTATGCGTTAAATAGAAAAATGTATTTATGAAAAAAATTGTGTATTCATTAAGAATTTCTATCAAAACTTTATCGGCATTAAATGAACCACTGAGGTTGATATGCCGTAAAACAAAACAAACCAAACTAATTAATAAACCAAACAGAGATCATTCTCTTGGAAAGTTTCCAGTTCTCAGGGGAATAGAGGAATGTGTAGAGGCCTTGTTGTAGAGGTTCGCAAAGAATATCAAATGACGAAAAAAATATGACACAGTTTAAGTAGAAAATACGGAGAAATGATAAAACATATGCATATGATTATTAAATAACAAATAAATTTATTCAGAGAATAAATTTGCAATAATCAACAAAATTGAAAAAGAAATAGTGTAGATATGATATGGAAAAGTTTGCTATGAAATGTAAAATGTAAAATGTAAAATGTAAAGGTAAATGTGAAATATTTATGTAGTCAAAAGTTCGGATACGGGTGCTAGAAATGAGAATTAATTTTGTCCATACGACCTGCTGAAACGGATTCCTGATATTGAACGAAGTGGTAAGAATAATGGTAGTAGTAGGAGCGTCGTAATTGTGTTGACTTGGTCGTGTTCTATCTGGCCGCAAGATGGGATTCTTATGTTTGTTTGTTGTTGTTGTCGGGTATGTGTTCTATTTGATAGCGAGATTAAGTCTGCGTCTTTGTAGATTTCTTCTCTGTCTTTTTATAATTAGAAGATGGGATCGAAAAGTAATTAATTTTTGGTGCCAACGTGCGGACGTAGTTGAAAGCAATGCTAACCTATCCAATCGATTCTGATTTTTATGTAAACATTTGTTTTAATCACTTTTGCTTAAGTTTAGGAAAAGGATTGTGTTCGTGTGTTTTGCTTTAATCTCTTTTCCTTAAGTTTGGGAAAAAGACTGTGTTGTGTTGTGTGTTGTTTGTTTTAATTTCTTTCCCTTAAGTTTGGGAAAAGGATTGTTTAAATTCTTTCCCTTAGTTTGGGAAAAGGATGTGTTGTGTGTTTGTTTTAATTTCTTTCCCTTAAGTTTGGGAAAAAGGATTGTGTTCGTGTGTTTGTTTTAATTTCTTTCCCTTAAGTTTGGGAAAAAGGATTGTGTTGTGTGTTTGTTTAATTTCTTTCCCTTAAGTTTGGGAAAAGGATTGTGTTGTGTGTTTTGTTTTAATTTCTTTCCTTAAGTTTGGGAAAAGGATTGTGTTGTGTGTTTTTTTAATTTCTTTTCCTTAAGTTTGGGAAAAGGATTGTGTTGTGTGTTTGTTTTAATTTCTTTCCCTTAAGTTTGGGAAAAGGATTGTGTTGTGTGTTTGTTTTAATTTCTTTCCCTTAAGTTTGGGAAAAGAAACGCGTATTTATTATTATTTCGATATAAAATATAGAATTGTATTCTATAAATGACAGATATTCGACACTGACTAGAAGGAGATCCGGATATCTGAGGAGACTGCTCTCACTGAAACTTAATAGAGAATAATAATAATCCTCTTTAGCGTAACGGTTAGTAAAAAAAAAAACAAAAAAACGAAAATACTTTTGGATAAAGTCTAAAAATTTGGAGGAGACTTGCTGTCACTGAAACTTTAAAAGAGAATAATAATAATCCTCTTTAGAGTAACGGTTAGTAAAAAAAGAACAAAAAACGAAAAATACTTTTGATAAAGTCTAAAAATTTGGAGGAGACTTGCTGTCACTGAAACTTTAAAAGAGAATAATAATAATCCTTTTAGAGTAACGGTTAGTAAAAAAAGAACAAAAAACGAAAATACTTTTTGATAAAGTCTAAAATTTGGAGAGACTTGCTGTCACTGAAACTTTAAAAGAGAATAATATAATCCTCTTTAGAGTAACGGTTAGTAAAAAAAGAACAAAAAACGAAAATACTTTTGATAAAGTCTAAAAATTTGGAGGAGACTTGCTGTCACTGAAACTTTAGAGAATAATAATAATCCTCTTTAAGAGTAACGGTTAGTAAAAAAAAGAACAAAAAACGAAAATACTTTTGATAAAGTAAAAATTTGGAGGAGACTTGCTGTCACTGAAACTTTAAAAGAGAATAATATAATCCTCTTTAGAGTAACGGTTAGTAAAAAAAACAAAAACGAAAATACTTTTGATAAAGTCTAAAAATTTGGAGGAGACTTGCTGTCACTGAAACTTTAAAAGAGAATAATAATAATCCTCTTTAGAGTAACGGTTAGTAAAAAAAGAACAAAAACGAAAATACTTTTGATAAAGTCTAAAAATTTGGAGGAGACTTGCTGTCACTGAAACTTTAAAAAGAGAATAATAATATCCCTCTTTAGAGTAACGGTTAGTAAAAAAAGAACAAAAAACGAAAAATACTTTTGATAAAGTCTAAAAATTTGGAGGAGACTTGCTGTCAACTGAAACTTTAAAAGAGAAAATAATAATTCCTCTTTAGAGTAACGGTTAGTAAAAAAAAAAAAAAACGAAAATGACTTTTGATAAAGTCTAAAAATTTGGAGGAGACTTGCTGTCACTGAAACTTTAAAAGAGAATAATAATAATCCTCTTTAGAGTAACGGTTAGTAAAAAAAGAAAAAAAAACGAAAATACTTTTGAATAAAGTCTAAAAATTTGGGAGAACTTGCTGTCACTGAAACTTTAAAAGAGAAATAATAATAATCCTCTTTAGAGTAACGGTTAGTAAAAAAAGAACAAAAAACGAAAAATACTTTTGATAAAGTCTAAAAATTTGGAGGAGACTTGCTGTCACTGAAACTTTAAAAGAGAATAATAATAATCCTCTTTAGAGTAACGGTTAGTAAAAAAAGAACAAAAAACGAAAATACTTTTGATAAAGTCTAAAAATTTGGAGGAGACTTGCTGTCACTGAAAACTTTAAAAGAGAATAATAATAATCCTCTTTAGAGTAACGGTTAGTAAAAAAAGAACAAAAAACGAAAATACTTTTGATAAAGTCTAAAAATTTGGAGGAGACTTGCTGTCACTGAAACTTTAAAAGAGAATAATAATAATCCTCTTTAGAGTAAACGGTTAGTAAAAAAAAGAAAAAAAACGAAAATACTTTTGATAAAGTCTAAAAATTTGGAGGAGACTTGCTGTCACTGAAACTTTAAAGAGAATAAATAAAATCCTCTTTAGAGTAAACGTTAGTAAAAAAAAAAAAAAAAAACGAAATACTTTTGATAAAGTCCAAAAATTTGGTTTGTTGATAATTTGTTTACCATTGCAAAATGGGACAAACTCTAATAAAGCGAAAAAGTGAAGAAGTCTTTACCGGGTGTGTAATAGAACGTTAAGTCATCCAGGTTACTTCGTTAGAAAAGCGACCATCTTATAAAAGTTTCCAGTGCCAACCTCTTGTGCCGGCATTGGCGCGTTTTTCACCAATGTCCATGGCGCCGTGAAAAAAGAAGTCGGTGAGAAAGAACCCGGATGTTATAGAAGGCGATCAGCGCGTAATAAGTTTTCACGCCTTGGAGAAAGGTTCAAGCCTCAGTTGCCAACAACTGAAGAGACTATTCAGCACAGTGCGACTATGCTGGGTGCGGGTAATGAAGTGAATATTAAATTAGCGAAAAGGTGAACGAAGAAGGAAATGTCAGAAAGAAATAGTTGAATGAATGACACTGTAAAGAAGAAAAGACGGTAGAAGAAAAAAAACAAACAACTGAAGATGGGGAAAAAGAAGGTGAGGATATGAATGAGTCTTTCAGTAATTTGGAATTTTGAACGAATAGTTGAATGAGAAAATGGAGGGAGAATGAAAAGAATTGCGAAAAATAATGAGCAGGGAGGTGAAATGAAAGAGAAAAAATAAAGGAAAATAAGAATAAAAATGACAATGAAAAAAATACAGTAAATGAAAAAAGAAAAAATATAAGGAGAAAGAAAGAAAGAAAGAACATGAGAATCAAAGAAAAGAAAAAAAGAAAGAAAAGTATATGGATGAAGAAAGAAAGAAAGAAAGAAATGAATTAAGAAAGAAGGAAAGAACAATGAAAAGAAAGTAAAGAAAAATAAAACAAAGACAAATAGATGGAGGAGAAAGAAAGGAGGGAGAGAAAAAAAGAAAAAAGAAAAAAGAAAGAAAAGAAAAAAGAAAAAAGAAAAAAAAAAAAGAAACAAAAGAAAAAAAGAAACAAAAGAAAGAACAAAAGAAAGAAACAAAAGGAAAGAAGAAAAGTATGCATGAATGAAGGAAAGACAGAAAGAAAGAAAAAATAAAGAAAGAAAGAAAGAAAGAAAAAAGAAAGAAGGAGAAGAAGGGAAAAGAAAAAAGATAAATATAGAAAGATAGAATGAAATAGAGAATAAGAAGGAAAGAAAGAAAGAAAGAAAGAGAAAGAAGAAAGAAGGAATGAGATAAAGATGGAGGAAAAAGAAAGAAAGAAAGAGAAGAGAAAGAATAAGGGAAAAAGAAGGGGAAAAAAAAAGAAAATATAGAAAGATAGATAAATAAATAAAAGAAAAGAAAGAAGAAAGAAAGGAAAATAAAGATGGAGAAAGAGAAAGAAAGAAAGAAAGAAAGAAAGAAAGAAAGAAAGAAAGAAAGAAGAAAGAAAAAGAAAGGAAAAAAATAACAAAGAAAAAGTGAGATAGATGAGAAACTTTAGGAAAAGAAGGAAACTAACAAACCAAAACATGGAAAGGAGGAGGAATGAAATTAAGGATGGAGAAATGGGAGCGGACAAAAAATTGAGAAGAAAAATAAAAGCATGAAAGAGAATGAAAAATGAAAGAGAATGGGGAAGAACGAAAGCAAGAAAAATAACGAAGGAAATCTGGAATGGAAAAGAAAGAAAGAAAAGAAAGAAAGGAGAAGGAATGAATAATGAAAAAATATAAAACATTAAAAGTGTAAACGAAAGAAAGGCCCGGAAAAAAAAAAGAAAGAAAGAAAGACGGACAAGAAAGAAAAGAAAAAAAAGAAGAGTAAGAAGAAGAAAAAAAAAGAGCAGGAAGAAGAAAGAAGAAACGAACGGAAGAAAAGAAGAAAGAAAAGAGAAGAAAAGAAAGAGGAAATAAAGGAAGATAAAAGAAAGAAAAGATGAAAGTCAATGTGCGAGGAAGAAAAACGGGGAGATAAAGAAAAGGAAGATAAAAAAAGAAAGAAAGAAAAAATGAAAGGAAGAAAAAGGACATGAGTAAAAAAAAAAAGAAAAGAAAAAGACGCAGAGGGGGAATATATAGAAACAAATAGAAAAAAGAAAAAAGAAAAAAAAAAAAAGAAAAGAAAAATTCCCAGGAGAAAGAAAGAAAAGTGAAAACGTGGAAAAAAAGAAAAAGAAAAAAAAAAAGAAAGAAAAAGAAAGAAAAAGAAAAAAAGAAAGAGAAAAATTAAAGACAGATTAAGAAATAGCAAGAAAGAAAGAAAAGAAAGAAAAAAAGAAAAGAAAGAAAAGAAAAAGAAAAGAAAAAAAAAGAAAATCCCAGGAGAAAGAAAAAAAGTGAAAACGTGTGAAAAAAAAAAAGAAAAAAGAAGAAAGAAAGAAAAGAAAAAAAGAAAGAAAAAGAAGAGAAGAATTAAAGACAGATTAAGAAATAGCGAGAAAGAAAGAAACGCAGACAGAACCAAAGAAGATGAAATCACAGAAGAAAAAAAAGAAAAAAAAACACCGAAAAAAAACCCAATAAACAAGGAAGAAAGATATCAAATCCGCTATGAACGTTAAAAAGTAACTGTTAAAATAGAAAAAAGAAGAAAAAAGAAAAAAAAAAAAAGAAAATGGCAAAAAAGGAAAGAAAGAAAAAGTAAAACGAATTAAAAAATATCACTGGAAAAAGACGAACGACTGCTGTTTCTCGCAATAATTATCCACTTTGTCAGCAGCCGGGTCCAGATGTCACCTCATAATTACAGCAAAGTGTATTCGCGCTTTTTAATTTAACTGCGCGTTTCTGGGCGCCATTTTTTTCTTGTGGCATTTTTTTTCGTTTTTTTTTTCTTTTCAGAGAAAAACAGAAAAACAAATCTATGCTTCTTACATTGAGATCGAAATTAAGAACGTCGAATCACTAAAAGGATAAGCAAAACAACTGCCAACAGCACAAGCCATTTTGTGTCCTTGAAAATAAAACAAGGAAAATCAGTTTATACGCTCAGATGCAATTAGATCATCGTTTGCAATAGTTTGATTTGGTTTGGTTTGTTTTACGGCATGTCAACCTCAGTGGGTCATGTTACGATCTTTGTAGCCATCCTTAGGCACTCTCTGTTACGTTTTTAAGGGCAATTCCTTGGCCTTATATAGCAGCAGTGCTTATCTGGTGGAATTGGATCCTTCACAAAGAGTCCGTTGATAATGTGAATCCTTTGGTTACTAAAGTGGTCTCAGTTACTGGTATATATATCTAACAACTCCTCCGCACGAGCAGGATACGACACAAGGTCAATTTCTTAAGCGGAGTTCAACAGGTTTGTATTCAGAGTTTTCCTTCTCCTAGACTGGTTACCTAGCCATGGTTAAAGAACCCAGTCTGCCCTGCTATTTACCTATAGCTGGAGGGAGAGTAGGATTCATACCTTTCCCGAGGGTATTAGCACTAAGTGAAATGCTGTTGCAACTTTTTGTATATAAGGCATGGGGCAAATGGTCACTTCTACTTATAGACTCGTTGCCTAACACGTGACCCAAGAAAGATTCCTATTATCCAATCACTGGCACTGCTGCTGCTGCTGCTTCTGCTGTATTAATAGAGACCTGATTCTAAACTTATGTCATTGACACTCGGACCATCTTGGACGTCGGACTTACAAAGAATACTATAACACCGGATTCTTATTGGCTTGCTTACTTACTTACTACATCTGGAACTAAGGATGCCGACCAGATACTTAACAAATGCAATTACCACGTCCAGGATTGAACTCGGGGCGACAAGTCCATTTCCCATGACTTTAACCATTACACCACGCGCTTCCTACAGTTACTGGTATAAAGTCTTCGAGTGTATTGGTACAGATCCGGCAATCCAATGTCTGTCCGTCCTCAGATAGTGCAGTTTGAATTATGACCAATGTGTGTGTGGGGGGGTTAGACTCTATCAGGCCAGTAGTATTGCTAGTGATTGGTTGCAAATAGTCAATCACGTGACCATGGCTAGTCTATAAATAGAGGTGGGTATTTAGAGCACATCTTATAATCAGAATACCTCCAACACTCTCCAGCGGATATCCCTTGTGTTAAGCAGAGCGCAATCCTTAGTGAAGAAACCTTTGATTGCTCTTGGTGTCCCTTAATATTGGGTATGATTTTTGATTGCTCCTTGGTGTCTCTTAATGTTTGGTATGATCTTTTGATTGCTCCTTGGTGTCTCTTAATGTTGGGTATGATCCTTTGGTTGTTCCTTGGTTCTTAATGTTGGGTATGATCCTTTTGGTTGTTCCTTTGTGTCCTTAATGTTGGGTATGATCCTTTGGTTGTTCCTTTGTTCCTTAATGTTGGGTATGATCCTTGGTTGTTCCTTGTTCCTTAATGTTGGGTATGATCCTTTGGTTGTCCTTTGTGTTCCTTAATGTTGGTATGATCCTTTGGTTGTTCCTTTGTCTTCCTTAATGTTGGGTATGATCCTTTGGTTTCCTTTGTGTTCCTAATGTTGGGTATGATCCTTTGGTTGTTCCTTTTGTTCCTTAATGTTGGTATATCCTTTGGTTGTTCCTTGGTGTCCTTAATGTTGGTATGATCTTTTTGTTATTCCTTGGTATTCCTTAATGTTAAGTGTTAGCCTTCGTTCTAGGTCAATGTCGAATAACGTGCAAATGAACGGCTATCAATATCTGCGGTTAAATAGTTAACTAACCACGTATTCGAGCTGTTGATATGTTGCGGTTTAAACCACGAGACCTCACTTTGTCTATAAGTTTAAGTTACAGCACCCATCATATGACAAAAATAATCCAACAGGTCATTTAATGCCGACAAAGTCTTGAAAGAAAATTCGTTCTTAACGGACACTCATTTTTTTTTAAACTAAAAGTGTCAGCATGAGAAAAAACTCAATAAAGTTTGGACGTATGTGTATAGAAGATAAAAGTTGTATAAAAAGTGTTTATTTGGCTGTTTATGGATTCCTATTTTTGTTTTATTTTAATATCACTTTTTAGAATAAAAAATCTTGTTAGAACATTATTTTTCAACGTTTCCACCTTGTATAAGTAGTATATATAGATACTGCTATGAAAGTATATATTGTAAATATTGTTTTAAAACAAGAAAGTGAAATGTTTATAATGGTAACTATAGTTACCACTACGTATATCAGTAATATCCATAGTGGTATACATGTATATCAATACGTCGTTTGTTTGTTTTGTTTTACGGTATATCAACCTCGGTGTGTCATTTTGTTGTAGAGGTTAGCACCCCTACAAGATGGACTGACCCAGAGCCATATAAGAGTCGACGCAGTAGTGACAAAAAGTCGGGGAAAAAAATATTCGGGCGAAATTACTGCCTCAACTCCAGACATTTGAACCTCCTCATTTTGTACGTTTTGTCTTGTGATTGTACTACTTCTTTGTTCTATGTTAAAAGTGCTGAATAAAATACATATTCACGCACCCTGTGTTCTCTGTGTATTTTTTTCCACCTCAAGGATACAACACATTTAACAACACAAAATTTTTAAATAAATTCATTCTTGAGAGGTATTCAATATTTTTATAAATATTTTTATCTACTTAGTCCATACATGGGACCCCAACAGGTTCTACTATTCCGAGTCAGAGTGAACTAGGGAGCAATGGTGATTAAGGAGTGCTCCACATTCCCCAGACCACCAAAACTGTAATCTCACCATCAGATACGGTTGAATGTCATACCCAGGACATCAGTCACCGCTTTCTAGCACATATATGATAAAAAGGGTGTTGTATACCCTTCTTATTACTTCTTTACTTACTTCTTTCTTACTCTATTCTTCTGTCCGTCTTTGGAATCTTATAACATCTTGTCTTGGTCTGGAATCTTCTAAGGTCTGGACTTTCTTGGGGACTTCGGGTCTGGTCTTCTATTGGGGATTTCTCTTTATCAGAAGCCCTGTGTCATTGTTAGTTTTTAGAGGTAATAACACAAGACTCCGATTTGCTTTGATCTTACTTTATTTTTAAATCCCCAACCAGACATCTGCGCAGATTAGAACGGCGGCGCGTAATACCCGACTTACAACCTACAAGCTCGGCTGATTGAAACTTACTTACTATCTAAACCAGAAGAGAGGGTCCTATCTACCGGTTCTCACGGCTATCCCCAGAAGATAGGGTTAGGACTGAGGTCAAGCTTGTCACTCAATCTTCAAGGCCGTCAGCTGCACTTAAAACGCCATTTTGTTTTCTACACTATTGCACATAAATATTAGGTATCTAATAATTATGTAACAAGGACAGGGGTTGCCATAAGGGCAATAAGATTGGGATATATAGGTGCTAGGGCTTGATGTAATCAGCCGATTGATCGGAGGGGGCCTCTCCGACCGCCTGTCTAGCCTAAGTAATACATAGACTGTTCAGCCACCTGTACCGATACGTCGTTAACATCATCAGCGGCGCTACAATATAGCCGGTAATTAAAACGGCCGATTCGCCAACACGAACCAGAAATATGATAATATAATTAAGAAACATGTTCCGACTACTGAGTGTATGATCATAAAACCAACCAGGGAGACAAAAAAAAATGCGAGACTCCAAACACAATCCTATGGCAAACTGGACTTTGTGTAGCATCCTACTTTCGTAATGTTAGTCTTGCTAAACCATTTTAACAGCATGTGGGGTTATTTTACACCAAGAAGTAAGGGAATCGCCTTCATTATATTTTTATATTTCCATTTTTGTGTCGTTGAGTTTTTTTGCACAAAAATATCTACAAATTCTGGTTTCAAAGTATGCTATGAGCTGAAAAAGGTTGAGAACTCCTGATCTAAGAGGTCCAGGTTGCTAGTCGGGCCGATACCGTTCATGCAAGGTGAGAGGAATGGTCCAGTGTTCTGTGAACCCCAATAAAAGAAACAGTGTTTTATTATTCATTCTGTTGGCTGTGGACACGAGCGAGACAAGCCTCGCAGAGATGGAGATCAATTGAACAAAAGATACAAGAAGCCAGGTTTCCGATGAGAATGAAGAATCTTCATAGTGTACGTTATCCATTTTCACATGCGTCGCCCCCACCTCAGAAATTGAACATAGGAAATAAAACAATAAATATCCTAATTTGAGGCGAATAGCATTCTCGTTTTCCCCTTCTCATTAGACGATCAGCCATCACCATGATAACAGTCGTCAACAATTTGTTCAAATCCAGACCATCAAGCCAATCTTCGTAAATTTCTAGGTATATATGTTACATCATGGATAGCCATAGCTTATCATTTCCAGCATTATCTAAATAGTATAAATGACACGTTAATTGTGAGATTAATTGCTATTGTATATCTTTAGCATTCCTCTAAGATTTTCTATAAGTTTTCTTTGTTAATGTTTTTAGACCGTTTTATAAAGTTTTCTCATAATTTAAAAAAATTATTATTGTAAGACGCGAAATGATTCATGGAGCCCATCTTCCTGTAATTCTCCCAATCACTGATCACTAAGCAATTTCTCACCAATTTAATCAATCAATCTCTCATTATATCCATATAAGGGTCATATAGGGCAGTCAAGTATCTGTTCACTTTGTTAGTTTATGAATGAAAGTCGTAAACAATCTTGTAGTATTTTCTTTGGCGGAGTAAAATAAAGATGAGGACAATAAGCTTCTTTTCATAAGTTTATTTGATTAAATTCCGGCTTCTTAACTTTGAGAGAGAGGGGTCAGCTTCATTAATAGGTGATGTTCTTATATGGTCGACTTCGAGTTTCAGTAAACTTTGGGTGGCATTAACTTTTTTTCCAGTCGGTAAATATATTAAGCGGGCCTTTTCGTTCACAGCGACATCAGATCCCTTTCCCCGATTCGTCTCGCCTCGACCGACACCGGCAAATTCCTTAGCCAAACTGATCCGTCGTCTAGGTTAGGCTTCTATTTATTTATTTTTTCTAAGAGTTGTTTTAGAACCATCTACATTTCTCTAGGAAGAAAAGGATATTTTCGATGTTTCTCGCACATTCCATTCATTTCGATTGCTATAAAGTTTTAACCACGAATGGTGACAGACAGGTCAAGAGTTAAGAATAAAACGAATAACAATAGGAATAAAAGAATTGTATTATATAATATGTATATATCTTATTATAATGGAGATTGTGTGTTTGTCTGTCTGTAACCGAAACTATATTACTATACAAGTCACAATTCCGTTGGTTATTTACATAATATTCTCCATGATTTTATTTTTATTTAAAGCTCAATTATTAATAAAATTGTTTTACATCATTAAGACTGTTGATCATATCTACATACTAATAACGTGCAATTGTATTTATATATACAACAAAATAGCGGATTACAGTGTGAATGGGAAGGCTAATTTGCATATTGATATTAAAAATTTGATTTTAATAAATATATGTTTAGTATTATTGATTTCTATTTGTTTGGTTTTATCTTAATGAATATGAGCAAAAATCTCAGGGATAAATCTTAAAAGAAATCCATTAACAAGAAAAAATATCTGTAATTTTATTCCTTACTTCCTATTTTAACTAAATAGTTAAATTAGGAAAATTTACCAATGAAAGACGGGAGTAATGCAAAATGATGGAAGAGTTAGTTTCAAAGTTCTTATTCAGTTTCATTAGCCTTTCTAATTTAATATAATATTTTATTATATTAAAACTTAAATACTTGCACCCGGCGGAGGGTGCATATATTTGCTAGTAACAATAATGTTGCAAACTTTTAGTGCGTCTGCACAAATGTATATAATTTGTAAAAAACTTAGCTGACTACTGGGGTAGGGTGAATTATCGGATCCCCTGCTACGGCTTATCTGTCGTAATGCTGGATATGAGAGACGTTCAATTTGTGGTCCGTCTTCGATGCTGGTCGATCAGAAAAAGGAATAATTTCCCACTTTGGGTTTGCCGCCAAAGTATTCTAGCCTGTGATTGGTTGTTTCGAAACAGAGGCTCGTAAACAAGGACGATAACCCCCATACCTCAGAATTCTCAATATTGCTTCTATTTTATCCACGGTCATTGAAAGCTCAACCCCGTTTCGGGCGACCAGATCAAAGAAACTCGAACAGCCAAGAAGTCTTGAAAAGTTAGAAAATCAGACTCTTTGACTACAAAACTCTTTGAATGTTTTTATTTCTTCTCGACCCGATTTTTCTAAGAGACCACACAAGTAATCCCGATAATCTGTTACATCATGTTACAGCTGTTAGACAATCTATCAAAGAAAGATATATTGCATAGCACAACATCAAGACACAAATAGAATAAGTTTCCTTAATGCAGTATAAGACATCCTACCAACACCAATCAATCTGAAATTGTGCAAGTCCAAATAATCTGAATAATGCAATGCCTATGGGAAGTCTGCTAACCTCAAATATATTATCATTGGTTGAGAGAATTTTTTAAAAGCTACACATGGAGACATAACCAGGTAGAGTAATTTATGAGGAAGTGCCTCCCGGTCTTCTGCCTCATGAATTGCTACCCGGTGACTATTAAAATAACGACCCCAGCTACTGTGTTAGTTGAAAGAAAACAACCAACTTAGGTAGGGTGTTAAATGTATTTTAGGGGGGACTTCCCTTTTCTGTCGTAATTCTTATTTATTCATCGTAATTTGTCATAATTCTTATTTATTTATCCAAAATTTGTCGTAATTTTTATTTATTTGTCGTAATTCTTATTTATTTGTCGTAATTCTTGTTTATTTATCGTAATTTGTCGTAATTTTGGTTTTTATTTTATCTATTTATTTTTTAATTACGACAAATTACGATAAATAAACAAGAATTACGACAAATTACGATAAATAAATAAGAATTACGACAAAAAGAGAAGCCCATCCCCTAAAATACATTTAACGCCCTAAGTTGGTTGTTTTCTTTCAAGTAACAACGTAGCTGGGGTCGTTATTTTAATAGTCACTGGGGAGCAATTTTTTAGGGAGGAGACCGGGACGCAGTTCCTCATAAATTATCCCAGGTAATTTGTAAAATAAAAGTAATCCTCAATCTTGGTATTGATTTTTTGGGTTATAAAAAGCATGCAGAATCTTTGCAATGTTCCTGTAGATTTTTCTTTTCACTCTTAACACAACCAGTCCCCACACTTGCGAGCTGAAATCACTGTCAGAACAGCAGAATAAAAAAACTGTTCTTCCTTTGGTAATCCGCTTTTTTATGGACTAGCAGGAGGAACCGACATCTGCCTACACCACAAGTTCGTCATGCGCGATTTACTTTGAAGAACAATTTCCTATAAGTTATGATTCCGGGAGCGGGCATGTTTTTCTCGGTACTATTCGCAGAATTCCGTCCCGGCCTCCTGCCTAAAAAAAAAAACGCTAGACGCTGTTAACTTAAAAACAGTAACTTCAAAAAAAAAAAAAAAAAAAAGGTAAAAAAAAAAAATTGTCTATAAAAACGCCTTCAATCCGAAAAAAAAAATTTTTTTTTTCGCTATTATCATTTTATTTTAAATTTTTTTGACAATCAATTACAAATAAAAGATCAAAAAATTTTTTCGGTATTTTTATTTTATTTCAATATATTTATTTCCAACAATCAATTACAAATAAAAAAAATATATATATATTTTGATATTCTTATTTATTTAAACTAAAAACAAGACATTAAAACATAAACAAAAGGAAATCTGAATACTTAGATATTCTTTTATATTCTAATAAAAAAATGTCAGGTTATTTTTTATTAAAAAAAAACTTATTTTATGGTAAAACAGTCGGGTTTTTTTAAGATTTTTAAAACAGGTTCAATTTCTTTGTTGATATTTTTTAGCAGAATTCTGTATTCATGGTTCTTTTACTAAAAAGCTCTCGCATCGAAACTTATAAAAATCTTCTGATATAATTATACACTCTTTTCTTTATAGAAAAAAAAATAGTAAAAATCGTTTTTTGTCGGTTCCTTTTTTCATATTTCATTGAAGGCATTTTTATCGACAATATTTTTAAGCTAATACCGCCTAGCGTTTTTTAAGGCAGGAGACCGGGACGGAACTCCGCGAATAGTACCTTTTCCTCTCCTGAACACCTTGCACATGCACACGCGCTTCGCCGTATGAGTTATCTCATTTCTCTTCTCGAAACATTTTTTTTCTGTATTTGTTCGTAAACCAAATGACACATTGCTAATTTGCTGTAAGATAGCGCACAGCCACTTGGGAATAAGCTGAGGTGGGTTTACTTCTTCTTGGCAAATTGGTCACCCGCGAAAATGTCGCTACTTAATCATCACCGCCCACATCTTTGGGACGTGACACAGTCTGTTTAATGTGGTATTACCCGCAGGAAACAAGCCTCTCCAAAATTGCATTCCCTTTGAGAGGTACATCCTGCAATAAATCCAGTGTTACAATCTTATGGGCTATTCTGTAGGCTTTAAGCAAGAGCGCCTTTCCAGTGGAATTGGGTCCTTGGTAATCCTCTGATAATGAATCCTGATCCTTGGTAATCCTCTGGTAAAGAATCCTGAGTATTGTAAGTTCTTCCTCAATGATTGCAAGTGTACTGTGGCAAGAATCAGTGTTTAAGTAGTGTATTAGCCACGCAGTATGGTTAGTGATTGGCGAAGGAATAAACCATGTGACCTCGACTAGTCTATAAATCCAGGTGGGGAATTGTAGCACACCTTATATAAACAAAATATTCCAACACCCAGCCTTTACTAATTTTAGACAAGGGAGCAGGTACTGCCGGCGTGAGGAGAAGCCCCTCCCCTGGAACTCAGATGATTGTTTGTTGTTAACTTTGTTTGTATATAAGGTGTGTGTGTTAAAAGCCCACTCATACTTATAGACTCGGCGAGAATCATGTGATTTCTTTTGGCCAATCACTGGCAGTACTCTGTTGCTGATACAATACTTAAACAGACAGTACTGGCCATAACTACTTTGCCTTTCGTGGACGACGGACATAGGATTAGATCACTGGACATTGAACAATATGCAGGGTAGGACTTATACGCAGGATAGGACTTATTCGCTTACCAAAGGATTCCACAACTCAGGATTTACCCACGCGAATATTGACACCGTCTTAGTGGGTCTTTTTATGATGCTGTATCAACATCCCTTTTCGTGACTTGACGGGTAGAATCTCAGTAAGAGTAATACCCAACAGTGCTTGTACCAAAGTAAGCTCGTCTAATTCAGGGGTACTCAACCTTTTTTGTCATGCCCCACCGAATTAACTTTAAAATCCTGATATGTCATCATCATCATGATGTCGCGCAATAAGCACGGATATCCATGACAATCTCTCGCCAATCTTCCCCATCATTCATTGTCCCTGGGGGGTCCTCTGCGCAGCATCCATCATCCCATGGACTGAATAAAGGGTTAGATTCAATGTTCCGTGATGGCTCCCGATTATGACAAGAAGGTTCCCAAGTTCGAAAAGAAGGTTGCCGAGTCCGAGAAGGTTCCCAAATCCGACAAGAAATACCTGAAGAAGGCTGGAGGGCATATCGGCCGAAACGTTGTACATATAACAATGAAGATGAGAACAATAGTCCGACTAACGCAGATAATAGTAATCATCAAGCCTCATCTCAAACATTCAGAGAAATAATTATAATAAAGTTAGTGTGAGACTTATGCTTCATACCGGCTGCAAAGAAATTTTATATTAAGCTCTAATTCAGTCTTAAATCTCCTCCTTTAATGATATCCAGTCAATTTCTTATTTTAAGTTGCTTCGTCTCGGCCTCCTGCATTGATCTACGTCCCGGCCTCCTGCCTTGATCTGCGTCTCGGCCCCCTGCCTTGATCTACGTCCCGGCCTCCTGCCTTGATCTGCGTCTCGGCCTCCTGCCTTGATCTACGTCCCGGCCTCCTGCCTTGATCTGCGTCTCGGCCTCCTGCCTTGATCTATGCTATATTTTAGAGAGTAAGCGTCAAGCGAATTTGCGGTCCAACTTTCCGTGTCGTATTTTTGTCACTTTGTGTCGGCAAATTAATGTAGATATTTTAAATATATCTCTCTCAGATTTTTATCAGCAAATGAATGTAAATATTTAACAACCCCTCTTCTAAGAAAGAGTGAGAGAGGTTTGGTTTGGTTTGTTATGTTTTATGGCATATCAACCTCAGTGGGTAATTTAATGCCGATAAAGTTTTGAAATAAAGTCATTCTTAATGCATAATACAATTTTGTTTATAAATACATTTTTCTATTTAACCCATAGATGGGACCCTAACAGGCACTACCACTCCGGGTTAGATTGGATCAGGGAGCAATGGTAATAAAGGGGTGCTCCACATTCCCCAAACCTCCAGAACTGTAACCTCACCATCAGATAGAGTTTAACGTCATTCTCAGGACATATACCCCCTCAGCCACCGCCTTCTAGCACCCATATGATAAAAAGGGGTTGGGGCTTGCCATAAGGACAAGAGGGTTTGGAAAATCATATAGGTGCTAGGGCTTGACGTGACCAGCCGATTGATTGGAAGGGGCCTAACCGACGCCCGTCTAGCACAAGAAAGAGCCAAAGTGGAGTATTGCAAGTCATGGACTGCTTATCCACCTGTGCTCTATCCTTAAGCATCACGGGTCGCCACCCACGGCCAACAGGTGGCCCCACTGGGGGAGTCTTACCCCTCTGCAGAGGTGCAGTCACGCCCAGCCGAAATGGCGGTATTTTAATTTTAATCTTTCTTTTCTTAGTTTTCTTTTTTTTATTTCATTTTCATTCTTCTAACTTCCTTTTTTCTTGATCTTTCTTTTCTTACTATTCTTTCTTTCTTTTTCTCTTTCTTCTTCTCCATCTTTTCAATACTCCTCATCCTTCTCCTTCTCCTTCTTTAGATCCTCTTCTTCTTTTTTATTATTCTTTTCTATTTTCTTTTTTTTTCCATTTTTTCTTGGTCTTTTTTTTCACTATTCTTGCTTTCTTTCTTCTTTATATATTTTTCTTCTTCTTTCTGTCTTTTTCTCGTTCTCGCTCTTCTTCTTTCTTTTTCTCTTTTTTCCTTCTTTCTTTTGTCTTCTTTTCTCTCTCATTCTTCTTTTTTTCTTTCCTTCTTCCTCTTTTTTCTTCTCTTCTCTCTCTCTCTTTTCTTCTTCCTCTT
Organism: Doryteuthis pealeii; assembly: GCA_023376005.1. Lineage (NCBI taxonomy): Eukaryota > Metazoa > Mollusca > Cephalopoda > Myopsida > Loliginidae > Doryteuthis > Doryteuthis pealeii. Next base: position 14,590,433 of record CM042173.1, read on the forward strand.
TTTCCTCTCTTTCTTCTTCTTCTTCTTCTTCTTCTTCTTCTTCTTCTTCTTCTTCTTCTTTCTTTCTTTCTTTCTTTTTCTTCTTCTTCTTTCTGTCTTTTATCTTCTTCTTCTTCTTTTTTCTATTCTTTTCTTTTTTCTTCTTCATCATCATCTCTTTTCTCTTTTATATCTTTCCTCTTCTTCATCACCATGTCTTTCCTCTATTATATCTTTCTGTTCCATCTCCCCCTCCTCCCTTCCTCCCCCTCCTCCTCCTTCTTCTTCTCCTCCTCCTCCACTCCCCCTCCACCACATCATTGGGTGGGAGTAAAGGCACAAGATCAAGGCTATATTTCTTGTTAATCCCCTTTTCGGCATTTCTATAACGAGCAGAATCTTTTTCTTTTCTTTTTTTGACAGAGGCGGAGAACAACTCCCCACCCAACCCCTACCTTTCTTTTTACATCCGGGCTTTTGACCGTCATTGGCATATCTGCCAATAAACTCACTGCATAAGAATCAGCTGATCAGAAAAGTTTATTTATTTATTTATTTGTTTTTTTTATTATTTTATTTCATTTGTTTTTTTTTTAAGAAAAAGATGAAAAATCCCATTTAAGCGTTTTCTCCATTAATATAGATGACTCAAGCCCAACATTTCCTTTAATTCAGACTCCATTTTGTTTTTTAGACGCTGTTTTCAGCGCTCACTCAATATATATAATTTGTTGAATATTTTTTGTTGGCCTAGCGTAGTTTTCTTTTTCTTTTTTAAGACTCCAGTTGTGTCAATGCCAATGTACAGAATTTTTCCCCCCGCACTCATCACAGTCGTCACTGTAAAACATTAAAACAGGAACCATATTTTTTCTCACTCGCAAAGTAATTCCTGAAGCTCGAGTTAATTTGGCACAAGGTCAGAAGAATGTGTCGCCTAGTGCGGATAGATTTGACTAGCAATTAACTGAGAACCGAACTCTCTATACCAAAAACAACTGTAAGTAGTACAGGGCGTTTCTAACGACGGCGGGAAACTGTTCGTGCGGCTAATGATATATATGCAGTGATGCTGATAGCTTTTTGATTTAGTGCGTCCTGGAACGCATATATTTGCTTTGAATGAGTCCCCCAGGAAAATTTATGGATCCCAACTAAAGCCGTCTAACTCCTACCTTGTAACCAATCCTCCGTAATTCGTTTCTAAGAAACTATTGAAATTTATTTACAGTTAATAATTGAAATGGTGTGGGAAGAAAAAAGAAAAACACTGGGACGCATAGATACGATATTTTCCGTCCTTTTAGATAATTGTGCGTCAGGGACGTAAGATGCGTACCTATAGCATCTCTGTATATGCATATATATTTCACATATCTATTATTACACTAAAGCTGATCGAATCAATGTTTGTCCCCTAAAGGATTTTTTCCTGTTTAGTTTAATGACGCAAAATTCATACTAAAATATTCCTTGCTTTTAGAATTGAGTTATGTTTGAAAAAGAAATCAATTTTCATTGATTCTAATTAGTCGTAATTTGCAATTAATTAAAAGACTGACTAGTCTCTTACTTTACATTCTGCCTATCATTTCCCCCCTGTCTATATATATCTTGATTCCCTCCTCGTTATATATGTTAGTTTCTCTGTGTGAGTAAAGAGAGAGATGGGAGGGTGATTGTGAGAGAGACATTTAAGTTCTCACTTTATTTTATGTTAAGATTCGCTGAAACGAGCCAGCACCTTAATGAAATTCCACGATCCATTTCAAGTCAAATTAGGTCAAGTGGCCCCTTTCTTAGAAATCATACAAAATGATTTTAATTTTTTTTAAAACTCTCCGGTTGTATTTTTAAAAAAATTACTTCTCTTTTGCAAACTCTATTTTCCATAATTCCAATTATCTACTGAGAGATCAATGGGTGACCCAGTGGGTCTCATTTTGGCTAGTATATATATATATATATATATATATATATATATATATATATATATTTGGGAGAATATGTCCCTAATTGAAGACGTACCTAATTTTGAAAATTAATTAATTAATGATTAGTGAATTAGGCGGGCATACCTATTCAAATGTAAGGCTAAACAAATCAAGAAAAACCTAATCTCTGTATGTACATTTCGGCCTATTAGGCCTCATCAGCAGAGCTATAGACAAGAAGACCGCTTTGTGTGTGATTCGAATCCTGACTGTCAAAGCTGACAGGCGGGGACTCCAACCATTACACCAGCTGGCCTTTTCCAGATTTTATGGTTGTTTAGAAGTAGGTTATATTCCACTTATGGTGACTTTATATATATGTGTGTGTGTGTGTGTGTGTGTGTGTGTGTGTGTGTAAAAATGTTACAAAAACGGAAATTTAATAATAATAATTTTGAAAGGGAGTGAGACGTAATATTATCAGTGTTATACATAAAAATAAAAATAAGTAATAAAGTCGATGGGGTGACCTAATATCAGTATCAACCAGACAGCGAGGGAGTCTATGCACTTTTCACTAGCGCTAGACCAATGAGATTGATTTTGTATCTAGGTAGGAGCGCCACACCAACTATCAGCTCCTCACTTTAATGCACATATCTCTGTACTACTTATACACTGAGTTGGCGAGGGCAGGTATCGAACCAGGAACCTTGCGATTCCTAGGCAAGTGCTCTACCGACTGAGCTAAACCGATAGGTAATTTGAAAAATCTTCAAATTATCTTGTAAAATACCCGCAGAATTCTGTCTAGTTATTCTCGAAAGACGCTAAGCAATCTCCCTGGTCTAGCGGTAGTGAAAAGGGGATAGACACCCTCGTTGTCTGGCTACACCACCTGCTTTATTTTTCTTGTTTCACAACGAAACTCTGTATCACGGTGTGTCAATATCTTGAAAGGTTGGAGTTTTACAACTATTTCTTTTGTAGGCGAGCTTTATTTAGCTCAGACCGTAGAGTATTCGACAAGAAACCACAAGGTTCCTGGTTCGATACCGGCCGTCGCCAACTCAGCGTATGAGTAGCACAGGGATTTGTGTGGTAAAGTAAGGAGCTGATGGTAGGTGTGGCGCTCCACCTCAGACCGCAAAAAACAATTTCCTTGGTCTAAGCGCTATTGAAAAGGGGGATAGACTCCCTCGCTGGTTGGCTGATAACGACTTTAGGCCACCACGACGACTTTGCTTTACTTTATACATATTTTGAAAATCTTGTTATTATCTTGTAAAATGCCGGCAGAATTTCGTCTAATTATTTTCGAAGGATTTAATCAGGGATCTCTTTTTTTCCCGCTCAAATAATAATTATTTCCAATTTGTGACATTACAATATAGAATAATGACTTTCATATTTTGTTCACAATTAGCATTAAGACATGTTTTTTTTTTGTTGTATTTATCTATCTTTTCATTTATCTATCTTTTTATTATCTATTTTTTATCTATTTATTTATATATATATTTTTCATGAAAGGAAGAAATCTTATTTGCCTTTTCTAATAATTGGCGACCATCAGCCACAATTAAATTAACGTTGACTGAAAATATTTATAACACTGGTAAAAGATAGATGGTGCAATTAGATTAAATCATATTCATTACGTCATACAAAATTGTTTAATGATAGCTTAGTCGTTCGAGAATCTAAATTGGCACTCTGTCCAAATGGTGAAAAAAATTTAAGATTTCGCTGAAAGCTACAAAAGAGTCATTATTATTATTATTATTATTATTATTATTATTATTATTACTTTTTTACACCAGTGTTAGATGAATTTCTATCACTGGAGTATGAGCGACATCCAGTCTCATCAGATCTCCAAGACTCTCCTGTGTATTCCAGCTTATTTCAATAATGCTGTTGTCTTGAATGGTCTCAATTCTTCATCTATTTTCCAGTTCATCTTAGGAACCGTTACAAGTGTCCCAACTACTATTGGTATCACTTTCACACTCGTATTCCACGTTTTTATTTCATTTCTCTAGCAAGGTCTATATATTCGTTATTATTATTATTATTATTATTATTATTATTATTATTATTATTATTATTATTATTATTATTCACTCCTTTTGAGTTTTCACATCAGCGTTAGCTGATGGCCTTTCACTGGAGTCTGAGTGACAACAAGTCTCCTCAGGTCTCCAGGACTCTTCTGAGTATTGCAGCAGTGCAGTATTCTGGATGGTCTCGATTCTCCCTCTGATTTTCAAATTTTCGAAACTTTTTCCAATCTTTTTGGGACCGTTCCAAGTGCACCAACTACAATTGGTATAACTTTCACTTTCATATTCCATAACCTTTTCAGTTCTCTGGCAAGGTCCATGTATTTGTCCATTTTTTCATTTCCCTTCATCTTAACCCTGTGATCTGCTGGAACTGCAAAATCCACCAGTTGACAAGTTCTTTCTTTTTTGTTAATCAACACTAGGTCTTGTCTTCTTGCTGGGATTATTATTATTATTATTATTATTATTATTATTATTATTATTATTATTATTATTAGTTTTTTACACCAGCATTAGATGAATGTCTATCACTGGAGTATGAGCGACATCAAGTCTCATCTGGTCTCCAAGAATCTCCTGAGTATTCCAGCTTATTTCAATAATGCTGTTGTCTTGGATGGTCTTAATTCTTCATCTATTTTCTAGTTCATATTAGGAACCGTTACAAGTGTCCCAACTACTATTGGTATCACTTTCACACTCATATTCCACGTTTTTATTTCATTTCTCTAGCAAGGTCTATATATTCGTTATTATTATTATTATTATTATTATTATTATTATATTATTATTATTATTATTATTATTATTTACTCCTTTTGAGTTTTCACATCAGCGTTAGGTGATGGCCTTTCACTGGAGTCTGAGTGACAACAAATCTCCTCAGGTCTCCAGGACTCTTCTGAGTATTGCAGCAGTGCAGTATTCTGGATGGTCTCGATTCTCCCTCTGATTTTCAAATTTTCGAAACTTTTTCCAATCTTTTTGGGACCGTTCCAAGTGCACCAACTACAATTGGTATAACTTTCACTTTCATATTCCATAACCTTTTCAGTTCTCTGGCAAGGTCCAGGTATTTGTCCATTTTTTCATTTCCCTTCATCTTAACCCTGTGATCTGCTGGAACTGCAAAATCCACCAGTTGACAAGTTCTTTCTTTTTTGTTAATCAACACTAGGACTGGTCTTCTTGCTGGGATTATTATTATTATTATTATTATTATTATTATTATTACTTTTTTACATCAGCGTTAGATGGATGTCTATCACTGGAATTTGAGCGACATCCAGTCTCATCAGATCTCCAAGACTCTCCTGTGTATTCCAGCTTATTTCAATAATGCTGTTGTCTTGGATGGTCTTAATTCTTCATCTATTTTCTAGTTCATATTGGGAACCGTTACAAGTGTCCCAACTACTATTGGTATCACTTTCACACTCATATTCGACGTTTTTTTTTCAATTCTCTAGCAAGGTCTATGTATTCGTTATTATTATTATTATTATTATTATTATTATTATTATTATTATTATTAATGGATGGTGTTTGAGTGATAGCAAGTCTCCTTAGGGTTATTTCCTCCAACTCCAACCTCAAAAAGGGGAACCACTCTGAATGAATTTTATAAATTATTTATTTATTGATCTACTTGGAAAAACGAAGACAGGGTTAGGGTTAGGGTTAGTTGAATGGGAAAATAATGGGTAGATTAATTAGCAGATAAATTGTTTTTTATTTTGCTAGTACTAATAATTCGCACACACTTGATATAGTTTCTGATATTTGTATGTTAAACTAATATTATGCATACAGTTATAGTTATTTACTAGGCTAAGATGTGGCATAATGCTAGAAATATGGGGTGCCCAATGAGGATCGAAATAACTATGGTCTGAAAATATAGCTTGATAGTCATTACACCACGTAAGGTGCACACAGATATATGGTTTCATGTATCCATATAATTTGTACACAGTTAGGGCCGGGTTAGCTCAGTTGGTAGAGCGTTTGGCTAGAAACCACAAGGTTCCTAGTTCGATACCGGCCCTCGCAAACTCAGCGTATGAGTAGCACAGGGATCTGAGCGGTAAAGTAAGGAGCTGATGGTAGTGGGTGTGGCGCAAAAACAATCTTCTTGGTTTAGCGCTAGAGAAAAGGAGATAGACTCCCTCGCTGATTGGCTGATATCGACTTTAGGCCACCCCGACGACTTTACTTTATATGGTTTCACGAATTCCTATCCAATACTAATAATTTTCAAACGTGTGTATTTGTCCCATTGATGGGAACGGTAATTTATGAGGAAGTGCGTCCGGTCTCCTGCCTCAAAAATTGCTACCCGGTGACTATCAAAATAACAACCCCAGCTTGTCGTAATTCTTGTTTCTTTATCGTAATTTGTCGTAATTCTTGTTTAGATATTAAGATGGATATATAGTTTGGAATAGACTGAGATAGATAGATAGATAAACAAACAAAATAATATAGATAGATATGAACAAATGGAGATAGATAGATATTTTCGACAAGTAAATGTATTTGGGGGGGGTCGCTTCTTTTTTTTGTCGTAATTCTTGTTTATTTAAACTAAAAACAAGACATTAAACAAACATGAATAAAAAAAATCTTAGTATTTAAAGTAATATAGATAAATATGAACAACTTGAGATAGATAGATAGATATGAAGATTGATAGTTTTGAATAGACTGAGCTGGGTCGTTATTTTAATAGTCACCGGGCAGCAACTCTTGAGGCAGGATATCGGGACGCACTTCCTCATAAATTACCATGGGAACTAAACAAGTACTACCACTCTGAGTCAATGTAGACCTGTGTATAATGGCAATCTATTGGTGATTCCACACTCCAAAGAGCTCCAAAACTGGAGTCTAACATTCACATGTTAAAGCCAGTGAGCCTTTCATTTGAGGCGAAGGAGTTCTATCCATAACTGTAATATATTGCCTGATCAGTGCACACAAGGACCAGGCTGACCAGGAAGTGCATGAGGGTCAGGTTCAGCCTGAAAACGAAAAGAGGATGTGGTCCTGACCTGACCTTTTGCACCTGGAAATGCAGGTGAACACTTGACATGGTTTAGGTGCAGAAATCTGTAGGCGTAGCCTATAGCCAATAAAAAAGCCTGCGTGGGCGAAGAGGCGTGTCTACAGAAAAAACTGGCTAGGTGTCACGATCAAAGAGGCGTGACACGGGGTTAGACCACAATAAAAGAAGCCCGTAGAGTCGAGTTCGAGATCACTTGAAAAAGAATCCCGAAGGCTCCACGTTTGCATAACCTGCCAACGACTCTCAACTGTACACAACCGAGGGAATAAACATCTCATCTTACATTTTCCTAAATGCAAGTGTTTGTGTTCTATTGACGGGTCCAGTGTGTAACATAACGAGTGAGTGGTTTTGCGTCATCTGCTTGGCTGAGATATGTCAGTGATATAGCATTTTATTACGTCATTAATAATTATAGGAAAAAAATGTTGATGGACAAGTTAATTTGATATTTCACGAGAGGAACTTATTCCATCTTTAATACCATTCTTTCTTTAATTATATATATATATATATATATAATTATATATATATAATATATATATATATATATATCTACTACAATCATATTGTTATTTGAGGAATTTCTTCTTAAATTATTCGTCTTTAAAAATTATCCCAGGCAAATTTAGTATTTTGGCTGGAAATAAAATCCTATTTATTTAATGTTATTGTTTTATCTTTTTTTGTTTGTTTTCATAAACGTATTTAATTATTTAATTTTTCTAACGTTCCATGCAATTATCGCTTAAACTGTTCGATTAGGTTTCCTTCGTTTCTCATTCAACTGAAGGGCTCTGGTGTTGTCGTAGAAAGGAATAAATTATCATTATTTTTACCATCTTTCGAGTATTTTTCCACACCGGCGTTAGCTGTAGTTTTTCTCGGAGTTTTCAAGTGATAAGAAGTCTCTCTGTCTGGTCTTCAATCATATTTTACTCTTCTCTTCTTCTTTCTTCTTTCTTCTTGCTTCTTCTTTCTTCTTCTTCTTCTTCTTCTTCTTCTTCTTCTTGTTCTTCTTGTGCTTTCTTCTTTATCTTCTTCTCTCTTTCTTCTTTTCTTGCTTCCTTAGCTTCTTCTTCTTCTTCTTCTCTTCTTCTTCTTCTGTGTGCTCAGCATTAAGCTGATGGTCTTTCACTGGAGTGACAGCAAGTCTGCCTCAGGTTTCCAGAACTCTTCTGAGTATTCGGAGATTGCAGCAGTGGCAGTGTCTTGATGGTTTCATGTCTTCTTTTATTATTATTATTATTATTATTATTAGTAGTAGTAGTAGTATAGTAGTAAGTAGTAGTAGTATAGTAGTAGTAGCCCTTTAGATGATTGTCGATGAAAGTCTCTTATTGTTTAATAATTTATTGGAAGGAAAATCTTAATAACAAATTGAAACATTCGTTTATAGGCAGATTAAAGTCAATATTTTTTACACCATGATCAATGATAANGAAAATGAATGAAAGAAAGAAAGAAAGTACAGATAGAATGAAAATAAATAAAGAAAATAAAGAGTATTAAAAGAGTAATTCCGAAAGAAAGGCCATGAATAAAAAAGAAAGAAAGAAAGAAAGAAAGAAAGAAAGACAGACAACGAGAAAAGAAAAAAGAAGAGGAAGAAAGAAGAAAAAGAAAAAAGAGCAGGAGTAAGAAAGAAAAGAAGGAAAACCCAGACGGGAAGAAAGAAAAGAAAAAGAAAGAAAAAAAGAAAAAAAGGAAGAAATAAAGGAAGATAAAGAAAGAAAAGATGAAACTCAACGTGCGAGGAAGAATAAGAACGGGGAGATAAAGAAAAGGAAGAAAAGAAAAGAAAGAAAGAAAAATGAAAGGAAGAAAAAGGACATGAGTAAAAAAAAAAGAAAAGGACGCAGAGGGAATATATAGAAACAAATAGAAAGAAAAGAAAAAGAAAGGAAAAAGAAAGAAAAGAAAAATCTCAGGAGAAAGAAAGAAAAGGAAAAAAACGTGGGAAAAAAAAGAAAAAGAAAAAAAAGAAAAAAAAGAAAAAGAAAGAAAAGAGAAAAAAATTAAAGATAGACTAAAAATAGCAAGAAAGAAAGAAAAGAAAAGAAAGAAAAAAAAAGAAAAGAAAGAAAAGAAAAAGAAAAGAAAAAGAAAGAAAAGAAAAAATCCCATGAGAAAGAAAGAAAAGTGAAAACGTGGGAAAAAAAGAAAAAGAAAAAAAGAAGAAATGAAAGAAAAAAAAGAAAGAAAAAGAAAGAGAAAAAATTAAAGACAGACTAAGAAATAGCGAGAAAGAAAAAAAACGCAGACAGAACCAAAGAAGATGAAATCACAGGAAAAAAAAAAAAAAAAAACACCGAAAAAAAAAAAAAAAACAACGAAGAAAGATATCAAATCCGCTATGAACGTTAAAAGTAACTGTTAAAATAAAAAAAAAAAGAAGAAAAAAGAAAAAAAAAACAAAAATGGCAAAAAAGGAAAGAAAAGAAAAAGTAAAACGAATTAAAAATATATCACTGGAAAAAGACGACTGCTGTTTCTCGCAATAATTATCCACTTTGTCAGCAGCCGGGTCCAGATGTCACCTCATAATTACAGCAAAGTGTATTCGCGGGCTTTTTAATTTAACTGCGCTGTTTCTGGGCGCCATTTTTTTTCTTGTGGCATTTTTTTTTTCTTTTTTTTTTCTTTTCAGAGAAAAACAGAAAAACAAATCTATGCTTCTTACATTGAGATCGAAATTAAGAACGTCGAATCACTAAAAGGATAAGCAAAACAACTGCCAACAGCACAAGCCATTTTGTGTCCTTGAAAATAAAACAAGGAAAATCAGTTTATACGCTCAGATGCAATTAGATCATCGTTTGCAATAGTTTGATTTGGTTTGGTTTGTTTTACGGCATGTCAACCTCAGTGGGTCATGTTACGATCTTTGTAGCCATCCTTAGGCACTCTCTGTTACGTTTTTAAGGGCAATTCCTTGGCCTTATATAGCAGCAGTGCTTATCTGGTGGAATTGGATCCTTCATAAAGAGTCCCTCGATAATGTGAATCCTTTGGTTACTAAAGTGTTTTCAGTTACTGGTATATATATTTAACAACTCCTCCACACGAGCAGGATACGACACAAGGTCAATTTCTTAAGCGGAGTTCAACAGGTTTTAATTCAGAGTTTTCCTTCTCATAGACTGGTTACCTAGCCATGGTTAAAGAACCCAGTCTGCCCTGCTATTTACCTATAGTTAGAGGGAGAGTAGGATTCATACCTTTCCCAAGGGTAGTAGCACTAAGTGAAATGCTGTTGCAACTTTTTGTATATAAGGCATGGGGCAAATGGTCACTTCTACTTATAGACTCGTTGCCTAACACGTGACCCAAGAAAGATTCCTATTATCCAATCACTGGCACTGCTGCTGCTCCTTCTGCTGTATTAATAGAGACCTGATTCTAAACTTATGTCATTGACACTCGGACCATCTTGGACGTCGGACTTACAAAGAATACTATAACACCGGATTCTTATTGCTTGCTTACTTACTTACTTACTACATCTGGAACTAAGGATGCCGACCAGATACTTAACAAATGCAATTACCACGTCCAGGATTTGAACTCGGGGCGACAAGTCCATTTCCCATGACTTTAACCATTACACCACGCGCTTCCTACAGTTACTGGTATAAAGTCCTTCGAGTGTATTGGTACAGATCCGGCAATCCAATGTCTGTCCGTCCTCAGATAGTGCAGTTTGAATTATGACCAATGTGTGTGTGTGTGGGGGGTTAAGACTTCTATCAGGCCAGTAGTATTGCTAGTGATTGGTTGCAATAGTCAATCACGTGACCATGGCTAGTCTATAAATAGAGGTGGGTATTTAGAGCACATCTTATATCAGAATACCTCCAACACTCTCCAGCGGATATCCCTTGTGTTAAGCAGAGCGCAATCCTTAGTGAAGAAACCTTTGATTGCTCCTTGGTGTCCCTTAATATTGGGTATGATCTTTTGATTGCTCCTTGGTGTCTCTTAATGTTGGTATGATCTTTTGATTGCTCCTTGGTGTCTCTAATGTTGGGTATGATCTTTTGATTGCTCCTTGGTGTCTCTTAATGTTGGGTATGATCCTTTGGTTGTTCCTTTGTGTTCCTTAATGTTGGGTATGATCCTTTGGTTGTTCCTTGGTGTTCTTTATGTGGGTATGATCCTTTGGTTGTTCCTTGTGTCCCTTAATGTTGGGTATGATCCTTTGGTTGTTCCTTGGTGTTCCTTAATGTTGGGTATGATCCTTTGGTTGTTCCTTGGTGTTCCTTAATGTTGGGTATGATCCTTTGGTTGTTCCTTGGTGTTCCTTAATGTTGGGTATGATCTTTTTGTTATTCCTTGGTATTCCTTAATGTTAAGTGTTAGCCTTCGGTTCTAGGTCAATGTCGAATAACGTGCAAATGAACGGCTATCAATATCTGCGGTTAAATAGTTAACTAACCACGTATTCGAGCTGTTGATATGTTGCGGTTTAAACCACGAGACCTCACTTTGTCTATAAGTTTAAGTTACAGCACCCATCATATGACAAAAATAATCCAACAGGTCATTTAATGCCGACAAAGTCTTGAAAGAAAATTCGTTCTTAACGGACACTCATTTTTTTTTAAACTAAAAGTGTCAGCATGAGAAAAAACTCAATAAAGTTTGGACGTATGTGTATAGAAGATAAAAGTTGTATAAAAAGTGTTTATTGGCTGTTTATGGATTCCTATTTTTGTTTTATTTTAATATCACTTTTTAGAATAAAAAATCTTGTTAGAACATTATTTTTCAACGTTTCCACCTTGTATAAGTAGTATATATAGATACTGCTATGAAAGTATATATTGTAAATATTGTTTTAAAACAAGAAAGTGAAATGTTTATAATGGTAACTATAGTTACCACTACGTATATCAGTAATATCCATAGTGGTATACATGTATATCAATACGTCGTTTGTTTGTTTTGTTTTACGGTATATCAACCTCGGTGTGTCATTTTGTTGTAGAGGTGTTAGCACCCCTACAAGATGGACTGACCCAGAGCCATATAAGAGTCGACGCAGTAGTGACAAAAGTCGGGGAAAAATATTCGGGCGAAATTACTGCCTCAACTCCAGACATTTGAACCTCCTCATTTTGTACGTTTTGTCTTGTGATTGTACTACTTCTTTGTTCTATGTTAAAAGTGCTGAATAAAATACATATTCACGCACCCTGTGTTCTCTGTGTATTTTTTTCCACCTCAAGGATACAACACATTTAACAACACAAAATTTTTAAATAAATTCATTCTTGAGAGGTATTCAATATTTTTTATAATATTTTTATCTACTTAGTCCATACATGGGACCCAACAGGTTCTACTATTCCGAGTCAGAGTGAACTAGGGAGCAATGGTGATTAAGGAGTGCTCCACATTCCTCAGACCACCAAAACTGTAATCTCACCATCAGATACGGTTGAATGTCATACCAGGACATCAGTCACCGCTTTCTAGCACATATATGATAAAAAGGTGTTGTATACCCTTCTTATTACTTCTTTACTTACTTCTTTCTTACTCTATTCTTCTGTCCGTCTTTGGAATCTTATAACATCTTGTCTTGGTCTGGAATCTTCTAAGGTCTGGACTTTCTTGGGGATTCGGGTCTGGTCTTCTATTGGGGATTTCTCTTTATCAGAAGCCCTGTGTCATTGTTAGTTTTTGAGGTAATAACACAAGACTCCGATTTGCTTTGATCTTACTTTATTTTTAAATCCCCAACCAGACATCTGCGCAGATTAGAACGGCGGCGCGTAATACCCGACTTACAACCTACAAGCTCGGCTGATTGAAACTTACTTACTATCTAAACCAGAAGAGAGGGTCCTATCTACCGGTTCTCACGGCTATCCCCGGAAGATAGGGTTAGGACTGAGGTCAAGCTTGTCACTCAATCTTCAAGGCCGTCAGCTGCACTTAAAACGCCATTTTGTTTTCTACACTATTGCACATAAATATTAGGTATCTAATAATTATGTAACAAGGACAGGGGTTGCCATAAGGGCAATAAGATTGGGATATATAGGTGCTAGGGCTTGATGTAATCAGCCGATTGATCGGAGGGGGCCTCTCCGACCGCCTGTCTAGCCTAAGTAATACATAGACTGTTCAGCCACCTGTACCGATACGTCGTTAACATCATCAGCGGCGCTACAATATAGCCGGTAATTAAAACGGCCGATTCGCCAACACGAACCAGAAATATGATAATATAATTAAGAAACATGTTCCGACTACTGAGTGTATGATCATAAAACCAACCAGGGAGACAAAAAAAAATGCGAGACTCCAAACACAATCCTATGGCAAACTGGACTTTGTGTAGCATCCTACTTTCGTAATGTTAGTCTTGCTAAACCATTTTAACAGCATGTCAATCCATGTGGGGTTATTTTACACCAAGAAGTAAGGGAATCGCCTTCATTATATTTTTATATTTCCATTTTTGTGTCGTTGAGTTTTTTTGCACAAAAATATCTACAAATTCTGGTTTCAAAGTATGCTATGAGCTGAAAAAGGTTGAGAACTCCTGATCTAAGAGGTCCAGGTTGCTAGTCGGGCCGATACCGTTCATGCAAGGTGAGAGGAATGGTCCAGTGTTCTGTGAACCCCAATAAAAGAAACAGTGTTTTATTATTCACTCTGTTGACTGTGGACACGAGCGAGACAAGCCTCGCGGAGATGGAGATCAATTGAACAAAAGATACAAGAAGCCAGGTTTCCGATGAGAATGAAGAATCTTCATAGTGTACGTTATCCATTTTCACATGCGTCGCCCCCACCTCAGAAATTGAACATAGGAAATAAAACAATAAATATCCTAATTTGAGGCAAATAGCATTCTCGTGTTTCCCCTTCTCATTAGACGATCAGCCATCACCATGACAGAAGTCGTCAACAATTTATTCAAATCCAGACCATCAAGCCAATCTTCGTAAATTTCTAGGTATATATGTTACATCATGGATAGCCATAGCTTATCATTTCTAGCATTATCTAAATACTATAAATGCCACGTTAATTGTGAGATTAATTGCTATTGTATATCTTTAGCATTCCTCTAAGATTTTCTATAAGTTTTCTTTGTTAATGTTTTTAGACCGTTTTATAAAGTTTTCTTATAATTTTTTAATTATTATTATTGTAACACGCGAAATGATTCATGGAGCCCATCTTCCTGTAATTCTCCCAATCACTGATCACTAAGCAATTTCTCACCGATTTAATCAATCAATCTCTCATTATATCCATATAAGGGTCATATAGGGCAGTCAAGTATCTGTTCACTTTGTTAGTTTATGAATGAAAGTCGTAAACAATCTTGTAGTATTTTCTTTGGCGTAGTAGAATAAAGATGAGGACAATAAGCTTCTTTTCATAAGTTTATTTGATTAAATTCCGGCTTCTTAACTTTGAGAGAGAGGAGTCAGCTTCGTTAATAGGTGATGTTCTTATATGATCGACTTCGAGTTTCAGTAAACTTTGGGTGGCATTAACTTTTTTTCCAGTCGGTAAATATATTAAGCGGGCCTTTTCGTCCCCAGCGACATCAGATCCCTTTCTCCGATACGTACATCGCTCGCCTCGACCGACACCGGAAAATTCCTTAGCCAAACTGATCCGTCGTCTAAGGTTAGTTAGGCTTCTATTTATTTTTTTTTTCTAAGAGTTGTTCTAGAACCATCTACATTTCTCTAGGAAGAAAAGGATATTTTCGATGTTTCTCGCACATTCCATTCATTTCGATTGCTATAAAGTTTTAACCACGAATGGTGACAGACAGGTCAAGAGTTAAGAATAAAACGAATAACAATAGGAATAAAAGAATTGTATTATATAATATGTATATATTTTATTATAATGGAGATTGTGGGTTTGTCTGTCTGTAACCGAAACTATATTACTATACAAGTCACAATTCCGTTTTTTACATCATATTCTCCATGATTTTATTTTTATTTAAACTTCAATTATTAATAAAATTGTTTTACATCATTAAGACTGATGACCATATCTACATACTAATAACATGCAATTGTATTTATATATACAACAAAATAGCGGATTACAGTGTGAATGGGGAGGCTAATTTGCATATTGATCTTAAAAAATTGATTTTGATAAATATATGTTTAGTATTATTGATTTCTATTTGTTTGGTTTTATCTTAATGCATATGAGCAAAAATCTCAGGGATAAATCTTAAAAGAAATCCATTAACAAGAAGAAATATCTGTAATTTTATTCTTTACTTCCTATTTTAACTAAATAATTAAATTAGGAAAATTTACCAATGAAAGACGGGAGTAATGCAAAATGATGGAAGAGTTAGTTTCAAAGTTGTTCTATTTTTCAATCATACCCCCTCTGTTTCAAATCTTTTTATCTGCATTCTTATTCAGTTTCATTAGCCTTTCTAATTTAATATAATATTTTATTATATTAAAACTTAAATACTTGCACCCGGAGGGTGCATATATTTGCTAGTAACAATAATGTTGCAAACTTTTAGTGCGTCTGCACAATGTATATAATTTGTAAAAAACTTAGCTGACTCCTGGGGTAGGGTGAATTATCGGATCCCCTGCTACGGCTTATGTGTCGTAATGCTGGATATGAGAGACGTTCAATTTGTGGTCCGTCTTCGATGCTGGTCGAGCAGAAAAAGGAATAATTTCCCACTTTGAGTTTGCCGCCAAAGTATTCTAGCCTGTGATTGGTTGTTTCGAAACAGAGGCTCGTAAACAAGGACGATAACCCCCATACCTCAGAATTCTCAATATTGCTTCTATTTTCTCCACAGTCATTGAAAGCTCAACCCCGTTTCGGGCGACCAGATCAAAGAAACACGAACAGCCAAGAAGTCTTTAAAAGTTAGAAAATCAGACTCTTTGACTACAAAACTCTTTGAATGTTTTTATTTCTTCTCGACCCGATTTTTCTAAGAGACCACACAAGTAATCCCGATAATCTGTTACATCAGGCTACAGCTGTTTAACAATCTATCAAAGAAAGATATATTGCATAGCACAACATCAAGACACAAATAGAATAAGTTTCCTTAATGCAGTATAAGACGTCCTACCAACACCAATCAATCTGAAATTGTGCAAGTCCAAATAATCTGAATAATGCAATGTATATGGGAAGTCTGCTAACCTCAAACATATTATCATTGGTTGAGAGAATTTTTCTAAAGCTACACATGGAGACATAACCAGGTAGGGTAATTTATGAGGAAGTGCGTCCCGGTCTCCTGCCTCATGAATTGCTACCCGGTGACTATGAAAATAACGACCCCAGCTACTGTGTTACTTGAAAGAAAACAACCAACTTGGGATGGTAAATGTATTTTTTTTTTGGGGGGGGCTTCCCTTTTCTGTCGTAATTCTTATTTATTCATCGTAATTTGTCGTAATTCTTATTTATTTATAAAAATTGTCGTAATTCTTCTTTATTTGTCGTAATTCTTGTTTATTTATTTTTTTTAATTACGACAAATTACGATAAATATACAAGAATTACGACAAATTACGATAAATAAATAAGAATTACGACAAAAAGAGAAGCCCATCCCCTAAAATACATTTAACGCCCTAAGTTGGTTGTTTTCTTTCAAGTAACAACTATTCTAATAGTCACCGGGTAGCAATTTTTGAGGCAGGAGACCGGGGCGCACTTCCTCATAAAGTACCCCAGGTAATTTGTAAAATAAAAGTAATCCTCAATCTTGGTATTGATTTTTGGGTTATAAAAGCATGCAGAATCTTTGCAACGTTCCTGTAGATTTGTCTTTTCACTCTTAACACAACCAGTCACCACACTTGCGAACTGAAATCACTGTTCTGAAAAAAAAAAAAACTGTTCTTCCTTCGGTAATCCGCTTTTTATGGACTAGCAGGAGGAACTGACATCTGCCTACACCACAAGTTCGTCATGCGCGATTTACTTTGAAGAACAATTTCCTATAAATTATGATTCCGGGAGCGGGCATGTTTTCCTCGGTACTATTCGCAGAATTCCGTCCCGGCCTCCTGCCTAAAAAAAAAAACCACAAGGCGGTGTTAATTAAAAACAGTAACTGCTAAAAGAAGGTAAAAAAAATTTTTTTTTAATTTTCGATAAAAACGCCTTCAATTTTTAAAAAAAATCTTTTTTTTTGCTATTATCATTTTTTTTTCGACAACCAATTACAAATAAAAGATCAAAAATTTTTTTAGATATTTTTATTTTATTCTAATATATTTATTTCCAACAATCAATTACAAATAAATAAAATATATAAATATTTAGATATTCTTATTTATTTAAACTAAAAACAAGACATTAAAACATAAACAAAAGAAAATCTGAATACTTAGATATTCTTTTATATTCTAATAAAAAAAATGTCAGCTCATTTTTAATTTAAAAAAAAAATTTATTTTATGGTAAAACAGTCGGTTTTTTAAAAATTTTTAAAACAGGTTCAATTTCTTTGTTGATATTTTTTAGCAGAATTCTGTATTCATGGTTCTTGTACTAAAAAGCTTTCGCATCGAAACTTATAAAAATCTTCTGATATAATTATACAAACTTATCTTTATAGAAAAAACAAGTAAAAATCGTTTTTTGTCGGTTCATTTTTTCGTATTTCATTGAAGGCATTTTTATCGACAATTCTTTAAGCTAACACCGCCTAGCGTTTTTTAAGACAGGAGACCGGGACGGAACTCTGCGAACAGTACCTTTTCCTCTCCTGAACACCTTGCACATGCACACGCTCTTCGCCGTATGAGTTATCTCATTTCTCTTCTCGAAACATTTTTTTTTCTGTATTTGTTCGTAAACTAAATGACACATTGCTAATTTGCTGTAAGATAGCGCACAGACACTTTGGAATAAGCTGAGGTGGGTTTACTTCTGCTTGGCAAATTGATCACCCGCGAAAATGTCGCTACTTAATCATCACCGCTCACATGTTTGGGACGTGACACCGTCTGTTTAATGTGGTATTCCCCGCAGGAAACAAGCCTCTCCAAAATTGCATTTCATTTGAGAGGTACATCCTGCAATAAATCCAGTGTTACAATCTTATGGGCCATCCTGTAGGCTTTAAGCAAGAGCGCCTTTCCAGTGGAAGTGGATCCTTGGTAATCCTCTGGTAAAGAATCCTGATCCTTGGTAATCCTCTGGTAAAGAATCCTGAGTATTGTAAGTCCCTCCTCAATGATTGCAAGTGTACTGTGGCAAGTATCAGTGTTTAAGTAGTGTATCAGCCACGCTGTATGGCTAGTGATTGGCGAAGGAATAAACTATGTGACCTCGACTAGTCTATAAATCCAGGTGGGGAATTGTAGCACACCTTATATAAACAAAATATGGTGTAATGGTTAGCAAGCTAGATTAGCAGACCATTGTTAGTGAGTTCGATTCTCACTGGGCGCCCCACACTTCTGGCCTTGTGCCACATCTAAGCAAAGCTTAGTAAATAACTATATAAACAAAATATTCCAACACACAGTCTTTACTCATTTTAGACAAGGGAACGGGTACTGCCGGCGTGAAGAAAAGCCCCCTCCCTGGAACTCATATGATTGTTTATTGTTGACTTTTTTTGTATATAAGGTGCGTGTTAAAAGCCCACTCATACTTATAGACTCGCCGAGAATCATGTGATCAACCTCTTGGCCAATCACTGGCAGTACTCTGCTTCTGAGACAATACTTAAACTGAGCATACTGAGCATACTGGCCATAATTACTTTGAACTTTCGTGGACGACGGACATAGGATTGGATCACTGAACCTTTGACAGTACGTTGGATAGGACTTATACGCAGGATAGGACTTATTCACTTACCAAATGATTCCATAACTCAGGACTTACTTACTTTAAGCCATTTTCAACTGGCCAAGGATGGCATTTAAAGACTTAACACCTGGTATGGATACTAGGCGCGTGAACCCACGCGAAAATTGGCCCCGTCTTATTTAGTAGGTCTTTTTATAATCCTTTTCATGACTTCACGGGTAGACTCTCAGTAAGAGTGATACATAACAGTGCTTGTACCAAAGTAAGCTCGTCGAATTCAGGGGTACTCAACCTTTTTTTGTCATGCCCCACCGAATTACCTTTAAAATCCTGATATCCCCCATGTCATCATCATCATCATGTCGCGCAATCAGCACGGATATCCATGACAATCTCCTGCCAACCTTTCCTATCATTCATTGTCCCTGGGAGGTCCTCTGTGCAGGATCTTCGCATAGTTGGTCAATGTAGGTCCTTGGTGGGCGACCCACACTAGCATATCCGTGTGTTGGCTTCCACAGGAGAACGACGCTTATGAGCTCGTTCTTGCTTCTATAGCAGTGTCCTGCATGCCTTGTACGTTTAACTCGAGTGTTTTGTGATATGGGGGTCGGGTGGCTATACAGCTATTTCCTCGTGGGGTGCTGTTTCCACGATCTGTTCAAGACCGCACGCAGCATTCTTGTGCAGCTCCCATCTAGCTTATTCTCAAGGCGCCTCGTTAGGGTCCAGGTGGTGCAGCCATACAGCAGTACTGATATAACCACAGCCTGGAAGAATTGTCGCTTGTGGTAATATATATTTTCTTATCATTTAAAAAGTTAATACCGTTTGACATCATTCACAAGAACAAGCTATTAATGAAAAATAAAAATGAAATTAACAAAAGACAGAAAATATTAACGGGAGAAAATTTCTAGATAGATATTTCAATAAATACCTATCAAATTCAAAATACTATTTTGAGGTTAGACAAGTATAATTTGACACATGGCCTAGTAGATAAAGGAGTAAGGTTAAGACAGTTCTAAGTGACAGTTATCTCTAGATTGCAGGTTTAATCCTGATCAAAGGCAGCAGTAACATAGAATAATAATTAACACAGCTTAACGCCTCTACCCCAGCTATGGTTAACGGAATGAGAACAGGATACCACCGTGGATTGAATAAAGGGTTAGGTTCAAAATTCCGTGATGGCTCCCGATTACGACATGAAGGTTCCCAAGTTCGAAAAGAAGGTTGTCGAGTCCGAGAAGGTACCCGAGTCCGACAAGAAATACACGAAGAAGTCCGGAGGGCATATCGACCGGCCTTCTTCAGGTATTTCTTGTCGGATTCGGGAACCTTCTCGGACTCGGGAACTTTCTTGTCGTAGTCGGGAACCTTCTTGTCGTAATCGGGAGCCATCACGGAACTTTGAACCTAACCCTTTATTCAGTCCACGGGGGTATTCTGTTCTCATTCCGCTAACCATAGATGGGGTAGAAGCTGTGTTGATTATTTTTCTATGTTACTGCCACCGGTCAGGATTGAACCTGGAATCCAGAGATAACTGTCACTTAGAACTCTCTTAATCTAACTACCTTATCCACTAGGCCATGTGTCCAATTGTACATATAACAATGAAGATGAGGACAATAGTCCGAATAACGCAGATAATAGTAATCATCAAGCCTCATCTCAAACATTCAGAGAAATAATTAGAATAGAGTTAGTGAGAGACTTATGCTTCATACCGGCTGCAAAGAAATTTTATATTAAGCTCTAATTCAGTCAGATTCAGTCTTAAATCTCCTCATTTAATGATATCCAGTCAATTTCTTATTTTAAGTTGTTTCGTCTCGGCCTCCTGCCTTGATCTACGTCTCGGCCTCCTGCCTTAATCTACGCTATATTTTAGCGAGTAAGCGTCAAGCGAATTTGCGGTCCAACTTTCCGAGTCGTGTTTTTGTCACTTTGTGTCGGCAAATTAATGTAGATATTTTAAGTGTCTCTCTCTCAGATTTTTATCGGCAAATGAATGTAAATATTTTACAACCCCTCTTTTAAAAAAGAGTGAGAGAGGTTTGGTTTGGTTTGTTATGTTTTATGGCATATCAACCTCAGTGGGTAATTTAATGCCGATAAAGTTTTGAAATAAAGTCATTCTTAATGCATAATACAATTTTGTTTATAAATACATTTTTCTATTTAACCCATAGATGGGACCCTAACAGGTACTACCACTCCGGGTTAGACTGGATCAGGGAGCAATGGTAATAAAGGGGTACTCTACATTCCCCAAACCTCCAGAACTGGAACCTCACCATCAGATAGAGTTTAACGTCATTCCCAGGACATATACCCCCTCAGCCACCGCCTTCTAGCACCCATATGATAAAAAGGGGTTGGGGCTTGCCATAAGGACAAGAGGGTTTGGAAAATCATATAGGTGCTAGGGCTTGACGTGACCAGCCGATTGATTGGAAGGGGCCTAACCGACCGCCCGTCTAGCACAAGAAAGATCCAAAGTGGAGTATTGCAAGTCATGGACTGCTTATCCACCTGTGCTCTATCCTTAAGCATCACGGGTCGCCACCCACGGCCAACAGGTGGCCCCACTGGGGGAGTCTTACCCCTCTGCAGAGGTGCAGTCACGCCCAGCCGAAATGGCGGTATTTTAATTTTAATCTTTCCTTTCTTAGTTTTCTTTTTTTTATTTCATTTTCATTCTTCTAACTTCCTTTTTTCTTGATCTTTCTTTTCTTACTATTCTTTCTTTCTTTTTCTCTTTCTTCTTCTCCATCTTTTCAATACTCCTCATCCTTCTCCTCCTCCTTCTTTAGATCCTCTTCTTCTTTTTTATTATTTCTTTCTATTTTCTTTTTTTTTTTTTTCCATTTTTTTCTTGGTCTTTTTTTTTTCACTATTCTTGCTTTCTTTTCTTCTTTATATATTTTTCTTCTTCTTTCTGTCTTTTTCTCGTTCTCGCTCTTCTTCTTTCTTTTTCTCTTTTTTCCTTCTTTCTTTTTTGTCTTTCTTTCTCTCTCACTTCTTCTTTTTTCTTTCCTTCTTCCTCTTTTTTCTTCTTCTTCTCTCTCTCTCTCTCTCTCTTTCTTCTTCCTCTTTTTCCTCTCTTTCTTCTTCTTCTTCTTCTTCTTCTTCTTCTTCAATATTTCTTCCTTTTCTTCTCTTCTTCTTCTTCTTCTTCTTCTTCTTCTCTTCTTCTCTTCTTTCTTTCTTTCTTTCTTTCTTTTTCTTCTTCTTCTTTCTGCCTTTTTATCTTTCTTCTTCTCTCTTTTTCTATTTCTTCCTTCTTCTTTTTCTTCTTCTTCATCATCATCTCTTTTCTCTTTTATATCTTTCCTCTTCTTCATCACCATGTCTTTCCTCTTTTATATCTTTCTGTTCCATCCCCCCTCCTCCCACTCCTCCTCCCCTTCTACTCCTCCTCCTCCACTCCCCCTACACCCCATCATTGGGTGGGAGTAAAGGCACAAGATCAAGGCTATATTTCTTGTTAATCCCCTTTTCGGCATTTCTATAACGAGCAGAATCTTTTTCTTTCTTTTTTTGACAGAGGCGGAGAATAACTCCCCACCTAACCCCTACCTTTCTTTTTACATCCGGGCTTTTGACCGTCATTGGCATATCTGCCAATAAACTCACTGCATAAGAATCAGCTGATCAGAAAAGTTTATTTATTTATTTGTTTTTTTTAATTATTTTATTTCATTTGTTTTTTTTAAAGAAAAAGATGAAAAATCCCATTTAAGCGTTTTCTCCATTAATATAGATGACTCAAGCCCAACATTTCCTTTAATTCAGACTCCATTTTGTTTTTTAGACGCTGTTTTCAGCGCTCACTCAATATATATAATTTGTTGAATATTTTTTGTTGGCCTAGCGTAGTTCTTTTTTTTTTTTCTTTTTTAAGACTCCAGTTGTGTCAATGCCAATGTACAGAATTTTTCCCCCGCACTCATCACAGTTCGTCACTGTAAAACATTAAAACAGGAACCATATTTTTTTCTCACTCGCAAAGTAATTCCTGAAGCTCGAGTTAATTTTGGCACAAGGTCAGAAGAATGTGTCGCCTAGTGCGGATAGATTTGACTAGCAATTAACTGAGAACCGAACTCTCTATACAAAAAACAACTGTAAGTCGTATAGGGCGTTTCTAACGACGGCGGGAAACTGTTCGTGCGGCTATTGATATATATGCAGTGATGCTGATAGCTTTTTGATTTAGCGCGTCCTGGGACGCATATATTTGCTTTGAATGAGTCCCCAGGAAAATGTATGGATCCCAACTAAAGCCGTCTAACTCCTACCTTGTAACCAATCCTGTGTAATTCGTTTCTAAGAAACTATTGAAATGTATTTACAGTTAATAATTGAAATGGTGAGGGAAGAAAAAAGAAAAACACTGGGACGCATAGATACGATATTTTCCGTCCTTTTAGATAATTGTGCCTCAGGGACGTAAGATGCGTACATATAGCATCTCTGTATATGCATATATATTTCACATATCTATTATTACACTAAAGCGAATCAATGTTTGTCTCCTAATATAACCCGTCGGTCCTCCCGCGCTAAAGGGCTCAGAGAATCTCCGAAATTGGCCGTCAAGATCGGATTTTCTGCATCAACCAAGGATTGCAGGGTCTCTATATTTGCGGGAAGTCTAGCCGAATGCCCCACGTTGTGCTAAGATCTCAAACGACTAGAAATCTGCTATAGAAACTGATTTCCGAGATTAATGGCGGCCGATTGGTCACATGAAAAAAAATAACGACTCTTTTTCTTCTTCAAAAATCAACAACATTTATATTCAAAAATACAGGAATACAAATAATTACTTCTCAAGGTTTGTGGGAGTGATGTGCCCGTAATTAAATACTTCTGGTCTTCTGCAAAGTATTGTGCAAAACAGTTCGTAAGTTGACTAAGTTTTCAAAATGGTCTTAGCTGAAGTCAGTTACTCTCGGCTCTCAGTATTGCGTTAATCTTGTCAGCTAGCCCGATTCTCAAGCGATCACAACTTCATCTGCCCGTTTGGCCTCATCTGCCCATTCGGCCTCTTCTCAGCTGCCGTTCTCAAGCACACCCGGCTTCATTCTGATCTCTCGTCAAGATCGTCTCAGTTTAAATAATATTTCAATCGGAAATTCTTATTTCCGGTCAGCGTGGAAATATTAGGAGTTTTTCTTTACTTCCGATTTTTTTTCTCTTTTTTTTAAGTGTCTTCCAGACAATCATGATCAATCTCTTCCGAGCGACATCAGTCAAGTTACTTCAAAGGATCGTCTCGCATATCAGAGGATAAGTACCGCTGACTAATCCATGTGCTATCTCTTCCGGCTACTTGACTGGATTCACCCCACGGGTCTTCTGACCTACTTAAGATTCCACCCCCGCTACGGACATCTCAATCGCGGCCTTGCACTAGATACACTAGCGGTCATATTATTGCTGATTATTATCTTTACCGTTTCAGTGAAAAAATTACTTTTATTCTTTTTTTTCTTTCCATAGATTCTGATCGCCGACAAAAAATATTTTCTAAGTATTTCCGTTTTTCTTTCTTTCTTTTTCTAATTTCCACCCCTGAATCAGGTCACACTAAAGGCTCTTTTCCTGTTTAGTTTGATGACGCAAAATTCATACTAAAATATTCCTTGCTTTTAGAATTGAGTTATGTTTGAAAAATATCAATTTTAATTGGTTCTAATTAGTCGTAATTTGCAATTAAGTAAAAGACTGACAAGTCTCTTACTTTACATTCTGCCTATCACTTCCCCCCTCTCTATACATATCTTGTGTGACTCGAAACCTCGACTGCCACACGGAGCAGTCTCCCATGTCTATAACCTTGCTGATGAGACCTAATAGGTTGAAATGGACATACAGGGATTGACATTTTCTCGATTTGTTTAGCCTTACATTTGAACATATATGCCCGCCTAAATTCATTAATTATTAACTAATTAATTTTCAAAATTAGGTATGACTTCAATTAAGCACATATCCTCCTAAAATTGTCGGCTAAAAAGGCCATATCAAAAATAAACACATTGTTTGTTTACTTACTTTCATATATATATATATATATATATATATATATATATATAAAAGAAAGTTTGGTATGTACGTGTCGACTTATAACTCCAAAAATTGACGTACCTCAGATTCGAATTCTTGGATACACCTTAATATCTTTCTAACTAAGAAAGATACCAAATTTGGTTATTGATTTTTTTTATTAAGGGATATAATTAATTAAAGAAAAATCAAACGATTTTCAGAAAGCATCATATAGCTGCTGCTGTTGCTGTTGTTATATCAGCAGGGGCTTGCCTGCTGGCTTTATCAGCTACTTGCCAGTTATATCAACTCTCCCTGGTGTTCTTAAAAAGTTTTGTGTGTGTAAAAATTTACAAAAACGGAAATTTGAGCATGTTAACTCCAATTTTCAAAATTATGCAATTATAATAATTTTGGAAAGGTAGTGAGACGAAATATTACCAGTGTTATACATATAAATACAAAAAAGTAGTAAAGTCGATGGGCTGACCTAATATCGATATCAACCAGACAGCGAGGGAGTCTATGCACTTTTCACTAGCGCTAGACCAAGGAGATTGGTTTTGTATCTAGGTAAGAGCGCTATACCAACTATCAGCTCCTCACTTTACTGCACATATCTCTGTGCTACTTATACACTGGGTTGGCAAGGGCAGGTATCGAACACGGAACCTTGCGATTCATAGGCAAGTGCTCTACCGACTGAGCTAAACCGATAGGTAATTTGAAAAATCTTCAAATTATCTTGTAAAATACCCGCAGAATTCTGTCTAGTTATTCTCGAAAGACGCTAAGCAATCTCCCTGGTCTAGCGGTAGTGAAAAGGGGATAGACACCCTCGTTTTCTGGCTACACCGTCTGCTTTATTTTATTTTTTTGTTTCACAACGAAACTCTGTATCACGGTGTGTCAATATCTTGAAAGGTTGGAGTTTTACAAATATTTTTTGTGGGCGAGCTTTATTTAGCTCAGACCGTAGAGTATTCGACAAGAAACCACAAGGTTCCTGGTTCGATACCGGCCATCGCCAACTCAGCGTATTAGTAGCACAGGGATCTGTGCGGTAAAGTAAGGAGCTGATGGTAGGTGTGGCGCTCCACCTCAGACCGCAAAAAAAATCTCCTTGTCTAAGCGCTAGTGAAAAGGGGGATAGACTCCCTCGCTGGTTGGCTGATACCGACTTTAGGCCACCCCGACGACTTTGCTTTACTTTATACATAATTTGAAAATCTTGATATTATGTTGGAAAATGCCGGCAGAATTTCGTCTAATTATTTTAGAAAGGTTTAATCAGGGAACTCTTTTTCCCGCTCAAATAATAATTATTTCCAATTGTGACATTACAATATAGAATAATGACTTTCATATTTTGTTCACAATTAGCATTAAGACATGTTTTTTTTTGTATTTATCTATCTTTTTATTTATCTTATCTTTTATCTATTTATTTTATATATATTTTTCATGAAAGGAAGAAATCTTATTTGCCTTTTCTCTAAATTGGCGACCATCAGCCACAATTAAATTAACGTTGACTGAAAATATTTATAACACTGGTAAAAGATAGATGGTGCAATTAGATTAAATCATATTCATTACGTCATACAAAATTGTTTAATGATAGCTTAGTCGTTCGAGAATCTAAATTGGCACTCTGTCCAAATGGTGAAAAAAAATTAAGATTTCGCTGAAAGCTACAAAAGAGTCATTATTATTATTATTATTATTATTATTATTATTATTATTATTATTATTATTACTTTTTTACGCCAGTGTTAGATGAATGTCTATCACTGGAGTATGAGCGACATCCAGTCTCATCAGATCTCCAAGACTCTCCTGTGTATTCCGGCTTATTTCAATAATGTTGTCTTGAATGGTCGCAATCCTTCATCTATTTTCCAGTTAATCTTGGGAACCGTTACAAGTGTCCCAACTACTATTGGTATCACTTTCACAGTCATATTCCACGTTTTTTTTTTCAATTCTCAAGCAAGGTCTATGTATTATTATTATTATTATTATTATTATTATTATTATTATTATTATTATTATTATTATTATTATTATTGTTCACTCCTTTTGAGTTTTCACATCAGCGTTAGCTGATGGCCTTTCACTGGAGTCTGAGTGACAACAAGTCTCCTCAGGTCTCCAGGACTCTTCTGAGTATTGCAGCAGTGCAGTATTCTGGATGGTCTCGATTCTCCCACTGATTTTCAAATTTTCGAAACTTTTTCCAATCTTTTTGGGACCGTTCCAAGTGCACCAACGACAATTGGTATAACTTTGACTTTCATATTCCATAACCTTTTCAGTTCTCTGGCAAGGTCCATGTATTTGTCCATTTTTTCATTTCCCTTCATCTTAACCCTGTGATCTGCTGGAACTGCAAAATCCACCAGTTGACAAGTTCTTTCTTTTTTTGTTAATCAACACTAGGACTGGTCTTCTTGCTGGGATTATTATTATTATTATTATTATTATTATTATTATTATTATTATTAGTTTTTTACACCAGCATTAGATGATGGTCTATCACTGGAGTTTGAGCGACATCAAGTCTCATCAGGTCTCCAAGACTCTCCTGGGTATTCCAGCTTATTTCAATAATGCTGTTGTCTTGGATGGTCTTAATTCTTCATCTATTTTCTAGTTCATATTGGGAACCGTTACAAGTGTCCCAACTACTATTGGTATCACTTTCACACTCATATTCCACGGGTTCTTTTTCAATTCTCTAGCAAGGTCTATGTATTCGTTATTATTATTATTATTATTATTATTATTATTATTATTACCAGCGTTAATGGATGGTGTTTGAGAGATAGCAAGTCTCCTTAGGGTTATTTCCTCCAACTCCAACCTAAAAAAGGGGAACCACTCTGAATGAATTTTATGAATTACTTATTTATTGATCTACTTGGAAAAAAGAAGACGGGGTTAGGGTTAGGGTTTAGCGTTAGGCTTGGGGTTAGGGTTAGTGTTAGGGTTTAGGGTTAGTTTAATGGGAAAATAATGGGTAGATTAATTAGCAGATAAATTGTTTTTTATTTCGCTAGTACTAATAATTCGCACACACTTTTCTAGTTTCAAATATTTGTATGTTAAGCTAATATTATGCATACAGTCATAGTTATTTACTAGGCTAAGATGTGGCATAATGCTAGAAATATGGGGTGCCCAATGAGGATCGAAATAACTATGGTCTGAAAATCTAGCTTGATAGTCATTACACCACGTGAGTTGCACACAGATATATGGTTTCATGTATCCATATAATTTGTATACAGTTAGGGCCGGTTTAGCTCAGTCGGTAGAGCGTTTGGCTAGAAACCACAACGCTCCTAGTTCGATACCGGCCCTCGCAAACTCAGCGTATGAGTAGCACAGGTAAAGTAAGGAGTTTATGGTAGGTGTGGCGCTCCAACTCAGACGCAAAAACAATCTCCTTGGTTTAGCCGTAGTGAAAAGGGGATAGACTTTCTCGCTGATTGGCTGATACCGACTTTAGGCCACCCCGACGACTTTACTTTATATGGTTTCAAGAATTCCTATCCAATACTAATAATTTTCAAACATGTGTATTTGTCCCTAAGATGGGAACGGTAATTTATGAGGAAGTGCGTCCGGTCTCCTGCCTCAAAAATTGCTACCCGGTGACTATCAAAATAACAACCCCAGCTTGTCGTAATTCTTGTTTATTTATCATAATTTGTCGTAATTCTTGTTTAGATATGAAGATGGATATATAGTTTGGAATAGACTGAGATAGATAGATAAATAGATAAACAAACAAAATAATATAGATAGATATGAACAAATGGAGATAGATAGATATTTTCGACAAGTAAATGTATTTGTAATCTTAGTATTTAAAGTAATATAGATAAATATGAACAAATTGGGATAGATAGATGGATACTTTTGAATAGACTGAGCTGGGTCGTTATTTTAATAGTCATCGGGCAGCAACTCTTGAGGCAGGAGACCGGGACGCACTTCCTCATAAATTACCATGGGAACAAAACAAGTACTACCACTCTAAGTCAATGTAAACCTGTGTATAATGGCAATCTATTAGTGATTTCACACTCCAAAGAGCTCCAAAACTGGAGTCTAACATGCGCACGTCAAAGCCCGTGAGCCTTTCATTTGAGGCGAGGGAGTTCTATCCATAACTGTAATATATTGCCTGATCAGTGCACCCAGGCTGACAAGGAAGTGCATGGGGGTCAGGTTCAGCCTGAAAACGAAAAGAGGATGTGCCCTGACCCGACCTTTTGCACCTGGAAATGCAGGTGAACACTTGACATGGTTTAGGTGCAGAAATCTGTAGGCATAGCCCATAGCCAATGAAAAGAGCCTACGTGGGCGAAGAGGCGTGTCTACAGAAAAAACTGCGTAGGTGTCACGATCAAAGAGGCGTGACACCGGGGGATCAGACTACAATAAAAGAAGCCCGTAGAGATTACATAGACAGACAACGATCAGGTTCGAGATCACTTGAAAAGAACTCCCGAAGGCTCCGCGTTTGCGTAAACCTGCCAACGACTCTCAGCTGTACACAACCAAGGGAATAAACATCTCATCTTACATTTTCCTAAATGCAAGTGTTTGTGTTCTTTGACGGGTCCAGTGTGTAACATAACGAGTGAGTGTTTTGCGTCATTTGCATTGGCTGAGACATTGTCAGTGAATATCAGCATTTTACGTCATAATAAATTATAGGAAAAAAATGTTGATGGAAACGTTAAATTTGAATTTCACGGAGAGGCAACTTATTCCATCTTTAATACATTCTTCTTTTTTTATATATATATATCTACATACACATATTGTTATTTCGAGGAATTTCTTCTTAAAATTATTCGTCTTTAAAAATCTATCCGCAGGCAAATTTAAGTATTTTGCATGGAAAATAAAATCCTATATCTATTTAATTTATAGTTATTTTTTTTTGTTTGTTTTCATAAACGTATTTATTTATTTTTCATAAACGTTCCAGCAATATCCGCTTAAACTGTTCGATTAGGTTTCCATTCGTTTCTCATTCAACTGGAAGGGCTACCTGGTGTTGTCCCGTAGAAGGAATAAATTATCATTATTTTACATCTTTCGAGTATTTCCACACCGGCGTTAGCTGGTAGTTTTTTCATCGGAGTTCCAGTGATAAGAAGTCTCCTCTGGTCTTCAATCACTATTTTACCTTCTTCTTCTTCTTCTTCTTCTTCTTCTTCTTCTTCTTCTTCTTCTTCTTCTTCTTCTTCTTCTTCTTCTTCCCATCAGCATTAGCTGATGGTCTTTCACTAGAGTGACAGCAAGTCTCCTCAGGTCTCCAGGACTCTTCTGAGTATTCTGGCAGATTGCAGCAGTGCAGTGTTCTGAATGGTTTCAATCCTTCCTTTTATTATTATTATTATTATTATTATTATTATTAGTTGTAGTAGTAGTAGTAGTAGTAGTAGTAGTAGTAGTAGTAGTAGCCCTTTAGAGATGTCGATGAAAGTCTCATTTATTGTTTAATATTTATTGGAGAAAATCTTAATAACAAATCGAAAATTCCGTTTATGCAGATTAAAGTCAAATATTTTTTACACCATGATCATGAATAAATATAAACATTTTACTCGATTCTTTTTTTTGTCTAATAAAATCCAAATGCAATATTAGATTTTCCCCTATTTTCCAGGATTTAGTAATAAAGGCGAAAAAGCGCGTGCAATTCCAAACACGGCACGTTGATAGTAGGAACGACTTCCGTAGTGCTCGATCATAGTGCTTGTTGTGCTCAATCATTGATATTACAGTGCATGTCTAGCGTCGGAAAAGAAGATGAATATTTAACTCTATGAATCTCTTGTCGGAATGGAGTGATGACGTGTTCATAATAAAATAATAGATATCTAATCTTCTGTACTACTTGGAGAGGCTCGAATTCCGTTGCTGGGCTGATGTTGAGTTGACAAGTAATTCTGTGAGGTTTGGAGTCTGGAAACCAGCTTAGGGTGCTGGAGGACATCTTGCCTTATGTCATTTATAGTTTTTTTTAGAAATAACACAAGGCAACTTATTTGTTCTCATGAAATTTATATTTTCCCCCCAAGTCAAAACTGCCCTCCCTCAATCAACCCATAGTTCCAAATTCCCCAAATATCTTCACCTCTCAACCAAGCTAAAAATGATTATCTAAAATTTCTTCCCATGGTTCAAACTCACGAACAGGAGGTCACAAAGGGTTCAGGGACGCCACACATAGATCCCTTTAACGGTTATCCTCAATTCAAAAAATTCATTCGGGTGTGAGAATTGGCTATTTGGTCGGGAGTTGCGATTGCGAGCCTTCTCGTTCTACGGACAAACCAAAACTGATATTCTAAAACTCCTTCCCCCGCTTCAAACTCACGAACGGAAAGAGGAGGCCAAAATAGCTTCAGGGACGCCACTCAAATCCATCTAACAGTTATCCTGAATTCAAATAAATTCACTACACTAATCGTGCAAAATAATAGGATACCCATCAGGTATGCCAGACATACAAAATCGGTCGTCAAAGTAATGAGATATATTTTATTTATTTTTAAGTTGGTTGTCAACCCTTAGGTTATTTTATGTCAAAGACATATTTTATTTATTCATTTTTGGTGAGCACAGTTGTTTTTTGTGGAGATAAAATAAGATCTATTTAACTCTTAGATGGTACCCTAACAGGTACTACCACTTAGTGTTGGAATTTTTGTGATAAGCAGTGACCACTATTGTCCAATCACTGGCAGTGCTCTGCTGCTGATATTATTATTTATACTGGCTGATTCTACTCTTAGCTCATTACTACTTGGATCTTCTTGGACGACGGACCAAAAGGATTCTATGCCACAGGACTTATTGACTTCCCAAAGGATTCTATAACTCGGGACTTACTTATACTACTTTAAGTTCTTTGCAACCGGCCAAGAATGGCGGCCAGATACTTAACACTTCGGGTTAGAGTGAACCCGGGAGTAATAGCAATGTAGGGTACGTCACACTCCCCAAAGTTCCAGAACTGGAACCTCACCACTAGATGTAGTTTAATACCAATACCGAAATGTCTTGATAAACTAATCGAATACAGACTTCTACGGTTGTTACTTGTAGACGACAAATTCTGTTAATTTGATTGGATAATTTTATCTAATCAAATTGTCTAATAAATACAGTTAATGTTTTAGTGTCAGACCCGTTTCTCGACAACATTTGCACAATAATATTTGATAAAACAATTAGACAGGCAAGACGCAGTTTTCTGAACGGTTTTGCGCTATGTGAAATGCAAATGACCTCGTCCAAGATTTGATGGAAAGTCTTGGGATTCCATTTATATATATATATATATATATATATATAAAGCAATCTACAGACGCGCGTTTCGGGTTTACCCCTCATCAGTGCAGCTATACTTATTTTTCAGCAACTACCTCTGGTCGGTTCGAGACCCGAACGAACTTTCGCTCGTCAAGTCTCTTACCGATGGGTCCACAAGCAGCTGCCAAGGATAGAAGGTAGAATAATCGCTATATTTCCTAAACAGGAAATAAACTCACCAGAGGTCTCTAACTTGTAAACAAGTGAGACTAGCTTTGCACCGAAGCGGTGAATTTTTCGCAATTAGTCCCTTCTAAACAGAGTGCTCAACCTGAAAAGTTGGGAGCGTATATATATATATATATATATATATATATATATATATATATATGAAGTGAACAAACAATCTGTTTGAGATGGCGATAGCCGACAATTATTTGGGAGATCATGTGCATAATTAAAGTCATACCTAATTTGAGAATTAATTAGTTATAGTTAAATGAATTAGGCGTGCATATCGGTTTAAATGTAAGGCGTAAACAAATCGAGAAAAAGTCAATCTCTGTATGTACATTTCCGCCTATTAGGCCTCATCAGCAGAGCTATGGGCAGATTGTTTGTTCACTTCGTACTGTCGTGCCGTAAGTCAACCAAAAAGTGCGATATATACATCAGTTTAAAATAAACGAGAAAATCTGGAAAAGCCAGCTAGTGTAATGGTTAGAGTCCTCGCATGTCAACCTGGCAGGTAGGGATCGAATCACGCACAAAGCACTGTCCTGTCTATAACTCTGCCTAATAGGCTGAAATGTACATACAGAGATTGACATGTTCTCGATTTGTTTACGCCTTACATTTAAAACGATATGCACGCCTAATCCATTTAATTATAACTAATTAATTCTCAAATTAAGTATGACTTTAATTATGCACATAATCTCCTATATATATATTATATATATATATATATATATATACATATATATATATAATATGAAGCAGGTTAGCTTTTACGATGAAAATTGATTGATTGATTTTAACGG
Organism: Doryteuthis pealeii; assembly: GCA_023376005.1. Taxonomy (NCBI): domain Eukaryota; kingdom Metazoa; phylum Mollusca; class Cephalopoda; order Myopsida; family Loliginidae; genus Doryteuthis; species Doryteuthis pealeii. The sequence continues at coordinate 14,623,758 of CM042173.1, forward strand.
CATGTCAACTCGTCTTGGTTGGATGCATACCTTTCCCAAGGGTTTTAGTGCTATGTGAATGCAAACTGCCTCGTCCAGGATTTGAACGAGTCCATTTCCTATGACTAACCATTACACTACGCGCCTCCAAAAATATTAAACATATCTCTTTTTCTCCAGCCTCGGTAAGGTAACAAATCTGGGAACAGGACAACTCTGAACTCAACCCCTCTGCCAAATCAGAGTAAGAATCGAGACAATATGCACAATTTAGATAGAATACTTAGAAACGTCCTGGAGACCTAGGAAGACTTGCTGTCATTCAGACTTCAGTGAAAGTCCACCATTGAAAACTTGTATGAAAACGTCGTAAGAGTGAAATAATAATAATAATAATAATAATAATAATAATAATAATAATAATAATAATAATAATAACTGGATCACTTATAATTGCCGCACAAAATAATGCCATAAGGACAAACTACATCAAAGCAAAAATTGATAGGACCCACCAAAATAGTAAATGTAGACTTTGCGGGAATAGAGATGAGACTGTAAACCATATACTCTGCGAATGTAGCAAACTAGCACAACGAGAATACAAAACTAGACACGACTGGGTTGGGAAGGTGATCCACTGGGAATTATGCAAAAAATCATTTTTGATTATACAACAAAATGGTATATGCACAAACCAGAATCTGTTCTTGAGAATGAAACGCATAAAATTCTCTGGGACTTTGAGATAAAAACGGATCACCTTATCCAAGCAAGGAGACCAGACCTAGGGTTGATTAACCAAAAAGAAAGAACTTATCAACTGGTGGATTTTGCAGTTCCAGCAGACCACAGGGTGAAGATGAAGGAAAACGAAAAGATGGACAAATACTTGGACCTTGCTAGAGAACTGAAAAAGATATGGAATATGAAAGTCAAAGTGATACCAATTGTAGTTGGTGCACTTGGTACAGTCCCAAAAAGCTTGGAAAAAAGACTGGAAAATCTGGAAAATCAGAAGAAGAATTGAGACCATCCAGAATACTGTACTGCTGCAATCAGCCAGAATACTCAGAAGAGTCCAGGAGACCTGAGGAAAGTTGTTGTCACTCAGACCCCTGGGAAATACTATCATCTAACGTTGGTGTGAAAAACTCAATAATAATAATAATAATAATAATAATAATAATAATAATAATAGTACAACTGAATCTCTTATAATCGCAGTACAAGACAATGCCCTGAGAACAAATTATACATCCGCAAAAATAGATAAGTCGCAGCAGAATAGCAAGTGCAGAATGTGTGGAGACAAAGATGAAACGGTTAATATAATAAGTACATGCAACAAATTAGCACAAAGAGAGTACAAGACTAGTCACGACTGGGTGGGAAAGGTAATCCACTGGGAATTGTGCAAGAAATTCAATTTTCACTATACAACTAAATGGTGTATGTACAAGCCTGAATCTGTCTTGAGAATAAGATGCATAAAATTGTCTGGGACTTTGAAATACAGACGGATCACATAATCCCGACCAGGAGACCAGACCTAGTATTGATTAACAAGAATAAGAGAACCTGTCATCTCGTGGATTTCGCCGTTCCGGCCGACCACCGAGTAAAAGTGATATGAAAGCAAAAAGATAGACATAATAAGACCTAGCCAGAGAACAGAGAAAACTGTGGAACATGAAGGTGAGGGTCGTACCAATTGTAACTGGTGCACTTGGAACGGTTCCCAAAGCCCTGGAAAAGAATGGGTCCACTTTACCACCCAGATCCAAGCTATGTTACTTGCGTTGGCGTCGACACTAAACAAATTGAAGAAAAAGGGCAATATACATAGTTACATGTGTTGAGTTGGCGAGGGCCGGTATCGAACGCCGGACCTTGTGGTTCGTAGGCAGATGCTCTACAGACTTAGCTCAACCGGGAAATATAACAACAAACCTTGGAACGGTCCCCATCGACCTGGAAAAGAGACGGTGGGGGGGAATTGGAGTTCAGAGGAAGAATTTAGACCATCCAGACCATTCAGCACCGTACAGCACTGATGAAATCTCGCAGAATTAAATAAAGTAACAAGATTTTGGGCTAAAAGAATATTCTTGTAATACCACAGTCTTGTTAATCCTCTTATCTTAATCCCTGTGATGATTTCTCTTCCCCCCAAAATCAAAAACCCCGCTCCGTAGACGCCATTCGAGAAGTGTTGCCAACACGAAACAGGTCGAGATAAACTGAGTACCGAGTCAGACTTCCAGACGACAGATTCCATTAATTTGATTGGATAATTTTATCCAATCAAATTGACTACTCAAAAAATACAGTTAACGATCTTCCCCAATCCCCACCACTCGACGACATTTCCACAAGTAATTCGAATAAAACAATTAGAAATGTAAAAGGCTCGTAATTTCGAACCAGGAAAACAAATATAATCCTGATTTTCAAACCGGCATTGTAGCAAATTTGTGTTTAGACATTTATTTGCATTGTTTTTTTTTGTTTTTTTTTGGAGGGGGGGGGTATTTTTATTTTTGGTTAGGGTTGCTGAGTGCTAGAGATGATATAGTAGTGTGGCATTAATTTCATCTGCTAGGAGTTTTAAAGCGAATTAGAAATAATTATATCTATTATTTAAGGTCAAACTTTGTCTAAATCGATAAGTAGTAACATAATAACCATCATTAAAAAAAGAAAAATATCATTACATATGCAGTTTATTTTTAATAGATTTAAAAGTATTTGTTTTGGTCAATTTCGACGATATCAGCCAGTCAGCCTCGTTTTCGATGTTTTTAAGTGTTTGTTTACAATTTTACTGTAACATTCACGTTTGCAAAAAAATTTACCAAAAATCAGGTAATTATCCGATTTTAATGAAATTTTCAGTATTAATTTACCAATTAATGAATTTTATAATGCATCAGTTATTTTATTTCAAAACTTTAATTTAGTATTTTTGCTATGAAAAATTAATATATAAAATTCATTTAAAATATGAAAATCCTGAAGTTAAGTTTAAAATGTTATATTTTTAGATTCTAAAAATAAATATCTACTTAATGCAAACCTTATTTTAGGCGCCAAAAGTAATAAGTTTTGAAGAAAAACTCGATTGAAAATGTACCCCTCCCCTTTTTAAGCAGAAAAATATCGATGTATAATTTTTTCTTTTATAAAATAATAGCCAATTAAATAATTATCGAAATGAGTAAAAAGAAATCTCCAAAAATTAATTATTTATTATTTTTTACATTTTATTTTTTTTTTACTTATTTTCTCATAGAAAAGCCACTGTAAAAATTTTTTGTTTCTATTCATAACTTCGGTCTGTTATCTTCTTATTTATACTGTAATTAGTATCGAAAATGACCAACTCGCAAAACATTTTACGCCCCCAACATAAGGGGGGTCAAAATTAAGTGACCTGAAAAAAAGGGAAAGTTTTGAAATAAAATAAATAATGCATTATAAAGATCATTCATTGATACATAAACACTGAAAATTTCATTAAAATCCGATAATTTCCTGATTTTTGGTAAATTATTTTCTGTAGGGGGGGGGGCTAAAGTCATTTTGTCAAAAACGAATTTTAGGCTCCGTTTGCCAGTCCCTAATATTTAGCTACGTCCCCACGGTCAAAGAACCAATCGCCCTGTTTGCTAGAGCTGTAGAATACACCGACGACACTTCTGTAGAGGGATAAAATCCCTCCAATGGAACCACCTGTTAACCATAGGTAACAACCTATGATACTTAAGGACGGAATCCCGATAGCTGAAAAATCCATCACATGCAACACTCCACTTTGTGATTGGACATTTATTTACATTTTTTGTTGTGTGTTTTTTTTATGATTGAGAAGAGCAAGGTTGGATTTTTAGCCACGTCTCTACAAACCAAGAACCAACTGCCTTGTAAGCTGGAGCTGTATAATATCCCGACTGCACCTCTGCAAAGGGTAATATTCCTCCAAATAGAACCATCTGTTAGCCGTGGGGACAACCCATGATACTGAAGGACTGAATGGAATAGACCATGGCAAGCAACTCTCCCCTTTGGTCCTAACTTAGGCTAGACGGGTGGTTGGAGAAGCCCCTCCGATCGATCGGCTAGTCACGACAAACCCTAGCACTTATATGACAGCCCCTACAATATTGTCCTTAAGGCAACCTCCAAACCCTTTTTATCATATATATGCTAGAAGGCGATGGCTGAGGGTCTGCGTATCCTGGGTATGACTTTAAACTGCATCTAGTGGTGAGATTCTCATTTTGGAGCTATGAGGAGTAGGGAGTACCCCTTCATCGCCATTGCTCCCCGGTCTACATTGACCCCGATTGGTTGTACCTATGGATTAAATAGAAAAATGAGTTTAAAAATGTGTTTTAAAAGTTGAATACCCAACAAGAATGAATCAAACAAAATGTATTCGTCATAAAATAACTCAACAAGGGTTGATATGCCGTAAAATTTAACCAACCAGCCAAGATCCAATATAAGCATTAGTATATCCAATGATGCACTAACGCTAGGGCCGGGTTAGTTCAGTCGGTAGAGCGTCCGGCTAGAAACCACAGGTTCCTAATTCGATACCGGCTCTCGACAACTCAGCGTATGAGTAGCACAGGGATTTGTGTGGTAAAGTAAGTAGCTGATGGTAGGTGTGGCACTCCACCTCAGACCGCAAAAAAACAATCTCCTTGGTCGAGCGTTAGTGAAAAGGGGATAGACTCCCTTCCTGTATAGCTCATACTGACATTAGCCACCCCGACCAATTTACTTTTACTTACTTACACACATAGCTCACAAGCGTGCGGTAGAGCATCCGGGTTGATATCGGCCCTCGCCCCAACAACTCAGCGCCACATTAGTAGACAGTTTGGATCTATGCGCTTAAGTTATGGATCTCTTC
>CM042173.1:14628760-14656260 GCA_023376005.1 Doryteuthis pealeii
CAAAAGCGTCCTCGATGCCTGGCTGCGAAAACTGTCCCTGGCAGTACAGAGTGTCGAGATGAGCGAACAGAAGAGAAAAGCTACAGTGATACGTCAAGATATGCGAAGATAGAATGCGAATCCTATTAGAATCACACTGCTCATACCTCGCTCTATAGCTGAGTAAAGGCAACAATTTTCTTCACTACTCTTCAACCTCCTCTGTATTACAGCGTTATATGCTTTGCTCATTGGCCGGGTATTCAAAGACTAGGAATCTCATATTGTTGTGGCGCTATTTCATTTGTCCTCCACTCTTACAAGAAGTGTCAAAGATTAACTCCCTGTATGGGGTCAGAATTGCTATCTTTTTATAGAGTGTTGCTGATGCTGATATATTGAGACGTGACTACCCTATGGTCTGTCATTCCCTTTCTCATTCTCTTCTTTTAATACTTTCTTATCTCTCTCTTTCTTTCTTTCTCCTCCTTTTCGCTCACACTCTCTCTCTATCTCGCTCTCTCTCTTCTTTCTCTCTCTTCGAAACCAACTGTTCCTCTCCTATTCCTTTCTCATCTTCTTTGTTAATCCATTTTATCTGTTCGGCTTTACTAAATTCCGACTTCTATTTTGGTCTCTTGACCACCGGTGCTATCTGTGCAATTTTAATTGCCTCTTCAGTAATCAGTTTAAATAGAAGTGTACGAGATTACTCAGCTGAACCACCAGTACGGAAGTATAACATATTTGATGGAAAAATTAAAAAGAATACCCATGCGTTTCCAGACATGCTCGATAGAGTACGTCACATGATAGAAGAACCACAGTCTATCTAGACTAGATCATCCTAACTCGGTGCGGTATATCTTTATCTTATCATTCATTCCAACCCTTCGCTCTATATTAGTAATCCCTCCAAACATGTCATATCCTTTTATTATTACACACATAAATCTTCACTTTTTTAAACTAGATAATGAAAATTAATCTATTTATTCACATTATTAAGTCTATCCTTTAGTAAATACTCTAATGTTTGCTCATTGCACTATTAATTATAGAATCCTCTCACTTTGCTTATCTTCTATTTTTCTACTTTTCACTCAAGTATACCATTCAGACTCATGCCTTGTAGGTCTCCATCTTCACATCTTTCATATTGGCTGCACTTTGTACTGTAAATCATTAATTTCCTTAAATATACTTCTTTTTTAAAACTTATCGCGTTCAAAAATACACATATATTATCTCTTTGCCCACGCTTATCGATCGTCGTTTAAACGTCTATGCACGAATTACCAATTTCATCTTCCCTTCTTTACCTTCTACTTTCCATTCGTCTCAGCTTACTAACCATCCTTCCCTCTTTCATTTATATTCTGATTTAATAATAATTACTAACAACATATTCATATGCAATTGTACATCGATTTCCCTCCGAGCCGACATTCCTCCTTTGTTTCCTTACTCCGCTTCCTTCTTTCTCTGGTTCGTGTTCTATCTCGACATTCACTACACCATCACATCACATTTTACCTTTCTATATATATTATATCTTACTTATGATTGGAGATTGAGTTCTTGTCTGTGACTTAACCGAAAACCATATGACCACTTCCCACTTCAGTCACTAAAATCTCTCCTTAGTTATTTACGTCACTACTCTTCATCCGCTGATTCCTATTTCTTTATCTATAACTCCCAATCTTAAATTAAAAATTGTCTTGGTCCTATTTATTAAAACCATTAGAGTTAATAACTTGTTGGTCATATCTATCATACTGATACCCTAATCATTTAAGCAATCGTATTTATAAGAATTATATTCCACAATACAAACAGAGTAGAGTGCGGATTTAGTGTCGAAACGGGAAGGGCTGTACGATCTAATTCTGGCGAATTATTTCGATAATTATAGAAAAAATTTTGATATTTTTACTCTGCGGTCGCTCCTCACCAATATCTGCTTGAGCTACCTTTATATAATTTCTCCACGATTATAATTGGCTTTAAGCATATTATAGAGATCTATGAGATCGAAAAGTTCTTGTGAGATTACATTCTTAAAAAAGAAACTACCCTTCACATTGACAAAACAAGAACGATAATTATGATACATAATTTACCTAATCACTTCTCTACATATTCAACACTGAATTGTATAAAATTAGGAAACATTAGCAATGAAGACAGAAATTGAAAGTAATTTAACCTTCAGTTTAGTTCTATTATCGATTATTATACAATTATATAATACATAATATAAATCCAACGTAAAAGAACCAAGGCGGAAGTGACACCCACGTCTTAAAAATCTTTTAGTCTGGCAATTCTTATCTTAGTTTCAATAACCATTACGAATTAATAACATTTGATTAGCATTAAACAACCTTAAATACTTGGCACCCGGAGGTGCATAATATTTGCTAGTACAATATATATATTAATTTATAGATATAATAATTTATAATATTATGTATATATATATTTATAATTTAGTAAAAAATTGATGTAAAATGAATGAATAGAATGAAATAAAAAGTGATATGAAAATTGAATTGGAAGATAAATGAAGAAAATCGCTTCCATAGGAACCCCGTCTCTAAAGAATTATATGTGAAATTAGAATATGTGTGATTGTAAAATTAAGAGAATGAAGAAGAGAAAAAAAGAAGGAATGAGAATAAGTAATTAACCCACTGTTGTGAGAGATGTGTGGGTCCTGAATAGAAAGTTTTCCTCATCTATTATTAGACTCCTTGAAGCATCAAGTTAATATAATTATTCTATAAGTTATTAGAGAAGATAAAATCCGTTTCTTACCTTTGTAATATCTGTTGAGAATGGGTTTTGTCTAGTTAACGTCCGGTGAATATTGCTACATTGTAACTATGTTGAATTCAAAATAAAAACGGTCAAATAGAGGAATTTATTTACTTTTTTTCAGTTGTAAAATAAAATAAAATATATTAAATTAATTAGATAGATCAGTAAATAAATAAAAAGATTATCTTAATTATATATTAGAAAGATTGATGAATAATTTTAGAAAAACTATATATATATAAATTTGTGGGAAAGGTATGAATCCAAATATTCTCCTTTCACTTATGGATGGAAGAGTAAGGGAAATTGGGCTCTTTAATCTGGGATGGTTCCATGAGAACGAAAACTGTGAATTCCAACCTGTTAAACCGCGCATAGAGATCGACCTTGAGTTGCATCCGGCTCGAGTGCCAGGTTAGGTATGGGTCGTACAAAAAAGTTCAAGACCTCAACTAGAAAGAAGAGCTAGACCTGAATATTTAACACACTACTACTTCTCATAAAAATGGAAAAAACTAATTCAGATATATATATATATATATATATATATAATATATATATATATATATAATATGTGTGTGTGTGTGTGTGTGTGTGTGTGTGTGTGTAGAAGTTTGTAGAAAAAAACAAGATGTTAATAGTTTTGCTGACAGAAATCTGTTTCGACCATATAAAGCGGTCTTTATCAAAGCAACTATGTATAATAAAAAAAGACGCAATAAATAGATCGTTAATACTGTCGGATTCATATCCATTTTATTTTTCATATATATATATATATATATATATATATATATATTGTGTGTGTGTATGTGTGTGTGTGTGTACTAATAATATAGTTTTCTACATTTATAAAGAGTGCTCAATATCAATGAGAGAGGATATATCGGATCGATGATTGCATAGGCAAGAATCTTACTATCATCAAGTATTGTTGAATCTATGTCTACCCAAACTTATATATATATATATATATATATATATATATATATATATATTTTTTAGATTTTTTGAAGACAATTACAATACGTATATCGTATAAGTTCGATAATTATTGAAAATAATCATGACAAGTAAACTCGGCAAATAAATTCATATTCCTAAAAGAGTTAAATCAGGAAATACCTTTCTGAAGAGGATATTTTTAGTGGATCTAGTGTGCACGGAACTAGCTCCATTTTTTGGTAATCATGTTACATAATCTATGCGGTTGCATAAGATTATTGTCAATCCCCTGTAATTCTGAGGGGATGACCCTTTTCATACCATGGCCGGGTCCTTCCATGGAAAATTACAGAAGCCCGCCAAAATACGTGAAGTCACGTGGGACCTGTTCGGTCCCCAGTTTTGCAGTTAGACGTCAGGCAGAGAAGTCTGCCATTTTATGCTCTGCCTAAACTGGAACTCACGCGCGCTATGTTAGTCAGATATTTAGTTACATGAAATGTATAGTTAAGGAAATAAAAGTTGTGTAATTAATATGTTCTTGTGGTTGATGAATGTCTTGGTAACAAGACTAAGAAATGAATCCAGGACGACCAGCCAGCAGAACATAGTGAAAGAAAGTCCAGACCTTAGAAGATTCCAGACCCAGTCAAGATGATAGAAGAATACCAAAGACGATCAGAATACTAAAGACGGCCAAGAAATAGAATTAAAGAAAGAGGTATGCAACATTATAATTACTAGCAAATATATGCACCCTCCGGGTGCAAGTATTTAAGTTTTAATATAATAAAATATCATGTTAAATTAGAAAGGCTAATGAAACTGAATAAGAATTCAGATAAAAATATTTGGAACAGAGGGGGTATAATCGGAAAATAGAACAACTTTGAAACTAACTGTTCCACCATTTTCCCTTACTCCCGTCTTTCAGTGGTAAATTTCCCTAATTTAACTACTTAGTTAAAATAGGAAGAAAAGAATAAAATTACAGTTATTTCTTTATGTTAATAGATTTCTGTTAAGATTTATCCCCAAGATTTTTGCTCATATTCATTAAGATAAAACCAAACAATTAGAAATCAATAATACTAAGCATATATTTATTAAAATCAATTTTTTAAAGATCAATATGCAAATTAGCCTTCCCATTCACACTGTAAACCGCTATTTCGTTGAATATATAAATATAATTGCATGTTATTTGTATGTAGATATTGTTAACAGTCTTAATGATGTAAAACAATTTTACTAATAATTGAGGTTTAAATAAAAAATAAAATCATGGAGAATGTGTGTAATTAACAAAGGGAATTGTGACTTGTATAGTAATATAGTTTCGGTTACAGACAGACAAACCCACAATCTCCATTATAATAAGATTTAGTGCTAATGAAGAAGGCTATGCAACAGCCAGAGTCAGAAAGACAGTGTGATAAACAAGTTAGGCAAGACTGCAAGACAAGGATACCTCAAGTGGTCTTGCTACGCGCCTGATACCAACCTCTGTATTTCTACGTCCCCGCGTTATGTAATGTTCTAGATGGGCATTGAGCGAGAAGCTGATTCTGTCCTTTTACGGGTCTCGATTTTTGTCCTGCTGGGTGTCTATCCACCCTCCTCACCAGGCTATCTTTCAAATGTTAGTATCCAGTTGAAATAGAATTCTTCCCATACTATCCACCAGAGCGCTTTCGACTGTTTCTTCAGTCGTCATCAGGGAGGTAAATTATCTGGTGTTAGTTCTTTTTTTCTTTTTCTTAGACTTTTATCTATTTTGTTTTTATATCTTTTAGAAGAGTCTATTATTTTTAAAGTGTTGCTGTGATTAGTGTATTAGTTATTAAAGATACCTAATATATTATGACCTATATATAATAATATAATATATATATATATATATATATATATATAATATAGCGTAATTATTAGGGTCTACCGGGAATTTGGGATTAAATTAAAACTGTATTCGGATTTCTAGAGAAAGAGAGGAAAAAGAAAAAAGAACAAAGAGAGGTTAAAGTTTGAATTCAATGACCGAAGAATGACCCCGGAAATAGATATAAAAATAAAAACGGGTTTCCGGAAACGGATGTGACGCCGGGACGAGAAACAGAAGAGGAGAAAAATCTGTCTCTTTTTGCCTTGGCTTTAGTGGGAGTCAGACGTGGCTCCTGCTCTCCTGTATGGGTCTGACATAGTAGTAGCGAACATGATTTAAGTCAGAGTAATTTAACCGTACCCTCTCTCTCTTTCTCTCTATCATTGCTTCTCTCTGAAAAAGAACCCACGGATCTAGGAATAAATAAACAGCTCCCTGTGACTATACAACCTGTGTGTGTTATTTCTGAACTAACGACGACTACCACTACAATTAAGACTACTAATACAACTTGAATTTGGCCCTATGTGACATACATACGTTCTGGTACACACACACAGATATATATATATATATATATATATATATAATATATATATATATATATATAAACTATAGACACGTGTTTCGAGGTATCACCTCTCATCAGTATAGTTATACGATTTTTAGCAGCTGCCTCTGGCTGGGTTCGAGATCCGAACGAACTTACGCTCGCCGAACCTCTTACCCACACATCCACAGTCAGTCGCCAAGTATAGCAGGCTATTTAATCGCTACATTTCTAAGCGGAAATGAACTTCACCTAGAGTTCTCAAACTTTGTAAACAAAGTGAGATTTAGCTGAGCGCCGAATACGGTGAATTGGCAATTATATCCCTCCTAAATAAGGTGCTCAACCGGAATTGGGAGCGTATAATAGAGTAAACTATAGACACGTGTTTCGAGGTATCTTCTCTCATCAGTATAGTTATACGATTTTTAGCAGCTGCCTCTGGCTGGGTTCGAGACCCGAACGAATTTACGCTCGCCGAACCTCTTACACACACACACACACACACACACACACACACACATATATATATATATATATATATATAGAGAGAGAGAGAGAGAGATAGAGAGAGAAGAAAGATGGGGGTTAAAAGAAAGAAGCGAATAATACTTTTGGAAGTATGTTTTTAATGCCTGAAGACTTTAGAAGGATTTATTTTTCGCTCAACTGTGAAGCTAAATTTGAAACACGGTTGGACTTTTTAAACCAAGATACTGAAATCTAAACCCACCGCTCCGAGAAATAAACAACAGCTAAAGAAGAAATATATTTACGTTTTTTTCAGTGACCCTGTCAACATCAGGATGTAGACTCTATTGAAAAGTTTGGGGCAAGTATTCAAAGACTCTTTTTTTTAGTGTCTGGTTAAGTCCTTTGGCCGTCTACAAGAAATGTGAAATGACTGCCAGAGCAAACAAAGGCTGCGAAACTAAATATTAATGTACTTTCTGAAAAGAGTTGAATTATCTTTGTCATTCAAATAACTGACTGTATTGAATTCATCCGTTGGAATCATTCAGTTTTTCGTGCATTTTATTACCAGTGCTTGAAAATTGATGGACATTACATTTAAATTAGATCTGACAATATAGCTAATTTCTAAATAAACTTTGTCAATTTTCGTCATTATATATATACATATATATAAGGGCCGTGGTCTAATTGTTAAAGTCATGGAAAATGGACTCGTCGCCCCGAGTTCAAATCCTGGACGTGGTAATTGCATTTCACTTAGCGCTAATACCCTTGGGAAAAGTATGAATCATACTCTCCCTCCAGCTATGGATAAATAGCAGGGCAGACTGGCCTCTTTAACCTTGGTTAGGCAACCGGTCTAGGAGAAGGAAAACTCTGAATTCAAACCTGTTGAACTCCGCTTAAGAAATTGACCTTGTGTCGCATCCTGCTCGTGCGGAGGGGTTGGTAAATATATATATAAGGGCCGTTTTAGCTAAGTCGGTAGAGCGTTCGGCTAGGAATTACAAGGTTCCTGGTTCGATACCGGCCCTCGCCAACAAATGCTCTTCGACTGGCGTTTTGTTACGAAGAAACTAAGCTCCACTAGAAAAACAGGTTTTATGAGGAGACATCTTGGAGTTTTCTGATTCTTTGCTAACGAGACGTGCTGGCTTAGGCACAGCCTGACTATTTGGGAAGAGACTATATACTCAATCAGGGCCGCTTAGCTCAGTCGGTAGATTGTCCGCCTGGGAACCTAGAAGTTCCTGGTTCAATTCCGACCCTCGCCAACTTAACGTATGAATAGCACATGTATATGTGCGGTAAAGTGAGGAGCTGGTGGTAGGTGTGGCGCTCCACACCAGACGCTGAAAAAATCTCCTTGGTCTAGCGCCAGTGAAAAGGGGATAGAATCCCTCGCTGTCTGGCTGATACCGACATTAGGCCGCCCCGACGAATTACTTTACTATATAATTATACGACATGGTGTCTGAGGATGACTATATATATATATATATATATATATATATATATATATATATATATATAATATAAAATATATATTTTACATATCTATTTATTAGGTGACAAAGGAACATTCACAACCATATTGGTTTCATGCGATGCAATCATCAGGTGAAGATGTTTCAAATGTAAGGAAAATCGAAAAAATTACAAAAATTTCAAAAAATTCAATAGACACGGGATGCGTATGATTGGATAAAATGATGTGTGTATGTATGTGAGGGTGAATTGAATGTATGATAGTGTTTATTGGCAGCATAAAGGTTGCGTACGCGTAGTAATTGGTCACACACATAATACGTTGATATGTGAGTGTGTGGTATTTTAACAGTGCTTACGTGCGAGCACTATAGTATATTTATATATATATATATATATATATATATATATATATGTATATAGACATCTCAACTATCGATGGCAAACTCCTAAACTCAGTAGAACAATTTAGGTACTTAGGCAGTAATATCTCCTCTAAAGAAAACGATGTTAATGCATGTTTAGGAAAGACATGGTACGCTATAAATAAATTATCAGTCATATGGAAATCCAATCTCACAGACAAGTTAAAGAGACAATTCTTCCAGGCCGTTGTCGTGTCAGTACTGATGTATGGCTGCACCACTTGGACCCTAACGAAGCGACTAGATGGGAGCTGCACAGGAATGCTACGTGTGATCCTGAACAAAACATGGAAACAACACCTCACGAGAAAACAGCTGTATGGCCACCCGTCACATTTTACCCATACCATCCGAGTAAGACGGAAAAGACAGGCAGGACACTATCGGAGAAGCAAGGACGAACTCATAAGTGACGTCATCCTGTGGAAGCCAGCACATGGGCATGTCAGTGTGCGCCGACCAATAAAGACGTACATTGACCAGCTCTGTGCGGATACAGTATGCTGCATAGAGGACCTCCCGAGAATGGTGTGTGATAGGGACGGATGTAGAGAGATTGTCATGGATATCCGTGCGAACAGCGCGGATATCCATGACAATCTGAAAATATAACAGAAGATTTAGGTTTTTGCTTATAGCCTATTTCAGGAAGCCTAGACAAGTGTCTAAAGCCCCCAATCATCAGATGCGAATGATGAACTCTTTATTACTTTTGATCTGATGATTTTCGAAACAGAAAGCCCTGCTAAAGATCGATCGAAACAGATCAAAACACTGCAGCGTAAGGGGAAATAAACATTATTCATTTATAAACTTATGTTTTTTCAATTTTTTTCAATATTATATATATATATATATATATATATCCATTTTTACCTTTCATACTGTCCATAGAAAAAACAAATTTGGAATTACTTAAATCATATCACCGGAGGCTCATATTTTCGGATGTAATAAGGATCCTGACTCTGCGAGTTTAACATCATTGCAGATTCATGTTGCTGGACTTGTTACTTTTTTAAACTTTCATTTGTAACCGGAACATTTTCCTGAAATTTTTGATATTCATATACATTTTTACTACAAACTCTTTTGAGCTTTTTATGTTAAAAATGCTTAAACATTTTAAAAATAAAATTTATTTTATTTTTAACAACAAATAAGTATTTTTAAAATTAAAAAAAAAAATTCCGGTACTGATCGAGTGCGGTCTGGGCCTCGTAATTACTGATATATTCATTTCGTTTTTCCGCTTACAATGTTGCTTTGAAAAAGACATATTCATAATGTCAAAACAGATATCTGTCAGCAAAAATGTTTAACATCTTGTTGTTTTCTATAAAAACTTTCTTACATATATATATATATAATATATATATAATATATATATATATATATATATATATATCATCTGATGTCTGAGATTGAGAAACTCACAGTCAGTGGGAACAACATTATTTGGATTTGTTAAGTTTTTAAATCTGCCCTACTCCTGTAATATTGAACACATTTTATACAAATTATATATACTCATACTGTCGGATTCATTTCCTTTCTTTTAACTTATATCCTGTCTATGGAAACACACACATCTTTTCAACTACCTTACACCATGGATGACTACCGAAGTATAAGGAAATACAAAAACCTTTTAATTTCTGCTCACTCTTTTCGGAATAGAAGAATGTTTCTTAGGATTTTTGAAAAAGTAATTCCTAGGAGCCTGCCGACTATTTTAAAGCCGTGCCACCATATTTTTCCGGAATATATTAAAGACTTTTTAGAGTCTTCCATTGAAGACTTATGGATGTCAGAAAACTCCACTTTCGATGAAGCCAACATTTTGGGTATTCACCTACGCAAAAACAACATCATGTCCCACGATACAGCCGAACGAATTAGAAATGAAATCACAGATATCAACCACACACACACACACACACACACACATATATATATATATTATATATATAATATATATATTATCTGATGTTTGTGACAACACGTGAAACTCGGAAACAGATTAGCGGGATGTTTTTTAAACCCACTGTTACAAAAACTTTTACTTTTCTAATTCATGTATATATATATATAATATATATATTATATATATATATATATAAATATATGTGTGTGTGGTGTGTGTGTGTGTGTGTGTGTGTGATTGTGCATACATAATCATATACACAGGTACGCAATCGCAAACACACACACTCTTACACAGAAACACACTAACACACATACGCACAGTCACAGGCAGATGGAACCAGCAACACAAAAATACGTATATACGCTCATACGTACCCACATATAAGCACACACACACACACCTAAAACAAACAAACAAACAAACAAACAAACAAACACACACACACACACCTATATATATATATATATATATATATATATATAAGTGCCTGTTTATGCGTTTGCTAACTTATATGTGTGTGTACGCATGTGTTTGCTTTTGCACCTCTCTTTGCGTGTGGATATTTAATATATATATATATATATATATATATATATATATATGAGTATAGATGAAAGGATATGAAAACACAACAAAATGCTGTTAAAGTGAAAACATTTTATATCATATTCATAGCTAATATTGAACAATATTTCGATTTATAAAAATATTGTTCAATATTAGCTATGAATATGATGTAAAATGTTTTCACTTTAACACCATATTGTGTTGTTTTCATATCCTTTTGCATATACTTATACTTGCATATAGTTGCATATACTTATACCGTCGGATTCATTTCCTTTCTCATAACTTATATATATATATATATATATATATATATATATATATATATATATAAAAATATATATATATTTAACTAACATTACACATATACCCCATGCATAGACAGCAGACACACAAATACGTATATACACTCATACGCGCCTACATATAAGCAACACACACACACACCTAAATCAAACGAACAAAGCACACACACACACACACAAACACACACACAATATATGTTAATACACACATATACTATATACACACACACACACAACACAATATATATACAACACACATATATATACACACATACACTATATATATATATACACATATATATATACACACACATAATATACACACACAATATATATATATTATATATACGCACACACACACACACACACTTATATATATACACACACTATATACACACATACACACACAAATATATATATACACACACACACATATATATACACACACACATACATACATATATATATATATATATATATATATATATATATATATATATATATATAAGTGTCTTTATGTGTTTGCTAACTTATATGTGCGGTGTACGCAAGTGTTTGCTTTTGCGCCTGTCTTTACGTGTGAGTATTATATATATATATATATATTATATATATATATATATCATGGGAAATAGAGATGTGCTATAGTTGGCTCTGTAGGTAAGTGGGAGTTGTCTGAAATACGGGAAGCACAGACATCTAGTCGATTTTAGGGGCATCGCGACCGCAGAGTTCGCATCAAGATGGAATCTGATTAGCGACAGCTTGGAGACAGTCAGTTATAGAACTCTATAATCAGAGGGACAATTATTACTTTCTAAATGTTTATAATAGACGGCAAATAGAGAAAATAGAGAAATAGGAAAGAATTAAAAGAAAAAGAAAAAGGGAAAAAAAGACAGGTGAAGAGAGGAGAGTTTATAAAGATAGAAGATAAAAGGAAAAAAGAAAGAAAGAAAGAATGAAAGACAACGAGAAAGAGAAGATGAGCAAGAGAAAGGAATAGAGAAGGAACGATGTTATCAAGAAGGAGATAAAAGAGAGAGAGAGAGAGAGAGAGAGAGAGAGAGAGAGAGAGATGAAAGAAGGATTGAAAGAAAGAATGAAGAAGGGAAAGAAGAGTTTATAAAGATAGAAGATAAAAGAGAGAAAAAGAAAGAAAGAAAGAAAGACAATGAGAAAGAGAAGGTGAGAAAGAAAAGGGATAGAGAAGGAACAATGTTATCAGAAGAGAGTGATAGAGAGTGAGAGACAGAGAGGGAGAGAGATAGAGAGAGAGAGAAGAGAGAGAGAGGGAGAGAGAGAGAGAGAGCTGAAAGAAGGGATTTAAAAAAAGAATGAAAGATGGGAAAGAAGAATTTATAAAGATAGAAGATAAAAGGGAAAAAGAAAGAAAGAAAGACGATGAGAAAGAGAAGATGAGAAAGAGAAGAATAGAGAAGGAACAATGTTATCAAAGAGAGAGAAAGAGAGAGAGAGCGAGATAAGAGAGAGAGAGTGAGAAGAGAGAGAAAGAAAGAAAGAGAGAGATGAAAGAAGGTATTAAAGAAGAGATGAAGAAGGAAAGAAGAGTTTATACAGATAGAAGATAAAAGAGAGAAAAAAGAAAGAAAGAAAGACAATGAGAAAGTGAAGATGAGAAAGAAAGGAATAGAGAAGGAACGATGTTATCAAAGAGAGGGAGAGAGATAAAGAGAGATAAAAGAGAGAGAGAGAGAGAAGAGAGAGAGAGAGAGAGAGATGAAAGAAGGGATTAAAAGAAAGAATGAAGAAGGGAAAGAAGAGTTTTATAAAGATAGAAGAAAAAAAAAGAAAGAAAGAAAAAAGAAAAGACAATGAGAAAGAGAAGATGAGAAAGAGATGGAATAGAGAAGGAACAATGTTATCAAAGGGTGAGAGAGAGACAGAGAGACAAAGAGACAGAGACACACAGAGAGAGAGAGAGAGAGAAGAGAGAGAGAGAAAAGAAAGAGAGAGATAAAAGAAGGGATTAAAAGAAAGAATGAAGAAGGGAAAGAAGGAAGAATGAAAGAAAATGTTAAGAAAGAGAAATAGACGTCAGAATAAGGACTAAATGAAGGAGAAGAAAGAAAATAGGAATGAAGGAGTGAAGGAAGGAAGAAGGAAATAGGAGAGAGAAGTTCAGAAAGCAGAGAAAGTGACAAAGGAAGGAACAGGGAAGGAAGGAGAGTGGCGTAGACAAGATAAGGAAAGAAAGAAGGAAGGAAACAAAAAGATTAAAAAGGCAGAAGAGAGGAAAAAGAAAAGAAAAGAAAAGAAATGAAAAGTGGTGGAAAGAAAAAAGAAAGGGAAGAAGGAAGAAAGGGAAGAAGAAAAGAAAGAAGGAAGGAAGGTATGAAAGTAGTAAAAGAGATAACCAAGGAAGGAAACAAAAAAGGAGAGAAAGAATGAAGGAAATAAGATATGAATAAAATAAGGAAGTAATGAAAGAAGTAAGGATAAAAGATCCGGAATGAAGGAAAGAGAAAAGGATCATCATCATCATATCGCGCAATTAGCACCGATATCGATGACAATCTCTGGTCAACCCTCCCTATCACTTATTGCCCCTGGGAGGTCTTCTGCGCAGCAACCAGCATCTTCTCATTTTTGGCCAATGTAGGTCCTTAGTGGGCGGCCCACATTAGCATGCCCATGTGTTGCCTCTCACAGGAGAAAGTCGCTTATGAGCTCGTCCTTGCTTCTCCAGCAGTGTCCTGCATGCATAGTCCGTCTTACTTGAATGATTTGAGAGATGGGTGGCAGGTGGCCATACAGCTGCTTCCTTGTGGAGTGCTGTTCCCACGACTTGTCCCAGAAGGCACGCAGTTTCCTTGTGCAGCTCCCATATAGCTTATTCTCAAGGCGCTCCGTTAGGGTCCAAGTGGTGCAGCCATACAGCAGTACTGATATAACCACAGCCTGGAAGAATTGTCGCTTTAGCTTGTCAGTGAGATTAGATTTCCATATGACTGATAACTTGTTTGTGACCAACCATGCCTTTCTTATTCGTGTATTAACATCGCTTTCTGTGGATGAGATATTACTACCTAGCTATGTGAATTGTGATAGGTATGTGATGAAAGGCGAGGGAGGAATATCAACAGTCAAGAAAGCAGAAAAGATGTCAAAGAGAGAAAGGAAAAAAGAAAAGGAAATAAAAAGAACAAAGAAATAAGAGAGGAAGGAGAAAACATAAGGAAGAAGTGTGCGTGAGATAGAGAGAGAGGGGGGGAGTGAGAAAAAGGAATAGAGAAAGAAAAATAAGGAAGTAAAGAAAACAAAACAAAAGAAAGAAAGAAATTAAGAAAGGCTGCCTGAAAGGAAGGAAGGGTTGAGAATATTTAAATAGGAATTCCACGAATTCCACCCAAATATTAAAAAGTTGGCCAGAAAACTCGAAAAGATCAAAAATAAAATTGTTAAACAGGAGATGTGTAGTATCATTAGCGTTATTCGGACTATTGTCCCCATCTTCATTGTTATTTGTACAACGTTTCGGCCGATATACCCTCCAGCCTTCTTCAGGTATTTATTGTCGGACTCGGGAACCTTCTCGGACTCGGGAACCTTCTCCAATTGGACACATGGCCGAGTGCATTAGGCAGTTAGATTAAAAGACAGTTCTAAGTGACAGTTATCTCTGGTTCCCGAGTTCAATCCTGAGTGAAAGCAGTTAGAAAAATAATTAATTAACACAACTCCTACCCCAGCTATGGTTAGCGGAATGAGAACAGGATACCCCCGTGGAATAAATAAAGGGTTAGGTTCAAAGTTCCGTGATGGCTCCCGAATACGACAAGAACGTTCCCGAGTTCGAATAACGCTAATGATACTAATCTTCAAGCCTCATCTCAAACATTCAGAGAAATAGATATGTATTTTTTAAAATTCTACATGTATAAATGAAACAATGCTGCCCAAATACACACACACACACACACACACACACACACACATACACACATATATATATATATATATATATATATATATATATATATATATATAATTTCTCAAAAATAATTTCCTGTTTACATCCTCTTTTTATACACGGATAAATGCACATACACAATCAATTCTGATATATATCTTATATAATAAAATAAATAAAATAAAAATTTCCGTATCACAAATTAATTTCATTTCTTAAAAAATAATTTCCTGTTTGAATCCACTTTTATAAACGTATATATATATATATATATATATATATATAATATTATATATATATATATATATATATAACCAGAGTTGCTTGTGTATGTGCGTTTATCCGTTTATAAAAGAGGACTCAAACAGGAAATTATTTTCAAGAAATGAAATTAATTACTGATACGGAAATTTTCTATTTTTATTGATCTTCTTTTATCATCTTTCGGATTCAAAAATAATTTGATTGAAAAAAATAATAATTT
This sequence comes from Doryteuthis pealeii, assembly GCA_023376005.1. NCBI lineage: Eukaryota > Metazoa > Mollusca > Cephalopoda > Myopsida > Loliginidae > Doryteuthis > Doryteuthis pealeii. The sequence goes on from CM042173.1 coordinate 14,644,553, forward strand.
GAATCAATAAAATAATCACATCTTAACATGGAAGGAAATCCTTTAAAAGACCGTAGAAATGATTGTTTGTGATCGTTTAGCCGCGTGGATGAGATCTCACTACCTACGAACGTAAATTGTTCCACTGATTTTAGAGGCTTACAGTCGAGTGTGGGAAACGCATCCTTCCTTTTTTCAAATACATGAACTCAGTATTATCGTTGGTTTGCATAGAGGTCGATATTCTCTGCTGCCTTCTCCGGGCTATGTATCAGGGATTGATGTGAAATGTAAACAGCTTGACCATGATTTGAACTTGTTTTGCTGTGTCCAATTTCTATACTGATAACCATTACACCATGTGCGACAAAGAATAGGTAATTTTTTCAAATTTACCTTCAATTACTTTTTTAGCGAAATTTACAAGATTCGACCATTCTGTGGAGTCCACCAATGAAATTCGGGAGCTATGTGCTGGAGGCACAAACTTACGCCTAGATCTTGGGGGAGGTGCAGTTTTGTCACTTGTGACACGAGCAGAAAGCCTAGAAAATAATGAAAAAGAAACGAAAGTATTTAATATTTTTCTATTAAATACAATTACACTGGTTTACAAAAAAAAAAATTTGTCTGAGGCAAGAATGGGAATAGGTGTGTTTTTACTAATTTAGGTGTGCAGAATGCAAATTCATTAACAGTTTTGCTCTATCACCTCTAGTTTTTAAATAGTCTCATTTTAGTATATACAGAGTATATATGTGCTTATTTCAACAGTTGCAGTAGCTTATTACAGATAAAACAGGATAGATAAAGAACATTGACGGAATAAATATACTTGGATGACACAATGTACACAATTCATAGTACCGCAGACAGAAGTAAAAACGAAGACATAAGTCACACAATATTAGAAATTAACCCTGAATAACCATTCCAAGGAAGCTATGGAGTCCACCAATGGAATTCGTGAGCTAGGTGGTGGACGCACAAACTTACGCCTAGATCGTGGAGGAGGTGCAGTTTTGTCACATGTGACACGAGCAGAAAGCCTAGAAAATAATGATAAAGAAAGAAAAGTATTTAATATTTTTCTATTAAATACAATTACACTGGTTTGCAAAAAAATTTTTTTTTGTCTGAGGCAAGAATGGGAATAGGTGTTTTTTTCTTAACTAATTCGGGTGTGCTGAATTCAAATTTATAAACAATTTTGCTCTATCACCTCTAGTTTTTAAATAGTCTCATTTTAGTATATACAGAGTATATACGTGCTTATTTCAACAGTTGCAGCAGCTTATTACAGATAAAACAGGATAGATAAAAAACATTGACGGAATAAATATACTTGGATGACAAAATGTACACAATTCATAGTACCGCAGATAGTTAGAAGTAAAAAAGAAGACATAAGTCACACAATATTAGAAATTAACCCGGAATGCACATACACCAGTATTTGTACAAAATGTACAGTATGCATATCTAAAAAACTAGAGGTGATGAGTAAAAACGGATTTCAAATCTTAATTCAGCACCCCCAAATTAGGTTAAAACAGCTATTTTTGTGCTTCCCTCAATTTCTTTGTAAACCAGTTGTAGCATAATGGCGCGCCCTACCCGGGAACACCATATTTGTGGCCTTGTGCCAAACACAGAGAAACCTTAATAGGATGTAGCATGATTCTCAGACCTTACGTGAGTGGGCAAGCAAGAGGATAATGTAATTCTCATTATCACCTATGACTCGGTTCGATAGCCAGGAAGTCTAGGATTTTGCTATTAAAATTGATTTTAATCGGTTTGTCAGAAGAAAGGATGGTTGACCCGTTGACCTCTTAAGTGACACATGCAATTTGGTAGAACAGTTAGAACCTTCGAAAGGCTCCACAACATTCTAGAAAGTTCCCCACCCATTTCTATATAATGAGGGAACCTTAGATTTTAATGACGGTTGGGTTGTCAGAATTTGCCGAGACAGCCGGGTTGACGGAACTTGCCGAGAGCAGTCGGGGTTGGCAGTTTGGGTGAGTTAGTCATAGGTAGGTGACTGAAAAACATGTGTTGAAGAAATCGACTCTCTCTCTCTCTCTCTCTCTCTCTCTCTCTCTCTCTCTCTCTCTCTCTCTCAATAACTTGTATCAAGTGAATAAATAGATGAAAAGCAACTTATCGTCATCTCAGTTACTACATGAAAGAAATACTACGAGACCTTTTATGAATGAGATTCCCCTGCCCAAAGATACCCCGTGGAGATAGAAAGTTAATTGACCGCAACGAAGAACCACTTGTCTTGTAAGGTGATACCTTTCCCCGACCACGCGAAGAAGTGTGGAAGAATTTTGGGGTCGACCAACGAAAAGGACTACTAGATCTGTATGCGCTTGTAAACGAACGAGCGTTGCCAACCCCCTGATACACGACCGTACAAGTCCTAATAGTACCGTGTGTTTTGAAGACGCGGTGGGCCCCACAACGTCACGTATACTATACGATTGGTAGTGTCGTGAAAAAGGTACTACGTAGCATATACGAATTAGTAACGTGACAAACGCTATTACGTTACACAGTGTTATTACAGAAATAAGATATCAGCATTTACCAAGATTCAAACTTAATTGGAAGTAGAAGAAAGTTATTGTAATTACTTCTCAGCCTTTACCACAGATTAGAAAGTAAAGCAAAAACTTTATATCAAACTAGAAGCAACTACCCATCGTCAACTGGGTTGTACAAGTGTATTTGCAAGAAATGCCAGATTATCTTCGTAGTTTGAATCCAATACTGAACATATTTTTTAGATACTTTTATATATCTATAAAGATTATCTGCAAAAGAAATAATATTCGTCTGATTTCTTTAGATGTGGTTTGATAGTGTGTATTATTTAGATTTTTCTGTTGTTGTCATCTTTATTGTTATATATACAACGTTTCGGCCGATGTGTCACCGGGCTTCTTCTGGTGTTTCTTGTGGAACTCGGGGAGATTTTTTGTCAACTTCGAGAGACTTCATGTCGTAATCACGGCTATAAGGGTTGAATTAATATAATTCTTCGTGATAATCATCTGGAGGTTGCAGGTTCAATCCTGACCGGAGGTGAAAATAACATAGAATACTTAAGATAGCTTAACATTTACCCGGCAATTGTTACGGAATGATAAAATCTAATCAAAATATACATGTGTAGGGCCGGTTTACTCAGGCGGTAGAGCGTTCGACTAGGAAACACAAGGTTCATGGTTCGATACGGCCCTCGCCAATTCAGCGTATGAGTAGCACAGGGATCTGTGCGGTAAAGTTAGGAGCTAATGGTAGGTGTAAAAAGCAATCAAAGAGGATTTAACCATGAGAGGGTTTTTTACTCTATAAATGGACACGCCACATTGCCAGTACATTTTCCATTCCTTTTTTTGTCACTTATCAAATATTTTGAAAAATTTGAAAGATTTAACATTTCTAAAAACATTTTTTTAACAAAACTTTTTCTTCTAACGATGACCAAACGTCGAAAATATTCAAGAAAAATCAAAAAAATCAATCACCAGGTCGCATGCTGTTAGAGCTACTGACCTCGCACATAGCATGAAAAAGTAAAGTCGTCGGGGCGGCCTAATGTCAGTATCAGCCAGACAGCGAGGGAGTCTATCCCCTTTTTAATAGTGCTAGACCAAGGAGATTATTTTAGGGTCTGAGGTGGAGAACCACACCTACCATCAGCTCCTTACTTTACCGCACAGATCCCTGTGCTACTCATACGCTGAGTTGGCGAGGACCCGTATCGAACTAGAAACATTGTGATTCCCAGGCGGACAATCTACCGACTGAGCTAAGTCGGCCCTGATTGAGTATATAGCCCCTTCACAAATAGTCAGGCTGTGCCTAAGCCAGCACGTCTCGTTCGCAAAGAATCAGAAAACTCCAAGAAAGTCGCCTCATAAAACCGGTTTTCTAATGGAGCTTAGTTTCTTCGTGACAAACGCCAGTCGAAGAGCATGTCTTTTATTACTCATTGAAAAATTGGGTCTTTTGTCGAAGAGAATTCCGATAATACTTGAATGATCTCTTGTCGACTTTTATAGATTCTGCCATGAAATGGCGTCCCCTTTATCTGATTAAATGGAAAAAGGTTCTAAGTTTTTAAGCCGCAGGTTTTAGGCGCCTACTTTCAAATATCCCAACGTAACTCTCTAATCTTTTACATTGTGGACTTGTATTATCATTTTGAATAATGAATGATACGGATTCATTTGGCAGAAGATTCTGGGTATAATGCGCTGTAATTGCCTTTCTGTCATTCGAAGAGATCTTAACTGTTGGAAACCTATTAATAATCTACCAAAGCGGGTGGTGTAATGGTTAGAGTCGTAGGAAATGGACACGTCGACCCAAGTTCAAATCCTAGACGAAGCTGTTTGCATTTCACATAGCGCTAATACCCTTGGGAAAGGTATGAATCCTACTCTCCCTCCAGCTATGGGTAAATAGCAGGACAAACTGAACTCTTTAATCATGGCAAGGTAACCAATATAGGAGAAGGAAAAATCTAAATTAAAACCTGTTAAACTACGCTTAAGAAATTGACATTTCTGTCACATCCTGCTCGTGCGGAGGTGTTGGTAAATATATATAAATAATCAACCTAAACGGGTGGTGTAATGGTTAGAGTCGTAGAAAATGGACACGTCAACCCAAGTTCAAATCCTAGACGAAGCTGCTGGTATCTCACATAGTGCTAATACCCTTGGGAAAGGTATGAATCCTACTCTTCCTCCAGCTATGGATAAATAGCATGGCATACTGGACTCTTTAACCAATCTAGGAGAAGGAAAACTCTGAATTCAAACCTGTTAAATTCCGCTTAAGAAATTGACATTTGTGTCGCATCCTGTTCGTGCGGAGGGGTTGGTAAATATATATAAATATTCTACCGGTTATAATCTATAATGGTTAGAGTCGTAGGAAATGGACACGTCAACCCAAGTTCAAATCTTGGACGAAGCTGTTTACATTTCACATAGCCCTAATACCCTTGGGAAAGGTATGAATCCACTCCTCCCTCCAGCTATGGGTAAATAGCAGGGCAGACTAGGCTCTTTAACCATGGCTAGGTGACCAGTCTAGGAGAAGGAAAACTCTGAATTAAAACCTGTTAAACTCCGCTTTAAAAAAGTAATTCCAAGAGATCTTAACAGTTGGGAACCTATCAATAATCTACCGAAGCGTGTGGTGTAATGGTTAGAGTCGTAGGAAATAGACACGTCGACCCAAGTTAAAATCCTAGACGAGACTGTTTGCATTTCACATAGCGCTAATACCCTTGGGAAAGGTATGCATCGACTTCTACCACCAGCTATGGGTAAATAGTTGGGCGGACTGGACTCTTTAACCATGGCTAGGTAAACAGTCTACGAGAGGGAAAATTCTGAATTCAAACCTGTTAAACTCCGCTTGGAGAGGTCACTACTAGAATAGGCTCAGAATTAGTAATCTATTTCACTAATTTGAAAATAATTATTTGAATTGGAAACCTATAAATAATTTACCGACTGCTCAATACGATATTACGTGGTAAAGCTTAGTTGTTGTTATCTTTTGGTTTGTTTTTTGGGGGTTGTATTTTTTTGAGAGTAGGTTAGAATTCTGGCATTATACGAGATCCCTTCAGCAAAAAATAAAATCAAATTTGATGATTTTCTTAAGAAAAAAAAGGATTCTCGTCGATTTTTGAGTCATGAGTGTTCATTCAGTGAACAACCAACACAGTGTTTTGTTTATAGTGGTGAAGGCTTGTGTTGGACCATTCCGCACTTTTTGGCACAGTCAATAGGAAAGAATTGGTGCACAAGGAATGCCACAAACCCAATCAACGACTGACATCAGGAATTTTGAATTCAGAGATTTCCTTCTCCTAGACTGGTTACCTACCCAAGGTTAAAGAGCCCAGTCTGCCCTACTAATTTACCCATAGCTGGAGGGAGAATATATGGATTCATACCTTTCCCAAGGGTATTAAGAAAATAGATATAAATTTTAGCACATGTTGAGTGTTGTTTTTTTCTTTCTGCTTCTAATAATGCAACTTTTGCAAACAACCAAACAGACACACACACATACACACGTGCTAGCACACACATATACGCGTACACGCACACGCATACACACAAAAACACGTACATGAGATTATGCACACATAACCACAAACACACATACACACACACATACACAAAAAAACACACCTACAAGCGAACATACACTTACTCGCCCACACACGCGCGCACAATCGTACCCACAAAAAACACGCACACATACGTCCACACACATACGCGCACACAACCATACCCATAAATTCACACACACATACATACTTACACATGACTTACGATTTTAATTTCTATCACTCGTAAATCAAATTTACGGTCAAGTCGCGCTATAAATACCGGTTTCCTACTAGAAATTAAAATAACCCAACAAGGGTCGACATGCCGTAAAATCCAACAGCCTACCAAAGTATCATGCTTGCGATAGCAAACAAAACCAAATTGATAATATAGAAAGTTTTTTTAAACTAAATTTAAACTCACATCTCATAACTTGAGAAGTCAATGTTGTGTGTTGAGAGAAAAATTCTGTATCGCCTAAAATAACCCAACAAGGGTTGACATGCTTTAAAATCCAAGGAACCAACCAATGTCATCTGCTTGAGATAGCAAACAAAACCAAATTGATAATATAGAAAGTTTTTAACTAAATTCAAATTAAGCAGCGATGAGTCTGTTCTGTTCAATACTTAGTTGACCACTTTAGCAACAGCAGGTAGAGTAAGATATCTGAATCAAAATGACTTGAATTGACCTTAAATCACCCGAAATGTGTCGTAAAACAAAATAACCAGCAACCGACCAATCGTAACTCAATTTCCTCGAATATCAAATCTATTTCCCCCATTAAGATAAACTGAAATGCCATTAATCCATTCCCCCGCCCCCCCCAATATTTTTTTACGTTTTCAATTAAGAAAATAGCACTGTATTTGGTTTGGTTTGGTTTGGTTTGTTTTACGTCATATCAACCTCAGTGGGTCATTTAATGCCGATAAAGTTTTGAAATAAATCAATTCTTAATGGATAATACAATTTTTTTATAAATACATTTTTCTATTTAACCCATAGATGGGACCCTAACAGGTACTACCACTCCGGGTCAGAGTGGACCATGGAGAAATGATGATGAAGGGGTGCTCCACATTCCTCAAACCTCCAAAGCTGGAACCTCACCATCAGATAGAGTTTAACGTCATTCCCAATACATGTAGACCCTCAGTCACGGCCTTCTAGCACCCATATAATAAAAAACCGGAAACGAATCTCCATTATTAATAGATATTTAAAGTTATCAGAAATATGTTTCCATTTCAAATTGTTTTATTTTTGTCTTACTCCTTTAATAAAGTTGATGATTTTACTTACTTATGGTAAAAACTATGTGACACTGATTTTTTTTTACTCCCCACCCCTCAAACAATATCTCAAAAATTAACTTTTACAACGAGATTTTTATTTATTTTGCAATCAAATTCTTAAAAAATAATAAATGTTTAGAATGTGATAGCAAGACAGAAGAAATGCAAAAGAAAGAAAGGGTAAGAGAAAATAAAGAACTAAGTATACCAAAACGGATATCATTAGGTATTATTTCTTACCAAATTCTACATCCTTAAAACCCAGTAACCAAAAATAAAATTGCATATATGAGAGGTATATTTATTTTTGTACTGCTACATTTCATATTTCTAGTTACAGACGTTCAGTTTGGTAATAATAGATAAGTATATTTCTTTCGGCTATATACTGTTCCATTGGAAATAAAATCCTAGATTGTATGGTTTTGAAGAAAATATATTTTTTTTAATAAAAAAGATAAATTACCTATGGGCAATGCAATACATAAATGCATACAGAAACGAAACACACACACACACACACATACACACACACACACACACACATATATATATATATATATATATATATATATATATATATATATATATATATATATATATATACGTGTGTGTGTGTAAATGTGTGTGTCTATGCGTCTGAGTTTCTGTGTGTTTATGAATATGTACATATATTGCATATATATATATATATGTATATATATAATTATATATAAGTGTATATATATATATATAATCATATATATGTACATGTACATATATATATGTATATATATAATTATATATGAATATGTATACGTACATGTATGTATTTATATGTGTGTGTGTTTATGTGTGTGTGTCTGTGTGTGTTTATGAATCTGTACATATATTACATATATATATATGTATAAATATAATTATATATATGTATATATATGTATATATATGTACGTATATGTATATATATAGTGATTTATATATACGTATGTATATAATCATATGTGTATATATAAATGTATATATATATATATGTGAGTAGGTATATATATATATATATATATATATATATATATATATATATATATATAATTATGTGTATATATACATGTATATATATATGTGTGTAGGTATGTATATATATATGTATATAAATATATGTGTATATATACATGCATATATATATGTGTGTAGGTATATATATATATGTGTGTATATAATTATATGTGTATATATACATGTATATATATATATATATATATACATGTATATATATATATATATATATATATATATATATATATATATGTGTGTGTATATGTGGGAGAATATGTGCTTTGAAAATAGCTAAAAGTTGTTTACATATATGTATATATATATATATATATATATATATATATATATATATATATATATATATATATAAATATATATGTATATATATATATATATGTATATATGAATATCTGAAAAAGTGGTGTATAAAATAAGTAGAGTCTAAGAGACAAGATTATTTGACAAACGCATGCCGATGTCATTGAAAAGACGTGCACTGGTCACGAATATAGTCCGTTGATTTGAATCCCAGGGAAAAAGATAATGTTTGGAAAGGACATATTATTAATGACATAGAAGATGGTTGGTTTAGTCAGCGGAGCACATACGTCAATAGGAAACAAGTTTGTTTTTTGCTTGTATGTTGTTTTTTTTTAGAAATACTGGAAATACGTAATAATAATAATAATAATAATAAAAAGCATCGGGCAAATTCGAAATGTGGTGAATAATAAGGAGGAAAAGGAGAAGCTAAGTCAGGCAATAATAGTTAGATGTAAATAAATAGAGCGTAAGAAAAGTTTACTTATGTATAGAAAAGAAAAATATGGAGAAATTGGGATAAACGCGAAAGAAACTGAGAAATGCGGAAGAAATGCAAAAGAAAGGAAGAAATGCGAAATAAAAGTGGAAGAAAGGAAGAAAGCGGACAGAAACGTCAAAGAAAGGAAGAAATGTAAAATAATAGCCAAAGAAGAAATGCAAGAAAAATTAAACAGAAGTGAAGAAATACGAAAGAAATAAAAACGAATCTCGCGAAATAAATGCAAAAGAAAGAAAGAAATGCAAAAGAAAGGAAGAATCTTGAAAGAAACGTGAAAGAAAGGAAGAAATTTTAAAAAATGCAAAAGATAGGAAGAAATGCGAAAGAAAGAAATACGAAAGAAAAACGCGAAAGAAAGGAAGAAATGCAAAAGAAAAAAAAATGCAAAAGAAAGAAAAAAGAAAGGAATACACTAGAAGGAAACGCAAAAGAAAGGAAGAAATGCGAAAGAAACACAAAAGAAATGAAGAAATGCGAAAGAAATACAAAAGAAAAGAATAAAAACAGAATGAAACCGAAAAAATAGAAATGATTGAATGAAATATAATCAGAAATTACACAGAAAAAGAAGAAAAAAGAATGAAAAAAGGATGAAGAAGAAGAAGAAGAAGAAGAAGAAGAAGAAGAAGAAGAAGAAGAAGAAGAAGAAGAAGAAGAAGAATGAAATAAAGGGAGAAATTACACAGCTAAAAGAATTAAATCAAAATCAAACCAAAAGAAGAAATATAAAAGAAAATAGACGAAGAGAATGAAAAATAAGTTCGAAGAAAAAGAAAAGAAGTAAAAAGGGAAAGAAAAAACAAAAGAAAAATACATAAAAGAATGAAAACCGCTTGAAACGATCCAATCAGAGAAGACGAGAAACAAAAGACGAAAAAAGACGAGAAAAGACGAGAAAAGACAAGGAAGGCGAGAAGATTGCAAAACCAAGTAAAAAAAAAGAAAAAAAAAGAAAAGAAACACGAGAAAGAACAAAAAGATCAACAGAAAATTTAGACGACAGAGAGAAACCATTGAATATGAACAATACTGGAAGGGGTTACGCCGAGGACACCAATAAAGAGAAAAATAATTTACAATCCAGACATGTTTTTTTAAATAATCTAGATGGGTTTTCAAAACTCTAACAAAAAAAAAACAAAAACAAAACACAAACAAAGCAAAAACAAACAAAAACAGTTAAAATATCAAATTTATCGAAACAGTACAATTCTTTTAGAGTGCCGCAGACATCTTGTTCTTGTGCCAGACTAGGCAAATATTTACAAATCACGACCTAAAAATGTTAAAAGATGTTTATTCCATCTTATGAATTTTTAACGTAGCCCTTAGCTAATTGGTAGTTTTTGTTTTACGGCATATCAACCCTTTTTGGGTCATTTAATGACAAATAAAGTAATTTCGATAAACAAAGGACTCAGGTTGTTAACAGCACCTGCTGTTGCTTAACTGGTCCCCGAATTCAGTATTGAACAGACTCGTTGCTGCTGAACTTCGGTGATCTAGGGGAAATCGGTGGTTTCAGGTACACTTATTACAATTATATATATATATATATATTATATATATATATATATATATATATATATATATATATATATATATGATAAATTCATTGTTAAATATATTGAAACACGGGTTCCTCAAAAAAGCAGTCCATTGATAGCGATTTGGTTTGGTTTGGATTTTACGGCATATCAACCTCTGTGGGTCATTTAATGCCGACAAATTTTTTAATAAATTCATTCTTAATTGATAATCAAATTTTGTTTATAAACTCATGTTTTCTATTTAACCCATTGATGGGATCCTAACAGGTACTACCACTCCGGGTCAGAGTGGACCAGGGAGCAATGGTGATGAAGGGGTGCTCCACATTCCACAGACTTCCAAAACTGGAAATTCACCATCAGATAGAGTTTAACGTCATTTCCAGGACATGTAGACCCTCAGCCACCGCCTTCTAGCACCCATATGATAAAAAGAGGTTGGGGCTTGCCATAAGGGCAATAGGGTTGGGGCAATTATATAGGTGCTAGGGCTTGACATGACCAGCCGATTGATCTTGCACAAGAAAGGGCTAAAGTAGAGTGTTGCAGGTCATGGACTGCTCACCTACCAAAACACCGTCCTTAAGCATCACGGGTCGCCACCCACAGTCAACAGGTGGCCCCATTTGGGAGAGTCTTACCCCTCTGCAGATGTGCAGTCAGTGCATTCTAACGACCCAGCCGACAGGGCGGCATTGATAGTGAGTTTGATTCTCACTGTGTTCCTCATACTTCTGGCCTTGTGTGAAACTAAGCTAAACCTAGCAAATGACTTTGCCAAAATATCCATTCATTCTAATTGTTACAAAATTCATGGATAGTCAATGAATTATGTACGTACTGTAGTAAGAATATTTTTGAA
>CM042173.1:14661260-14667382 GCA_023376005.1 Doryteuthis pealeii
AGGAAATACTGTATATGAGAGAAAAAAAGTTAATGAAGTTATATAATATATATATATATATATATATATATATATATATATCATAGAAAGGAAGGAAGAACTCAACACCGTAATTCCATAATAAATTTATTTCGACCAAAATTGGGCCTATATAAATCTAAGTTGATTTAATACAGCTCCCCAAAATTCAGTCTCATTAGATGGGGATCAATTTACTTTTGAATTGCACTTCTCAAAAAACAAAAAGTGGAATTTTAAAAATAAATTCAAACAAAAACAAAAAAATTAAATTTTTTTAACAATATAAGATTGTCACCATCGTGACAGGAAGTCGAATGAGAAAAAAGAGATACATCTCAAGTTTTGGCTTCTTAGGGGTATGGTAGTCAGACAGACAAATAAGTTTCTCCAGTGTATGCCATTTTGCAAACCCTTTTGTTTGTTGTCTTGGTGGTCTCGATTCTTCCTCTGACTTCCATTTCCTCCAGTCTTCTTTCTAATCAACTATAATTGGAAACACCTTCAACCTTCCACAGTTTTTACAGTCCACTGGCAATATCCAAGTATTTGTTAATTTTTTCGTTTTCTTTCATTTTTCGATTGCTGTTTTTCTATTTGTCAACATGTTGCAATTTCTATTGATAGCTACTGTAATTAGTCTTTCTTTACCCCATTTAATGTGTTCTTCGAGTCCATAAATTGTCGTATCTACGCAATTCTTAAATGTTGGCGGGATATATCCCTCTTGCTTTTCTTGACACATATATTATATTTCATCGCTCATTGCTGTCGTTGCTTCTGTAGCAGTTGCTTCTGTGGTAAACGAGCTGACTTATTTCCGGCGAAAAGCATGTTTGGCTTGTCAGGTCTTGTTTGGACCAAACTAAAGAAACATAGACGCCATTGACTGGCGGATTCATATGGCGCAATCTCGGTCTGTCTTGTTTGTGGCGTGAGCGTGATGGCACCTATGCAAATTAGGTCCAAGAGAATGATAGGATAAAAGGAGCTCGTCATAGCACGTGAGAAGTGGTAAAATTCGGTACGAAGGAGGACTACTGTGTGATTGTTGCGGGCAGAAAGACTGTTGCGGGAAAGTGATAATCGGGGTGGCAGAAGGGCTGTTGCGAGAAAGGGATTACTGTGTGGCAGAATGACTGTTGCAGGAAAGAGATTACCGGGTGACAGAAGGACTGTTGCAGGAAATGGATTACCGTGGTGGCAGAATGACTGTTGCAGGAAAGGGATTACCATGGTGGCAGAAGAACAGTTGCAGGAAATGGATTACCGTGATGGCAGAATGACTGTTGCAGGAAATGGATTACCGTAGTGGCAGAAGGACTGTTGCAGGAAATGGATTACCGAGGTGACAGAAGGACTGTTGCAGGAAAGAGATTACTGTTGTGGCAGAATTAATGTTGCTGGAAAGAGATTACCGTGGTGGCAGAAGGACTGTTGCAGGAAAGGGATTACTGTTGGGGCAGAAGGGTTGTTAACGGAAATTGATTACCGTATTTGATTACAAAGACTTAAGTCCAAAGCATTTACAGCTTCTATAGCTGTGTTTTCATCTGGTGGTACTGTCTTTGTTGCCGCTGTTGTTGTTGTATTTTTGACAGTTTTTGTTGTTATTATTGTTGTAGTTTTTGTTGTTTATCACAAAGCTTGAAACACTTTCCATTAGTACAATTTCTCTTATTAGTACTACCATCATCAATGGGCCGGGTTAGCTCAGTCGGTAGAGCGTTCGGCTAGAAATCACAAGGTTCCTAGTTCGATACCGGTCCTCACCAACTCAGCGTTATGAGTAGCACAGGGATCTGTGCGGTAAAGTAAGAAGCTGATAGTAGGTGTGGCGCTCTACCACAGATGCAAAAACAATCTCCTTGGTCTAGCGCTAGTGAAAAGGGGATAGACTCCCTCACTGATTGGCTGATACCAACATTAGGCCGCCCCGACGACTTTACTACTACCATCATCATCATCATGTCACGCAAGTAGCACGGATATCCATGACAATCTCTCGCCAACCCTCCCTATCATTCATTGTGCCAGAGAGGTCCTCTGTGCAGCATTCAGTATCCTCGAATAGTTGGTTAATGTAGGTCCTTGGTGGCCAGTCCACATTAGCATGTCCATGTGTTGGCTTCCACAAAACAAAGCTGTTTATGAGCCCCTCCTTGCTTCTCCAGCAGTGTCCACCATGCCTTGTCCATCTCACTCGGATTGTTTGTGAGATGGGGGGCAGGTGACCGTACAGCTGCTTCCTTGTGGGTGTTGTTTCTACGACTTGTTCAAGACCACACGCAGCATTTTTGTGCAGCTCCCATCTAGCTTATTCTCAAGGCGCCTCGTTAGGGTCCAAGTGGTGCAGCCATACAGCAGTACTGATATAACCACAGCCTGGAATAATTGTCGCTTTAACTTGTCGGTGAGCTATGTTATTATTAATAGGTTATATTACAACTCTGTTACAAGTGTTACTGCTCTTTATCCAAACATTCATGGTCGATACACTCTTCATTATTAATGTTATTTTATTAATAGTTCGACTCCATCTTATTATTCTGGTTTGTATGTGAACATTCTGTTAACACACAAAGACTTTCGTTCCATAAACAACCACAAGAGGACAATAGTGTCTGACTCAGCAGCAGTTCGAGTCACGACACCAATTGTTGTAGAATTGAATTTAATGACTAAAAATCGGAGAATCAACTCTTCTAAATATAAATGATGTTATTTTCGATTCACTTCAAATATTTCAAAAGTCATCGTCTCATGCTATTTGTTCTGTATTTTACAAGAACGATATATGAATGTAGCAGGAAAGAGATTACTGTGGTGGCAGAAGGACTGTTGTAGGAAAGGGATTACCGTTGTGGCAGAAGGGCTGTTACTTGAAAGAGATTACTGTGGTGGCAGAATGACTGTTGCAGGAAAGGGATTACCGTAGTGGCAGAATGACTGTTGCAGGAAAGGGATTACCGTAGTGGCAGAATGACTGTTTCAGGAAAGGGATTACCGTAGTGGCAGAATGACTGTTTCAGGAAAGGGATTACCGTAGTGGCAGAATGACTGTTTCAGGAAAGGATTACCGTAGTGGCAGAATGGCTCTTGCGGGAAAGGGATTACCGTGGTAACAGAAGGACTGTTGCAGGAAAGGGATTTTCCATGGTAGCAGAAATGACTGTTGCAGGAAAGAGATTGCAAATATATGCACCCTCCGGGTGCAAGTATTTAAGTTTTAATGTGATGAAATATTAAATTAAAATAGAAAGGCTCTCTTCCAGGCTGGACGACTTGGACCCTAACGAGGCGCCTTGTGAATAAGCTAGATTGGACCTGCACAAGAATTCTATGGGTGGTATTGAACAAATCGTGGAAATAGCACCCCACACCGAAGCATCTGTATGCCCCCCCCCCCATTACACAAACCATCCGTGTGAGACGGACAAGGCATGATGGACACTGCTGGAGAAGCAAGGACGAGCTCATAAGCGACGTTCTCCTGTGGAAGCCAACACATGGACATGCTAATGTGGACCGGCCACCAAGGACCTACATTAACCAACTATGCGAGGATACTGAATGCTGCATAAAGGACCTCCCTGGGACAATAAATGATAGGGAGAGTTGGCGAGAGATCGTCATGGATATCCGTACTAATTCCGCGACATGATGATGAGGAGAAAGGCTAATGAAATTAAATAATAATGCAGATAAAAAAAATTTGAAATAGAGGGGAGTATTGTTGGATTATTTGTAGGATATAAGCCGTGCTGCAATCTACCACTTATATTTATAGACTAAGTGAGGTGGTTCAAACCTCAACCAATCAACAGCCCGAATACATGGTTGGTTAACTACTTAATCGACTGATACTAACAGATGTCCATTTGCAATCACATGACAAAGCACCTGCAAGACTGATGAGCACCAAGGAACAACCAAAGGCGTCTTCCCTAAGGATCGTGCTCTGCTTCACACAAAGGATCTCCGCTGGACATCGCTCTTGCTTGTAGGATGGCCACACAAATCGTAATAGATATAATCGAAAAATAGAACAACTGAAACTTACTCTTCCTTCACTCCTGTCTTCATTGTTAAATTTTCCTTATTTGACTATTTAGAATAGGAAATAAAGAATAAAATTACAGTTATTTATTCTTGTTAATGGATTTCTTTTAAGATTTATCCCAGAGATTTTTGCTCATATTCATTAAGATAAAACAAAACAATTAGAAATCAATAATACTAAGTAGATATTTATTAAAATCAAATTTTTTATATCAATATGCAAATTAGTCTTCCCGTTCACACTGTAAACCGCTATTTTGTTGTATATATGAAATACAATTTCTTGTTATTAGTAAGTAGATATTGTGAACAGTATTAATAATACAAATAATTTTATTAATAATGGAGGTTTAAATAAAAATAAAATCATATAGAATGAGATGTAAATAACTAAGGGAATTATGACTTGAGTAGTAATACAGTTTTGGTTACAGACAAACACAATCTCCATTATGATAAGATTTTTCGCACATCATTTTTTCTCGTCAAATAAGTCGCAGAATGTTTCTTTGGTGGAAGATTTAAGTTGGTTGATTGGTTGGTTGGTTGGGTGGTGTTTTGTTTTGAGTAAAGCTGTCAGTTTGGATGTAGAGTTCATCTTTTAATGTTTTAAAACAATCCATGTGACACAAGGACATGTTATGGTGGGACCACCCACGAGCCGAGACTCATGAGATGGTAGGTGAAAAAGATCCGTTGATCCCGTCGGCATTCCCCCTCAAGGTACTGGCCAATAAACCTAGCCACATCCCTTTAAATCAAGGGGACAGATATTGCCTGGGAGGATAGCCCCCTGGGATCACGCCGTTAATTTAACACTAATAGTCCAGTGGCTGAACTCACTGAACTCCCGCACCGAAGACCGAGTTATTAGTGCGTTTTATATAGTAGGATACATCCAATGGTAGGCCGCTCTGTCGGCTGGGGCGTTACAATGGCTGGCGACCCGTGATGCTTAAGGATAGAACCCAGGTGGCTGAGCAGTCCACGAGTAGCAATATTCCACTTTAGGATTTTCTTGGGCTAGACGGGCGGTCGCAGAGACCCCCTCCGATCAATCGGCTGGCCACGTCAAGCCCTAGTACCTATATGATTGCCCCAACCCTATTGTCCTTATGGCCACCCCTAATCCTTCTTATCATATGGGTGCTAGAATACGCTGGCTGAGGGTCTACATGTCCTGGGAATGACGTTAAACTCTATCTGATGGTGAGGTTCCAGTTCTGGAGGTTTGGAGAATGTGGAGCACCCCTTCATCACAATTGCTCCCTGGTCCACTCTGACCCGGAGTGGTAGTACCTGTTAGGGTCCCATCTATGGGTTAAATAGAAAAACATGAGTTTATAAACAAAATTGTATTATGCATTAAGAATGAATTTATTTCACAACTTTGTCGGCATTAAATGACCCGCTGAGGTTGATATGCCGTAAAACAAACCAAACCAAACCATTTTTCTAGTATGTAATTTGGTGTCAAGATTGCTATAACAAATAGAAAAGGCGAGGATGTGCCTTCCTAGAAGAAGAAGAAGAAGAAAGAAGAAGAAGAAGAGTCTTCCCCAAATGTATAATATTCTTTAGAGTGTCGTCTGGAAAGACGGAAAGAATAGTATTTAGATTTTAATAGAATTCATCTTCCAGATTAAATGACGTCAGAAAACACCTTGAAATTGGGATTTAGATTATGAAGTGGGTAATTAAAAATAAACAATACGTTTTTGAACTTCCTTCCGTCATAGTGAGGAAAATGGCGGAAAAAACGCTTGTCATCTTCAAAGCACAACAATGTCTATCTTGAATTACAATCTCTTAAATAGTTTTTCGGTTATTTCCTATAACTCCAACACAAACAAAGGGGAACCACTCTTGACTGATAAATTATTTATTTATTTATTGATCTACTAGAAATAAAGAAGACGGGGTTAGGGTTTTTAGGGTTAGGGTTTAGGGTTAGTTTAATGGGAAAATAAAATAAATGATTTATCAGTCAAGGGGGTTCCCTTTGTCTTTGTATTTCTTTCTTTTTTTTTCCTCCTTTTTTT
>CM042173.1:14667446-14724946 GCA_023376005.1 Doryteuthis pealeii
GGAATCACTTTTATAACGGATATATTATATATATATATATATATATTATATATATATATATATAATATATACCACAGTTGCTTGTGTATGTGCGTTTATCCGTTTATAAAAGAGGGACTCAACAGGAAATTAATTTCAAGAAATGAAATTAATTACTCATACGGAAAATTTCTATTTTTATTGATCTTCTTTTATCATCTTTCGGATTGAAAAATAATTTGATTGAAAAAAAATAATAATTTGAATCAATAAAATAATCACATCTTAACATGGAAGAAAATTCTTTAAAAGACCGTAGAAATGATTGTTTGTGATCGTTTAGCCGCGTGGATGAGATCTCACTACCTACGTACGTAAATTGTTCCACTGATTTTAGAGGCTTACAGTCGAGTGTGGGAAACGCATCCTTCCTTTTTTCAAATACATGAACTCAGTATTATTGTTGGTTTGCATAGAGGTCGATATTCTCTGCTGCCTTCTCCGGGCTATGTATCAGGGATTGATGTGAAATGTAAACAGCTTGTCCATGATTTGAAGTTGTTTTGCTGTGTCCAATTTCTATACTGATAACCATTAAACCATGTGTAACAAAGAATATGTAATTTTTTCACCTCGAGTTTTTAAATAGTCTCATTTTAATATATACAGAGTATATATGTGCTTATTTCAACAGTTGCAGCAGCTTATTACAGATAAAACAGGATAGATAAAGAACATTGACGGAATAAATATACTTGGATGACACAATGTACACAATTCATAGTACCGCAGACAGAAGTAAAAACGAAGACATAAGTCACACAATATTAGAAATTAACTCTGAATAACCATTCCAAGGAAGCTATGGAGTCCACCAATGGAATTCGTGAGCTTTGGTGGTGGACGCACAAACTTACGCCTAGATCGTGGGGGAGGTGCAGTTTTGTCACTTGTGACACGAGCAGAAAGCCTAGAAAATAATGAAAAAGAAAAAGAAAAGTATCTAATATTTGTCTATGAAATACAATTACACTGGTTTACAAAAAAAATTTTTTGTCTAGGCAAGAATGTGAATAGGTGTTTTTTTCTTTAACTTAATTTGGGTGTGCTGAATTCAAATTTAATAAACAATTTTGCTCTATCACCTCTAGTTTTTAAATAGTCTCATTTTAGTATATACAGAGTATATACGTGCTTATTTCAACAGTTGCAGCAGCTTATTACAGATAAAACAGGATAGATAAAGAACATTGACGGAATAAATATACTTGGATGACAAAATGTACACAATTCATAGTACCGCAGACAGAAGTAAAAACGAAGACATAAGTCACACAATATTAGAAATTAACCCTGAATAACCATTCCAAGGAAGCTATGGAGTCCACTAATGGAATTCGTGAGCTAGGTGGTGGACGCACAAACTTACGCCTAGATCGTGGGGGAGGTGCAGTTTTGTCACTTGTGACACGAGCAGAAAGCCTAGAAAATAATGAAAAAGAAACAAAAGTATTTAATATTTTTCTATTAAATACAATTACACTGGTTTACAAAAAAAAATTTTTGTCTGAGGCAAGAATGTGAATAGGTGTTTTTTTCTTAACTAATTTGGGTGTGGCTGAATTCAAATTTATAAACAGTTTTGCTCTATCACCTCTAGTTTTTAAATAGTCTCATTTTAGTATATACAGAGTATATACGTGCTTATTTCAACAGTTGCAGCAGCTTATTACAGATAAAACAGGATATATAAAGAACATTGACGGAATAAATATACTTGGATAACACAATGTACACAATACATAGTACCGCAGACAGGTAGAAGTAAAAAAGAAGACACAAGTCACACAATATTAGAAATTAACCCTGAATGCATATACGCCTTTATGTACAGTATGTGTACAAAATGTACAGTATGCATATCTAAAAAAACTAGAGGTGATGAGTAAAAACGGATTTCAAATCTGAATTCAGCACCCCTAAATTAGGTTAAAACAGGTATGTTTGTGCTTGCCTCAATTTCTTTGTAAACCAGTGTTATTACAGAAATAAGATATCAGCATTTACCAAGATTCAAACTTAATTGGAAGTAGAAGAAAGTTATTGTAATCACTTGTCAGCCTTTACCACAGATTAGAAAGTGAAGCAAAAACTTTATATCAAACTAGAAGCAACTACCCATCGTCAACTGGGTTGTGCAAGTGTATTTGCAAGAAATGCCAGATTATCTTCGTAGTTCCCATCCAATACTGAATATATCTTTTAGATACTTTTATATATATATATATATATATATATATATATATACTTTTATATATCTATCTATATATATATATATATATATACATATATATTTATATATACTTTTATATATGTATATATCTATATATATATATATATATATATATATATAATATATATTATCTACAAAAGAAATAGTATTCGTCTGAATTTTTTGGATGTGATTTGATAGTGTGTATTATTTAGATTGTTCTGTTGTCCTCAACTTTATTGTTATATATACAACGTTTCGGCCGATGTGTCACCGGGCTTCTTCTGGTGTTTCTTGTGGAACTCGGGGAGATTTTTTGTCAACTTCGAGAGACTTCATGTCGTAATCACGGCTATAAGGGTTGAATTAATATAATTCTTAGTGATTATCATCTGGAGGTTGCAGGTTCAATCCTGACCGGAAGTGAAAATAACATTGAATACTTAAGATAGCTTAACATTTTTACCCGGCAATGGTTAACGGAATGATAAAAATCTACTCAAATATACATGTGTAGGGCCGGTTTAACTCAGCCGGTAGAGTGTTCGACTAGGAAACACAAGGTTCATGGTTCGATACCGGCCCTCGCCAACTCAGCGTATGAGTAGCACAGGGATATGTGCGGTAAAGTTAGGAGCTAATGGTAGGTGTAAAAAGCAATCAAAGAGGATTTAACCATAAGAGATTTTTAGTCTATAAATGGACACGCCACATTGCCAGTACATTTTCCATTCCTTTTTTGTCACTTTGAAAATTTGAAAGATTTAACATTTCTAAAAACATTTTTTTAACAAAACTTTTTTCTTCTAACGATGACCAATCGTCGAAACTATTCAAGAAAAATCAAAAAAATCAATCACCAGGTCGCATGCTGTTAGAGCTACTGACCTCGCACATAGCATGAAAAAGTAAAGTCGTCGGGGCGGCATAATGTCAGTATCAGCCAGACAGCGAGGGAGTCTATCCCCTTTTCAATAGCGCTAGACCAAGGAGATTATTTTAGGGTCTGAGGTGGAGAACAACACCTACCATCAGCTCCTCACTTTACCGCACATATCCCTGTGCTACTCATACGCTGAGTTGGCGAGTACCGGTATCGAACTAGAAACCTTGTGATTCCCAGCCGGACAATCTACCGACTGAGCTAAGTCGGCCCTGATTGAGTATATAGCCCCTTCACAAATAGTCAGGCTGTGCCTAAGCCAGCACGTCTCGTTCGCAAAGAATCAGAAAACTCCAAGAAGTCGCCTCATAAAACCGGTTTTCTAATGGAGCTTAGTTTCTTCGTGACCAAACGCCAGTCGAAGAGCATGTCTTTTATTACTCATTGAAAGAATATGGGTCTTTTGTCGAAGAGAATTCCGATAATACTCAAATGATCTCTTGTCGACTTTTATAGATTCTGCCATGAAATGGCGTCCCCTTTATCTGATTAAATGGAAAAAGGTTCTAAGTTTTTAAGCCGCAGGTTTTAGGCGCCTACTTTCAAATATCCCAACGTAACTCTCTAATCTTTACATTGGACTTGTATTATCAATTTTGAATAATGAATGATACGGATTCATTTGGCAGAAGATTCTGGTATAATGCGCTGTAATTGCCTTTCTGTCATTCGAAGAGATCTTAACTGTTGGAAACCTATTAATAATCTACCAAAAGCGGGTGGTGTAATGGTTAAAGTCGTAGGAAATGGACACGTCGACCCAAGTTCAAATCCTAGACGAAGCTGTTTGCATTTCACATAGCGCTAATACCCTTGGGAAAGGTATGAATCCTACTCTCCCTCCAGCTATGGGTAAATAGCAGGACAAACTGAACTCTTTAACCATGGCTAGGTAACCAATCTAGGAGAAGGAAAATCTAAATTAAAACCTGTTAAACTCCGCTTAAGAAATTGACATTTGTGTCACATCCTGCTCGTACGGAGGTGTTGGTAAATATATATATAAATAACCTACCAAAGCGGGTGGTGTAATGGTTAGAGTCGTAGGAAATGGACACGTCAATCCAAGTTCAAATCCTAGACGCAGCTGTTGGCATTTCACATAGCGCTAATACCCTTGGGAAAGGTAGGAATCCTACTCTCCCTCCAGCTATGAATAAGTAGCAGGGCAGACTGGACTCTTTAACCATGGCTAGGTAACCAATCTAGGAGAAGGAAAACTCTGAATTAAAACCTATTAAACTCCGCTTAAGAAATTGACATTTGTGTCGCATCCTTCTCGTGCGGAGGTGTTGGTAAATAAATATAAATAATCTACCGGTTATAATCTATAATGGTTAGAGTCGTAGGAAATGGACACGTCGACCCAAGTTCAAATCCTGGACGAAGCTGTTTACATTTCACATAGGGCTAATACCCTTGGGAAAGGTATGAATCCACTTCTCCCTCCAGCTATGGGTAAATAGCAGGGCAGACTAGGCTCTTTAACCATGGCTAGGTGACCAGTCTAGGAGAATGAAAACTCTGAATTAAAACCTGTTAAACTCCGCTTTAAAAAAAAGTAATTCCAAGAGATCTTAACAGTTGGGAACTTATTAATAATGTATCGAAGCGTATGGTGTAATGGTTAGAGTCGTAGGAAATAGACACGTCGACCAAAGTTCAAATCCTAGACGAGGCTGTTTGCATTTCACATAGCGCTAATATCCTTGGGAAAGGTATGCATCGACTTCTACCACCAGCTATGGGTAAATAGTAGGGCGGACTGGACTCTTTAACCATGGCTAGGTAAACAGTCTACGAGAAGGAAAATTCTGAATTCAAACATGTTAACTCGAATAGGCTCAGAATTAGTAATCTATTTCACTAATTTGAAAAGAATTATTTGAGTTGGAAGCCTATAAATAATTTACCGACTGCTCAATACGATATTACGTGGTAAAGCTTTGTTGTTGTTATCTTTTGGTTTGTTTTTTGGGGGTTGTATTTTTTTTGAGAGTAGGTTAGAATTCTGGCATTATACGAGATCCCTTCAGCAAAAAATAAAATAAAATTTGATGATTGTCTTAAGAAAAAAAATGGACCCTCTCGTCGATTTTTGACCCATGAGTGTTCATCCAGTGAACAACCAACACATTGATTTGTTTATAGTGGTAAAGGCTTGTGTGGGACCATTCCGCACTTTTTGGCACAGTCGATAGGAAAGAATTGGTGCATCAAGGAATGCCACAAACCCAATCAACGACTGACCTCAGGAATTTTGAATTCAGTTTTCATTCTCTTAGACTGGTTACCTACCCAAGGTTAAAGAGCCCAGTCTGCCCTACTAATTTACCCATAGCTGGAGGGAGAATATATGGATTCATACCTTTCCCAAGGGTATTAAGAAAATAAATATAAATATCAGCACTTGTTGAGCGTTTTTTTTTCTTTCTGCTTCTAATAATGCAACTTTTTCAAACAACCAAACAGACACACACACATACACACGTGCTAGCACACACATATACGCGTACACGCACACGCATACACACAAAAACACGCACATACGATTATGCACACATAACCACAAAACACACACATACACACACACATACACAACCCCCCCAAAAAAAAAAAACACACCTACTAGCGAACATACACTTATGCGCGCACACACTCACGCACAATCGTACCCACAAAAAACACGCACACATACGTCCACACACATACATACCCATAAATTCACACACACATACATACTTACACATGACTTACGATTTTAATTTCTATCACTCGTAAATCAAATTTACGGTCAAGTCGCGCTATAAATACCGATTCCCACTAGAAATTAAAATAACCCAACAAGGGTCGACATGCCGTAAAACCCAACCAGCCTACTAAAGTGTTCTGATGGTGATAGCAAAGAAAACCAAATTGGTAATATAGAATTTTTTAAAAACTAAATTTAAACTCACATCTCATAACTTGAGAAGTCAATGTTGTGTGTTGAGAGAAAAATTCTGTATCGCCTAAAATAACCCAACAAGGGTTGACATGCTTTAAAATCCAAGGAACCAACCAATGTCATCTGCTTGAGATAGCAAACAAAACCAAATTGATAATATAGAAAGTTTTTAACTAAATTTAACTCGAAAAGTCGGTCTTGTGAGAGAAAAACTCTGTATCGCCTAGAATAACCCAACAAGGGTTGACATACCGTAAAATTTAACGATCCTACCAAAGTCTTCTGCTGGTGATAGCAAACAAAACCAAATTGATAATATAGAAAGTTTTCTAACTAAATTTAAATTAAGCATCGATGAGTCTGTTCAGTTCAATACTTAGTTGACCACTTTAGCAACAGCAGGTAGAGTAAGATATCTGAATCAAAATGACTTGAATTGACCTTAAATCACCCGAAAGGTGTTGATGTGTCGTAAAACAAAATAACCAACAACCGGCAAATCGTAACTCAATTTCCTCGAATATCAAATCAATTTCCCCCATTAAGATAAACTGAAATGCCATTAATCCATTCCCCCCGCCCCGCAAAAAAATATTTTTTTACGTTTTCAATTAAGAAAATAGCACTGTATTTGGTTTGGTTTGGTTTGGTTTGTTTTACGGCATATCAACCTCAGTGGGTTATTTAATGCCGATAAAGTTTTGAAATAAATCAATTCTTAATGGATAATACAATTTTTTTATGAATACATTTTTCTATTTAACCCATAGATGGGACCCTAACAGGTACTACCACTCCGGGTCAGAGTGGACCAGGGAGAAATGATGATGAAGGAGTGCTCCACATTCCCCAAACCTCCAAAGCTGGAACCTCACCATCAGATAGAGTTTAACGTCATTCCCAATACATGTAGACCCTCAGTCACAGCCTTCTAGCACCCATATAATAAAAAAAACCGGAAGCGAATCTCCATTATTAATAGATATTTAAAGTTATCAGAAATATGTTTCCGTTTCAAATTGTTTTATTTTTGTCTTACTCCTTTAATAAAGTTGATGATTTTACTTACTTATGGTACAAACTATGTGACACTGATTTTTTTTACTCCCCACCCCTCAAACAATATCTCAAAAATCAACTTTTACAACGAGATTTTTTTTATTTTGCTATCAAATTCTTAAAAAATTATAAATGTTTAGAATGTGATAGCAAGACAGAAGAAATGCAAAAGAAAGAAAGGGTAAGTGAAATAAAGAACTAAGTATACCAAAACGGATATCATTAGGTATTATTTCTTACCAAATTCTACATCCTTAAAACCCAGTAACCAAAAATAAAATTGCATATATAAGAGGTATATTTATTTTTGTACTGCTACATTTCATATTTCTAGTTACAGACGTTCAGTTTGGTAATAATAGATAAGTATATTTCTTTCGGCTATATACTGTTCCATTGGAAATAAAATCCTAGATTGTATGGTTTTGAAGAAAATATACTTTTTTTTAATAAAAAAAGATAAATTACCTATGGGCAATGCAATACATAAATGCATATATAAACGAAACGCACACACACACACACACACATACACACACACACACACACAGACACATATATATATATATATATATATATATATATATATATATATATATATATATATACGTGTGTGTGTAAATGTGTGTGTCTATGCGTCTGAGTTTCTGTGTGTTTATGAATATGTACATATATTGCATATATATATATATGTATATATATAATTATATATAAGTGTATATATATATATATATATAATTATGTATATGTAAATGTACATATATGTATATATATATAATTATATATGAATATGTATACGTACATGTATGTATTTACATATGTGTGTGTTTATGTGTGTGTGTGTGTTTATGAATACGTACATATATTACATATATATGTATATATATGTATAAATATAATTATATATATATGTATATATATGTATATATATGTACGTATATGTATATATATAGTGATTTATATATACGTATGTATATAATCATATGTGTATATATACATGTATATATATATATGTAGTATATATATATATATATATATATATATATATATATATATATAATTATGTGTATATATACTGTATATATATATGTGTATATATATATATATATGTATATAATTATATGTGTATATATACATGTATATATATATGTGTGTAGGTATATATATATATATGTGTGTATATAATTATATGTGTATATATACATGTATATATATATATATATATATATATATATATACATGTATATATATATATATATATATATATATATATATATATATATATATATATATATATATATATGTGTGTGGTGTGTGTATATGTGGGAGAATATGTGCTTTGAAAATAGCTAAAAGTTGTTTACATATATGTATATATATATATATGTATATATATATGTATATATATATATATGTATATATATATATATATATATATATATATATGTATGTATGTAAATATATATGTATATATATATATGTATATATGAATATCTGAAAAAGTGGTGTATAAAATAAGTAGAGTCTAAGAGACAAGATTATTTGACAAACGCATGCCGATGTCATTGAAAAGACGTGCACTGGTCACGAATATAGTCCGTTGATTTGAATCCCAGGGAAAAAGATAATGTTTGGAAAGGACATATTATTAATGACATAGAAGATGGTTGGTTTAGTCAGCGGAGCACATACGTCAATAGGAAACAAGTTTGTTTTTTGCTTGTATGTTTTTTTATAGAAATACTGGAAATACGTAATAATAATAATAATAATAATAATAATAATAATAATAATAATAAAAAGCATCGGGCAAATTCGAAATGTGGTGAATAATAAGGAGGAAAAAGAGAAGCTAAGTCAGGCAATAATAGTTAGATGTAAATAAATAGAGCGTAAGAAAAGTTTACTTATGTATAGAAAAGAAAAATATGGAGAAATTGGGATGAACGCGAAAGAAACTGAGAAATGCGGAAGAAATGCAAAAGAAAGGAAGAAATGCGAAATAAAAGTGGAAGAAGGGAAGAAAGCGGACAGAAACGTCAAAGAAAGGAAGAAATGTAAAATAAAAGCCAAAAGAAGAAATGCAAGAAAAATTAAAAAGAAGTGAAGAAATACGAAAGAAATACAAACGAATCTCGCGAAATAAATACAAAAGAAAGAAAGAAATGCAAAAGAAAGGAAGAATCTTGAAAGAAACGTGAAAGAAAGGAAGAAATTTAAAAAAATGCAAAAGATAGGAAGAAATGCGAAAGAAAGAAATGCGAAAGAAAGAAATGCGAAAGAAAAACGCGAAAGAAAGAAAGAAATGCAAAAGAAAGAAAAAATGCAAAAGAAAGAAAAAAGAAAGGAATACACTAGAAGGAAACGCAAAAGAAAGGAAGAAATGCGAAAGAAACACAAAAGAAATGAAGAAATGCGAAAGAAATACAAAAGAAAAGAATAAAAACAGAATGAAACCGAAAAAATAGAAATGATTGAATGAAATATAATCAGAAATTACACAGAAAAAGAAGAAAAAAGAATGAAAAAAGGATGAAGAAGAAGAAGAAGAAGAAGAAGAAGAAGAAGAAGAAGAAGAAGAAGAAGAAGAAGAAGAAGAATTAAATAAAGGGAGAAATTACACAGCTAAAAGAATTAAATCAAAATCAAACCAAAAGAAGAAATATAAAAGAAAATAGACGAAGAGAATGAAAAATAAATTCGAAGAAAAAGAAAAAAAAAGTAAAAAGGGAAAGAAAAAACAAAAGAAAAATAAATAAAAGAATGAAAACCGCTTGAAACGATCCAATCAGAGAAGACGAGAAACAAAAGACGAAAAAATACGAGAAAAGACGAGAAAAGACAAGGAAGGTGAGAAGATTGCAAAATCAAACCAAGTAAAAAAATAAATAAATAAAAATAAAAAAACACAAGAAAGAACAAAAAGATCAACAGGAAATTTAGACGATAGAGAGTAACCATTGAATATGAACAATACTGGAAGGGGTTGCGCTGAGGACACCTATAAAGAGAAAAAGAATTTACAATCGAGACATGTTTTTAAATAACCTAGATGGGTTTACAAAAACAAAACAAAAACAAAGCAAAAACAAACAAAAACAGTTAAAATATCAAATTTATCGAAACAGTACACTTCTTTTAGAGTGCCGCAGACATCTTGTTCTTGTGCCAGACTAGGCAAAGATTTACAAATCACTACCTAGAAATGTTAAAAGATGTTTATTCCATCTTATGAATTTTTAACGTAGTCTTTAGGTAATTGGTAGTTTTTGTTTTACGGCATATCAACCCTTTTTGGGTCATTTAATGACAAATAAAGTAATTTCGATAAACAAAGGACTCAGGTTGTTAACAGCACCTGCTGTTGCTTAACTGGTCCCCAAATTCAGTATTGAACAGACTCGTCGCTGCTGAACTTCGGTGATTTAGGGGAAATCGGTGGTTTCAGCGTGACGACCGTAATACTTCACTTTGGACAGATACGCTTATTATTGAATGAATAAATAAAAGGTTTAGCTTTTTTATTATCATTGGAACAGTTATTACAACCGTTCGGTTTCTTGCTATGACATTCGTCAGGTAAAACGAAATTGCCTTTGAAAATGATACAAATGGTATGAATATAAATGATAATAAAAAAAAGCCAAACCTTTTATTTATTCATTTATTTCCCTGTCTTTATACACATTTAATGCTGACAATTTTTTAAATAAATTCATTCTTAATGGATAATCACATTTTTATTATAAACTCATGTTTTTCTATTTAACCCATAGATGGAACCCTAACAGGTGCTATCACTCCTGGTCAGAGTGGACCAGGGAGCAATGGTGATGAAGAGGTGCTCCACATTCCCCAGACCTCCAAAACTGGAACCTCACCATCAGATAGATTTTAACGTCATTCCCAGGACATTTAGACCCTCAGTCACCGCCTTCTTGCACCCATATGATAAAAAGAGGTTGGGGCTTGCCATAAGGGCAATAGGGTTGGGGCAATTATATAGGTACTAGGGCTTGACATGACCAGCCGATTGATCTTGCACAAGAAAGGGCTAAAGTAGAGTGTTGCAGGTCATGGACTGCTCACCCACCAAGACACCGTCCTTAAGCATCACGGGTCGCCACCCACGGCCAACAGGTGGCCCCATTTGGGAGAGTCTTACCCCTCTGCAGATGTGCAGTCAGTGCATTCTAACGACTCAGCCGACAAGGGCGGCATTGATAGGGAGTTTGATTCTCACTGTGTTCCTCATACTTCTGGCCTTGCGTGAATCTAAGCTAAACCTAGCAAATAACTTTCCCAAAATATCCATTCATTCTAATTGTTACAAAATTCATGGATAGTCAATGAATTATGTACGTACTGTAGTAAAAATATTTTTGAATAAGAGTTCGTTAGATTTAAAATCGGAGTGTGTTAAGTGGAAATTTCCATAACCGTTATGGTAGTGGTTCTCAACCGGGGTCCATATGGACACCCGGGGACCATATAACATTTTCTGGACCCTGACAAGTAAAATGTATTTAACTATAAAAATACAATGGGATTTTTAAACAACGAATGACTATGGGGGGTCCACCAGAGTAAAATAGGATTAAAAGGATTAAAAGGGGGTCAATAGGTAAAAGAATGTTGAGAAACATTACGTTAGGGTTAGGATTGATTTATGATGACCACGACTTAACCCCTCCGGATACGCGTGGTTACAGGCGTGAGAACTTTAGATTAGATAAAACTAGACATTCTAGTCTCTCAGAGTCACACTCACCGCGCGGTCGAAGATGGGCTGGGTTATTTTAGATAAAAAAACTTAAGAAAAATAACAAGTCTTGTTTTTAAAACAAGCGATGACCAGCCCAACACGAAGAAGCAACCCTAGGATCCGCCCGAGATATAAGCCCTGAAAAACATGGCGGCCGAGTTAAAAAGTAGGAGCCCTTCATCCCATCTGTACTCACACTCTGCCTCACTTTCCCAATTGTATACCCGATGTGTATATAATATAATGGTAAGATATATAGTGAGGGCTATATAAAATAATGGTGATATATATAGTGAGGGGTATATAATATAATTGTAAGATATATCACGAAGGGTATATAATGGTGAGATATATCGTTAAGGGTATATAATATAATGGTGAGATGTGTCGTGATACGGAGTCCTCAAAAACAACCCATTAATGGTGAGTTCGATTCTCACTGAGTGACTTTTACTTCTATGATATGGTTCAAAACGGTGGCGGTTCCTGGAACCACACAGATAAAGGCACTGGGGATTTGAGAGGATTTCCTGTCACTTGATCCCAAACGATGAATGCAAGGTACCCGAGTGTGTCATTCAGTGCAAAGAAAAGATGGCGACTTGAAAAGCCGAAAGAATTGAGAAGAACGACATCAGTAAAATTGGCGGTTAGAAAAAAAAAAAAACAAAATGGCAGCAATTCGAGATCCTGAAAAAAAGCGGGAAGATAAATAATTTTCAAAAAAAAAAAAATAAATAAGAAGAATGATAAAAAAAAAGAAATAACGAGAAAGAAGCAGACAATAGGCGAAGAAACAGCCATATTTCCATTTCTGCGTACGGATGAAAAAAACATTTCTTGGGATACCATTTTTTATTTCATTTTTTCTGAACATAGACTACGAAGGAATGCGACACGTCATTTCCTGTCACTTTAAGATGGAGGAAATACGTTGGCATTACAAAAGCAGGAATTACAAAAAGGAATTTCTTAATATTCTTTTTTAATGTGGAGTATTTTATTTCTTATGTTTTTTTACTCCATCTTTCTTATCACATCACTCCAGTTCAATAACCTTTTTCTTTTTATTTATTATTCTATTACCCTGTTCATTCTATCTTATGAATTTTTTTATGACATGACTTTGGACAGACACACATCATTATTACAATTATATATATATATATATATATATATATATATATATATATATATATATAAGTTGAAACAGCTGTACGATGTGGCGCGCGTTATTTGCCGAGTTCGCTTGTCATGATTATTTTCAATTGAATTTTATACGATATACACATTGTAATTGCCTTCAAGCAAAACATATAAATAATAATATACTTTACTCAACAATGCTTTTAAAGCAAATTATCAAATCTCATCATCATCATATATTATATATATATATATATATATATATATATATGATGATGATGAGATTTGATCATTTGCTTTAAAATCATTGTTGAGTAAAGTATATTATTATTTATATATTTTTCTTGTAGGCAATTACAATGCGTATATCGTATAAAATTCAATAATTATTGAAAATAATCATGACAAGCGAACTCGGCAAATAACGCGCGCCACTTAGAACATCGTACAGCTGTTTCAACTTTATTAATTCTCATCAGCGATGTATACTTACGATTTCCCTCCGACAGAACTCGAAACTGGGAACACAGCACACAGAATATATATATATATATATATATATATATATATATATATATATATATATATGAGAAGTAAAATTTTGATATAAATTCGACAGTATGTGTAGAAAGTTTGTAGAAAAAATAAGATGTTAATAGTTTTGCTGACAGAAATCAGTTTCGACCATATAAAGCGTTCTTTGATAAACCGTGGAAGGTCCTTGATTTTTCCATAATTGTTCTACAATGTTTATGATGTATTGAGCACTTCTGGATAAATTAATAATGCCACCGGAACGGAAAAGCTAAAGCAACAATTAGACCCTATTTCTCTCTCTCTCTCTCTCTCTCTCTCTCTCTCTCTCTCTCTCTCTCTCTCTCTCCCTCTCTCTCTCTCTCTCTCTCCCTCTCTCTCTCTCTCTATATATATATATATATATATATAGTTTGAGAGCTCAATGTGTGCTCTTAATGTTAGAGTAAATTTATAATTAAAGAAATAACAAAAGACTTAGAGATTTTGCGTTATAGTCCATTTCAGGGAGCTTAGAAAAAGTGTCTAACTATCCCAGGCCCCATAACCTACCGTCCAAATAAAAAGGAAATAATATAAATCTTTTACATGTCAAGTATGTCTATTTGGATATGTAGATGTATGATATGTAGATGTACAAGTACAGGTGTGTGTACGTGTGTGTGTGTGTGTGTGTGTGTGGATACATGCATGTGTATAGACATGTGTGTGTGTGTGTGTGTGTGGATGTATATATACATATTTCGAATTAGTTAAATTACTAAGTAGATAAAACAGGTTTTCTTAGATCTTCATATATATATATATATATATATAATATATATATATATATAGATAGATAGATAGATAGATAGATAAGTGATATAGAAAGAAAAATAAAAAATAAAAAATAAAATAGAATAAAATAAATTAAGTTAAATAGGAAGATATGAAGAAGAAATAAACTTCTAAATAAATGAATTCTAAATGAACTGGGGTGGTCCTTTTTAGTTGAAATCTGGAATAGATTGATTTAACAGAAATTCCTAACAAATTACTGACACGGTCAAATATATTTTTATTACTCTACAGCTGAGCGACACAGGACTATTAAAAAAATCTGTTTTCAAATGCCTTTAAAGTAATAAAGAATTTATCATTCG
Source organism: Doryteuthis pealeii (assembly GCA_023376005.1). Taxonomy (NCBI): domain Eukaryota; kingdom Metazoa; phylum Mollusca; class Cephalopoda; order Myopsida; family Loliginidae; genus Doryteuthis; species Doryteuthis pealeii. The sequence goes on from CM042173.1 coordinate 14,682,234, forward strand.
CATCTGATGAGTCGGGAGAGTTAGACACTTTGTCTAAGCTTCCTGAAATAGACTAAAATACAAAATCTCTGAGTCTTTTGTTATTTCTTTACTTATATATATATATATATATATATATATATATATATATATATATGTTATCTATAAACTTTGTTCTTGGAACGTTGTTTTTTTTTAATTTTGAAGCATTGGACAAAGAGACCAAAAAAACAAAAAAAAACAAAAAACAAAAAACAAAAAAAAAAAAAAAACAGAACGAAAACATAATTTTAATATTCAACTGTTATTCTGTCCCTGGTTCGATTAATTACGATATTTCGGGTGAACATTTAACGTTTTTCAAGGTACAGGGAATAGAGACTATCTGGAGAAAAAGGAAATACTGTATATGAGAGAAAAAAGTTAATGAAGTATATATATATATATATATATATATATATATATATATATATATATCATAGAAAGGAAGGAAGAACTCAACACCGTAATTCCATAATAAATTTATTTCGACCAAAATTGGGGCCTATATAAATCTAAGTTGATTTAATACAGCTCCCCAAAATTCAGTCTCATCAGATGGGGATCAATTTACTTTTGAATTTCACTTCTCAAAAAACAAAAAGTAGAATTTAAAAAATAAATTCAAACAAAAACAAAAAAAATAATTTTTTTTAACAATATAAGATTGTCACCATGGTGACAGGAAGTCGAATGAGAAAAAAGAGATACATCTCAAGGTTTGGCTTCTTAGATGTATGGTAGTCAGACAGACAAATAAGTTTCTCCAGTGTATGCCATTTTGCAAACCCTTTTGTTTGTTGTCTTGGTGGTTTCGATTCTTCCTCTGATTTCCATTTCCTCCAGTCTTTTTTTTTTCCAACCAACTATAATTGGAAACAACTTCAATCTTCCACAGTTTTTACAGTCCTCTGGCAATATCCAAGTATATGTTAATCTTTTCGTTTTCTTTCATTTTTCCATTGTTGTTTTTCTATTTGTCCACATGTTGCAATTTCTATTAATAGCTACTGTAATTAGTCTTTCTTTGCCCCATTTAATGTGTTCTTCGAGTCCATAAATTGCCGTATCTACGCAATTCTTAAATCTTGGCGGGCTATATCCCTCTTGCTTTTCTTGACACATATATTATATTTAATCGCTCATTGCTGTCGTTGCTTCTGTAGTTGTTGCTTCTGTGGTAAACGAGCTGACTTACTTCCGGCGAAAAGCATGTTTGGCTTGTCAGGTCTTGTTTGGACCAAACTAAAGAAACATAGACGCCATTAACTGGCGGATTCATATGGGGCAATCTCGGTCTGTCTCGTTCGTGGCGTGAGCGTGAGGGCACCTATACAAATTAGGTCCAGGAGAATGATAGGATAAAAGGAGCTCGTCATAGCACGTGAGAAGTGGTAGAATTCGGTACGAAGGAGGACTACTGTGTGATTATTGCAGACAGAATGACTGTTGCAGGAAAGGGATTACCGTGTTGGAAGAAGGGCTGTTGCAGGTAATGGATTACCGGGGTGGCAGAATGGCTGTTGCAGGTAATGGATTACTGGGTGGCAGAAGGACTGTTGCAGGTAATGATTACCGGTGTAGAATGACTGTTGCAGGTAATGGATTAGAATGACTGTTGCAGGTAATGGATTACCGGGGCGACAGAAGGACTGTTGCAGTAATGGATTACCGGGGTGGCAGAATGACTGTTGCAGGTAATGGATTACCGGGGTGGCTCAAGGACTGTTGTAGGTAATGGATTACAGTCGTGGCAGAAGGGCGGTTACAGGAAATGGATTACCGTATTTGATTACAAAGACTTAAGTCCAAACCATTTACAGCTTCTATAGCTGTGTTTTCTTCTGGTGGTACTGTCGTTGTTGCCGCTGTTTTTTGTTGTATTTTTGGCAGTTTTTATTATTGTTGTAGTTTTTGTTTTTTATCACAAAGCTTGAAACACTTTCCATTAGTACAATTGTTCTACCATCATCATCATGTCTCGCAAGTAGCATGGATATCCATGACAATTTCTCGCCAGCCCCCCCCCTATCATTCATTGTGACAGAGAGGTCCTCTGTGCAGCATCAAGTATCCTCGAATAGTTGGTTAATGTAGGTCCTTGGTGGCCGCTCCACATTAGCATGTCCATGTGTTGGCTTCCCCAAGAGAAAGTTGCTTATGAGCTCCTCCTTGCTTCCCCAGCAGTGTCCAGCATGCCTTGTCCGTCTCACACGGATGGCTTGTGAGATTGGGGGCAGGTGGTCATACAGCTGCTTCCTTGTGGGGTGTTGTTTCCACGACTTGTTCAAGACCACCCATAGCATTCTTGTGCAGCTCCCATTTAGCTTATTCTCAAGGCGCTTCGTTAGGATCCAAGTGGTGCAGCCATACAGCAGTACTGATATAACCACAGCCTGGAATAATTGTCGCTTTAACTTGTCGGTGAGCTATGTTATTATTAATAGGTTATATTACAACTCTGTTACAAGTGTTACTGCTCTTTATTCAAACATTCATGGTCGATACACTCTTCATTATTAATGTTATTTTATTAATAGTTCGACTCCATCTTATTATTCTGGTTTGTATGTGAACATTCTGTTAACACACAAAGACTTTCGTTCCATAAACAACCACAAGAGGACAATAGTGTCTGACTCAGCAGCAGTTCGAGTCACGACACCAATTGTTGTAGAATTGAATTTAATGACTAAAAATCGGAGAATCAACTCTTCTAAATATAAATGATGTTATTTTCGATTCACTTCAAATATTTAAAAAGTCATCGTCTCATGCTATTTGTTCTGTATTTTACAAGAACGATATATGAATGTAGCAGGAAAGAGATTACTGTGGTGGCAGAAGGACTGTTGTAGGAAAGGGATTACTGTTGTGGCAGAAGGGCTGTTACTTGAAAGGGATTACTGTGGTAGCAGAAGGGCTGTTGCAGGAAAGAGATTACCTTGGTGGCAGAATGACTGTTGCAGAAAGGATTACCGTAGTGGCAGAATGACTGTTGCAGGAAAGGGATTACCGTAGTACTGTTGCAGGAAAGGGGGGCAGAATGACTGTTGCAGGAAAGGATTACCGTAGTGGCAGAATGACTGTTTCAGGAAAGGGATTACCGTAGTGGCAGAATGACTGTTGCAGGAAAGGGATTACCGTAGTGGCAGAATGACTGTGCAGGAAAGGGATTACCGTAGTGGCAGAATGACTGTTGCAGGAAAGGGATTACCGTAGTGGCAGAATGACTGTTGCAGGAAAGGGATTACTGTTGCAGAAAGGGATTACCGTAGTGGCAGAATGACTGTTGCAGGAAAGGATTACCGTAGTGCAGAATGACTGTTGCAGGAAAGGGATTACCGTAGTGGCAGAATGACTGTTGCAGGAAAGGATTACCGTAGTGGCAAAATGACTGTTTCAGGAAAGGATTATATGACGAGTGGCAGAATGACTGTTGCAGGAAAGGATTACCGTAGTGGCAGAATGACTGTTGCAGGAAAGGGATTACCGTAGTGGCAGAATGACTGTTTCAGGAAAGGGATTACCGTAGTGCAGAATGACTGTTGCAGGAAAGGGATTACCGTAGTGGCAGAATGACTGTTGCAGGAAAGGGATTACCGTAGTGGCAGAATGACTGTTTCAGGAAAGGGATTACCGTAGTGCAGAATGACTGTTGCAGGAAAGGGATTACCGTAGTGGCAGAATGACTGTTGCAGGAAAGGATTACCGTAGTGGCAGAATGACTGTTGCAGGAAAGGGATTACCGTAGTGGCAGAATGACTGTTGCAGGAAAGGGATTACCGTAGTGGCAGAATGACTGTTGCAGGAAAGGGATTACCGTAGTGGCAGAATGACTGTTGCAGGAAAGGATTACCGTACAGAATGACTGTTGCAGGAAAGGATTACCGTAGTGGCAGAATGACTGTTGCAGGAAAGGGCGTAGTGGCAAAATGACTGTTTGATTATCGTAGTGCAGAATGACTGTTGCAGGAAAGGGATTACCGTAGTGGCAGAATGACTGTTGCAGGAAAGGGATTACCGTAGTGGCAGAATGACTGTTGCAGGAAAGGGATTACCGTAGTGGCAGAATGACTGTTGCAGGAAAGGGATTACCGTAGTGGCAGAATGACTGTTCAGAAAGGGATTACCGTAGGCAATGACTGTTGCAGGAAAGGGATTACCGTAGTGGCAGAATGACTGTTGCAGGAAAGGGATTACCGTAGTGGCCAGAATGACTGTTTCAGGAAAGGATTACCGTAGTGACAGAATGACTGTTGCAGGAAAGGGATTACCGTAGTGGCAGAATGACTGTTGCAGGAAAGGGATTACCGTAGTGGCAAAATGACTGTTTCAGGAAAGGGATTATCGTAGGGCAGAATGGCTCTTGCGGAAAGGGATTAAGTGGCAGAATGACTTGCAGGAAAGGGATTACGTAGTGGCAGAATGACTGTGCAGGAAAGGATTACCGTAGTGGCAGAATGACTGTTGCAGGAAAGGGATTACCGTAGTGGCAGAATGACTGTTGCAGGAAAGGATTACCGTAGTGGCAGAATGACTGTTGCAGGAAAGGGATTACCGTAGTGGCAGAATGACTGTTGCAGGAAAGGATTACCGTAGTGGCAGAATGACTGTTGCAGGAAAGGATTACCGTAGTGGCAGAATGACTGTTGCAGGAAAGGGATTACCGTAGTGGCAGAATGATGACTGTTGCAGGAAAGGATTACCGTAGTGGCAGAATGACTGTTGCAGGAAAGGGATTACCGTAGTGCAGAATGACTGTTGCAGGAAAGGGATTACCCGTGGCAGAATGACTGTTTGCAGGAAAGGGATTACCGTAGTGGCAGAATGACTGTTGCAGGAAAGGGATTACCGTAGTGGCAGAATGACTGTTGCAGGAAAGGGATTACCGTAGTGCAGAATGACTGTTGCAGGAAAGATTACCTAGTGGCAGAATGACTGTTTCAGGAAAGGGATTACCGTAGTGGCAGAATGACGTTGCAGGAAAGGATTACCGTAGTGGCAGAATGACTGTTGCAGGAAAGGGATTACCGTAGTGGCAGAATGACTGTTGCAGAAAGGGATTACCGTAGTGGCAGAATGACTGTTGCAGGAAAGGATTACCGTAGTGGCAGAATGACTGTTGCAGGAAAGGGATTACCGTAGTGGCAGAATGACTGTTGCAGGAAAGGGATTACCGTAGTGGCAAAATGACTGTTTCAGGAAAGGGATTATCGTAGTGGCAGAATGGCTCTTGCGGGAAAGGGATTACCGTGGTAACAGAATGACTGTTGCAGGAAAGTGATTACCGTGGTAATAGAATGACTGTTGTAGGAAAGGGATTACCATGGTGACAGAATGACTGTTGCAGGAAAGAGATTGCAAATATATGCACCCTCAGAGTGCAAGTATCTAAGTTTTAATTTGATGAAATATTAAATTAAATTAGAAAGGCTTTCTTCCAGGCTGGACCACTTGGACCCTAACGAGGCCCCTTGAGAATAAGCTTGATTGGACCTGCACAAGAATTCTATGGGTGGTCTTGAACAAATCGTGGAAATAGCACCCCACACCGAAGCATCTATATGCCCCCCCATTACACAAACCATCCGTGTGAGACGGACAAGGCATGATGGACACTGCTGGAGAAGCAAGGACGAGCTCATAAGCGACGTTCTCCTGTGGAAGCCAACACATGGACATGCTAATGTGGACCGGCCACCAAGGACCTACATGAACCAACTATGCGAGGATACTGAATGCTGCATAAAGGACCTCCCTGGGACAATAAATGATAGGGAGAGTTGGCGAGAGATCGTCATGGATATCCGTACTAATTCCGCGACATGATGATGAGGAGGAAGGCTAATGAAATTAAATAATAATGCAGATAAAAAGATTTGAAATAGAGGGGAGTATTGTTGGATTATTTGTAGGATATAAGCCGTGCTGCAATCTACCACTTAAATTTATAGACTAAGTGAGGTGGTTCAAACCTCAACCAATCAACAGCCCGAATACATGGTTGGTTAACTACTTAATCGACTGATACTAACAGATGTCCATTTGCAATCACATGACAAAGCACCTGCAAGACTGATGAGCACCAAGGAACAACCAAAGGCGTCTTCCCTAAGGATCGTGCTCTGCTTCACACAAAGGATCTCCGCTTGACAGCGCTCTTGCTTGTAGGATGGCCACACAAATCGTAATAGATATAATCGAAAAAATAGAACAACTGAAACTTACTCTTCCTTCACTCCTGTCTTCATTGTTAAATTTTCCTTATTTGACTATTTAGAATAGGAAATAAAGAATAAAATTACAGTTATTTATTCTTGTTAATGGATTTCTTTTAAGATTTATCCCAGAGATTTTTGCTCATATTCATTAAGATAAAACAAAAACAAATTAGAAATCAATAATACTAAGTAGATATTTATTAAAATCAAATTTTTTATATCAATATGCAAATTAGTCTTTCCCGTTCACACTGTAAACCGCTATTTTGTTGTATATATGAAATACAATTTCTTGTTATTAGTAAGTTAGATATTGTGAACAGTATTAATAATACAAATAATTTTATTAATAATGGAGGTTTAAATAAAAATAAAATCATATAGAATGAGATGTAAATAACTAAGGGAATTATGACTTGAGTAGTAATACAGTTTTGGTTACAGACAAACACACAATCTCCATTATGATAAGATTTTTCCCACATCATTTTTTCTCGTCAAATAAGTCGTAGAATGTTTCTTTGGTGGAAGATTTAAGTTGGTTGGTTGGTTGGTTGTTTTGTTTTGAGTAAAGCTGTCAGTTTGGATGTAGAGTTCATCTTTTAATGTTTTAAAACAATCCATGTGACACCAAGGACATTTTATGGTGGGACCACCCACGAGCCGAGATTCATGGGATGGTATGTGCAAAAAATGCGTTGATCCCGTCGGTATTCCCCCTCAAGGGTACTGGGCAATAAACCTAGCCGTTGTCCCTTTAAATCAAGGGGACAGATATTGCCTGGGAGGATAGCCCCCTGGGATCATGCCGTTAATTTAACACTAATAGTCCAGTGGCTGAACTCACTGAACTCCCGCACCGAAGACCGAGTTATTAGTGCGTTTTATATAGTAGGATACATCCAATGGTAGGCCGCTCTGTCGGCTGGGGCGTTACAATGGCTGGCGACCCGTGATGCTTAAGGATAGAACCCAGGTGGCTGAGCAGTCCATGACTTGCAATATTCCACTTTAGGCTTTTCTTGGGCTAGACGGGCGGTCGGAGAGACCCCCTCCGATCAATCGGCTGGCCACGTCAAGTCCTAGCACCTATATGATTGCCCCAACCCTATTTCCCTTATGGCAACCCCCAATCCTTCTTATCATATGGGTACTAGAAAGCGGTGGCTAAGGGTCTAAATGTCCTGGGAATTACGTTAAACTCTATCTGATGGTGAGGTTCCTGTTCTGGAGGTTTGGAGAATGTGGAGCACCCCTTCATCACAATTGCTCCCTGGTACAATTCTGACCCGGAGTGTAGTATCTGTTAGGGTCCCATGTATGGATTGATAGAAAAACAGTTTATAAACAAAATTGATTATGCATTAAGAATGAATTTATTTCACAACTTTGTCGGCATTAAATGACCCGCGAGGTTGATATGCCGTAAAACAAACCAAACCAAACCATTTTTCTAGTATGTAATTTGGTGTCAAGATTGCTATAACAAATAGAAAAGGCGAGGATGTGCCTTCCTAGAAGAAGAAGAAGAAGAAAGAAGAAGAAGAAAGAGTCTTCCCCAAATGTATAATATTCTTTAGAGTGTCGTCTGGAAAGACGGAAAAGAATAGTATTTAGATTTAATAGAATTATCTTCCAGATTAAATGACGTCAGAAAACACCTTGAAATTGGGATTTAGATTATGAAGTGGTAATTAAAAATAAACAATACGTTTTTGAACTTCCTTCCGTCATAGTAAAAATGGCGGAAAAAACGCTTGTCATCTTCAAGCACAACATGTTCTATCTTGAATTAATCTCTTAAATAGTTTTTCGTTATTTCCTATAACTCAACACAAACAAAGGGGAACCACTCTTGACTGTAAATTATTTATTTATTTATTGATCTACTAGGAATAAAAGAACGGGGTTAGGGTTTTAGGGTTAGGGTTTAGGGTTAGTTTAATGGGAAAATAAATAAATGATTTATCAGTCAAGGGTGGTTCCCCTTTGTTTATGTTAAAGTTATAGGAAATAAACCAGTTTTCTTTCAAAAATAAATTTTGGAATATTTCTCTGAATTTTTAGAAGAGGCTTGATAATTTGTATTATGTGTATTATTCGAACTATGGTCCTCATCCTTATTGTCAATCTACACAATGTTTCGGCCAATGTGTCCCCGGCGCTTCTTCAAGTATTTCTTGGCGGATTCAGGAATCTTCTCCCGACAGTAACATAGAATAATTAACACAACTAAACTCTTGTACTCGTTCATGTTTATGAAATGTGTACGCTACTCCCGTGTATTGAATAAAGGGTTCGGTTCGAAGTTCCGCAAAGGCTCCCAATTCCGACATGCAGGCTCCCAAGTTCGACTAGAAGAGTCCCAAGTTCGAGGAGAAGGTTCCCAAGTTTGAGAAGGTTCCCGTGTCCAACAAGAAACACCTGAAGAAGACCGGAGGGCATATTGTCCGAAACGTTGTATACATAATAATAATAATAATAATAATAATAATAATAATAAAGATGTGGACAATAGTCCGAATAATCCAAATAATTCACATTATTGGAACTGTTGCATACCCTTCTTCTTTACTTCTTTACTTACTTCTTTCTTACTCTATTCTTCTGACCGTCTTTGGAATCTTATAACATCTTGTCTTTGTCTGGAATCTTCTAAGGTCTGGACTTTCTTGGGGACTTCGGGTCTGGTCTTCTATTGGGGATTTCTCTTTATCTGAAGCCCTGTGTCATTGTTAGTTTTTAGATAATAACACAAGACTTCGATTTACTTTGATCATATTTTATTCTCAAAATCCCCCACCAGACTACCTGTGCAGATCGTGTCGGCCGCGTGTATAATACGACTTAACACCGTCGTGGTTTCTCGCCGACTGACTAAAATCTATTTCTAATCTAAACCGGAAGAGGGTCTCCTCCGACGATTTTCACGGTATCCACCGGAAGGTTAGGACTGAGGTCAAGCCTTGTCACTCACCCTTCAAGGCCGTGGGCTGTAACTTATAATAGCGATTTTGATTTCTACACTATTGCACATAAATATTAGGTTATTAATAATTATGTAACAGAACTATTTCTTTTAATTGGCGGGTTGTGTGGTTATATGGTGTTTTTACGGCATACCAACTCTTCTTGGGTTATTTTATACCAATGTTTGCTTAGAAATATGATCTCTAAATAGATACGGTACAAATCTATATATTCCCACTCATTTTTTAAAGTAAACACGTCATACATATTTAAAATATCAATGATTCACGAGAAAAATGTATTAATAAAGTTCACAATCATTTTATAAAGAATTGTAATATCAATGCTTTAAGACGCAATCAATTAATAAAGTTCACAATCATTTTAAACAAGTAAAGACATTATTATCATCAGCAGGGCGGCCTAGAGTCGGTATCAGCCAATCAGCGAGGGAGTCTATCCCCTTTTCACTAGCGCTAGACCAAGGATATTGCTTTCGCATCTGAGGTGGTGCGCCACACCTACCATCAGCTCCTTACTTTACCGCACAGATCCCTGTGCTACTCATACACTGAACTGGCGAGGGCCGGTATCGAACTAGGAACGTTGTGGTTTCTAGCCGATCGCTCTACCGACTGAGCTAACCCGGCCCTTAAGAGACAATGTATTGATAAAGTTCACAATTATTTTAAACTAGCAAACCTTTTATACTTAGTTGCAATATAAATGTCTTAAGAGACAATGTATTAATACATTCCACGATCAATTTAAACAAACCAACACTTTACAGTGGGTTGTAATATCAATGCTGTAAGACATACAATGTATTATTAAAGTTCTCACTCATTTTAAACAAGTAAAGGCATTATAAGTAAAAGTAAAGTCGTCGGGGCGGTCTAAAGTCGGTATCAGCCAATCAGCGAGGGAGTCTATCCCCTTTTCACTAGCGCTAGACCAAGGAGATTGTTTTGGCATCTGAGGTTGAATGCCACATCTACCAGCAGCTCCTTACTTTACCGCACAGATCCCTGTGCTACTCATACGCTGAGTTCGCGAGGACCGAAATCGAACTAGGAACCATGTGGTTTCTAGCCGAACGCTCTACCGACTGAGCTAACCCGGCCCTTGCAATATCAATGTTTTAAGCAACAACGTACTGATAAAGCTCTCAATCATTTTAAAAGGGCAAACACTTTATATTTAGTTGAAATAATAATGTCTTAAGAGACAATGTATCAATAAAGTTCACAATTATTTTGAAATGCTAAACACTTTATACTTAGTTGCAATACCAATATTGAAAATGCCAATGAATTAATTAAGTTCACAATCATTTTAAACCGGTAAACACTTAATACTTGGCAGCAATATCAAATTTTATGAGACATTGTATTAATAATTAATGTAGTTCAGAATCATTAATAAGAGAATGTTTTGTTCAGAATCATCTAAGCATAATTCCAAATTGATTTATATGACTCATAAAAGGAATCCTAATAATTACTATGACTCCAGACCAGAGTGTAGGGTAGGTCGATTTTTCACTTTTTTAAAACAGCAAATTCTCCATCGATGGGACATTTGTGTGTTAGCATGCTGAATACTGATACCAAAAATTAGATCATTTACTTGTACCATTGTTTGAGGAAATAGCATCAAAGATCGTCTGTTAGAGCTTAAATAATGAGGTAAAAAACAGCATTTTGTTGTGGAAACTACGTCTGGAACGAGCAAACATAGACAGTATGCCCGCCGTCATCTGCGAGAGACGCCTGTGTTGGCTTGGTTACGTCATGAGGAGGAACAAAGATTGCATCCACAAAGACCTACTGTATAATGAGTTAGTAGAGGGCACCCGACCGGTAGGGAGACTACGCCTGCGCTTTAAAGATGTCTGCAAGAGGGACATGAAGACATGCCACATCGACATCAAAACATGGGAGGCTTGTGCAGAAGACCGTACGACCTGGCGCCTCCTCGTCAAACAAGGAACGAAAAGGAGTGAAAAAAGAGAGGAATGAAGCCGCTGCAGAAAGGAAAGCCATAAGGAAGGAGAGACAACAGCATCTCCAGCAAGCATCACCGTTTGTTTGCAATCACTGCACCAGAGATTGCCATTCAAAAATTGGTCTGTTCAGCCACTCACGTAGCTGTAGAGACAACAGCATCTCCAGTAAACATCACCGTTTGTTTGCAATCACTGCACCAGAGATTGCCATTCAAAAATTGGTCTGTCAGCCACTCACGTAGCTGTGGATAAAAAATATGGACACTACGCCATCGTCTTTAGTAGACGGAAGGATACCAGCAACAAAAAAGCAGCATATTTATAGTGATGGGGTGGGGACAGATTTTTAATTTGGATTCTGTTTATGATATTTAATTCGTTTCATTTTAATAAAATAAAACAACATTTATTATTTAAACTAGCAGAATAAAATATACCCTCCGGGCGATGTAAAAATACATGAAACATATTGCCTGAGGGATGGGAGTTAAAAATTCAATGTCAGCGAGTTTGTACCCTAAGTAAGTAAAATCATCAAATTCATTAAAGGATTAAAAAAATAAAACAATTTGAAATGTAAACTTTAAATATGTATTAAAATAAAACAAACTATATATAGATATATAATACCAGTCATGTATTTATTAAAACTTGTTTTAAAAAACACAATGAGGACTGTCTAATGTTGCATGTTCAAATTTTGAGCGTATTTATTCTATGTTATGACGATTTTGGGTAATATGACGTAAGCAGTGATGTAGTTTTTGTTACAGACAAAAACCGGAAGCGAATCTCCATTATTAATAGATATTAAAACGATAGATTTTCTAGCCAATTTCTTGGCTATATTTTGCGAACTCGGGGATTTTCAGTGCATTTTAGTAGACGATCTTTGATGCTATTTCCTCAAACAATGGTAGCCTATTCTACAGACTCCCAGTACTTCGGAAATGGAGCCTTACCACTGGATACAGTTTTATATCATTACCAGGTCACTATTATATTTGTCGATAGCATATATTCTCTGCTCTTTTCATTATAAAGTATAAAGGTTAAAATATCAATGACGCGGGAAATGTGTGTCACAAGTCAGACTATTTGATTGAATGAATGGCTGAATGAAATCATTCAGAAAACCAAAGACAGAATAAAAAAAAAATCATATATATATATATATATATATATATATATATATATGAGACAATGCAGTTAACGGTGGATAGTAAATGCGTAATCATTCTGTAAAATTAAGATTAAATGGATAAAATCAGATGACGAAATAAACAATGGAGAAAGAAAAAAGAAAGAAAAAGAAGAAGAAAATAACGATGAGATAAACCAATAAAAATCAACGAAAATATATATATACCTTTATCAATTAAAGTCACTCTCTCTCTCTCTCTCTCTCTCTCTCTCTCTCTCTCTCTCTCTCTCTCTCTCTCTCTCTCTCTCCGTCTGTCTGTCTGTCTGTCTCTCTCTCTCTATATATATATATATCTGCAAATGTTTAGCCACACTGAAGAAACGTAATACGCCGAAATACGGTGTCTGAGGCTGACTATATATATATATATATATATATATATATATATATATATATATATATATATATATTTTAACAATGGAAAGGAGTAACCTACTCGAGTTTCATCGATTGATTCTTCAGGGTTACTTTAGTTAAATCAATCGAGTTTTTGATTAATTTTAGATGGTATAATACATGCCCGTTGGAATGGGACTTATCTTTAGTAGAGAAACGCTTATTTATATTTTCGAAATATCCCGATCTTCGAAAATATAAATAAGTGTTCCTCTACTAAAGATAAGTCCCATTCCAACGGGCATGTATTATACCATCTAAGATTAATCGAAAGCTCGATTAATTTAACTAAAGTAACCCTGAAGAATCAATCGATGAAACTCGAGTAGGTTACTCCTTTCCATTGTTAAAATAAATTTTTGCTCTACATTGTATTGAGCACTTTGTATTTTCTCAATCTTAGCCTCTGGATACTGTGCGCTTCCAACGATCGTACTCATACCCACCGGTAAGTTAATACTTATACATTTACAAATATATATATATATATATATCTTATTATAATGGAGATTGTGTGTTTGTCTGTCTGTAACCGAAACTATATTTCTATACAAATCACAATTCCCTTCGTTATTTACATCACATTCTCCATGATTTTATCTTTATTTAACCTCAATTACTGATAAAATTGTTTAACGTCATTAAGACTGTTGACCATATCTACATACACAGAACATGCAATTGTATTTATATATACAACAAAATAGCGGATTATAGTGTGAATGGGAAGGCTGATTTGCATATTGATCTTAAAAATTTTATTTTAATAAATATATGCTTAGTATTATTGTTTTCTAATTGTTTGGTTTTATCTTTTTGAATATGAGCAAAAATCTCGGGGATAAATCTTAAAAGAAATCCATTAACAAGAAGAAATAACTAATATTATTCTTTACTTCCTATTTTAACTAAATAGTTAAATTATGAAAAATTTACCAATGAAAGAGGGGAGTAATGGAAAATGATGGAAGAGTTAGTTTCAAAGTTGTTCTATTTTTCAATCATACCCCCTCTGTTCCAAATTTTTTATCTGCATTCTTATTCAGTTTCATTAGCCTTTCTAATTTAATATGATATTTTATTACATTAAAACTTAAATACTTGCACCCGGAGGGTGCATATATTTGCTAGTATATATATATATATATATATATATATATATATATATATATATATATATTAAAAGGTTTGTGTATTTCCTTCGGTAGTCATCCATAGTATAAGGTAGTTGAAAAGATGGTAGATGTTTTCGTTCAAATGTGTGTGTTTCCAAAGAAAGGATATAAGTTAAAAGAAAGGAAATGAATCCGACAATATGAGTATGAAAAGGTGGAATGAAAACATCACACAATGCTGTTAAAGAGAAAACAATTTATAACATAATCATAGCTGATATTGATCAATATTTCGATTTTACAAAAATCATCATCAGAGCTCATTTACTCCGTGGTGTTTGTGATCGGAGATAAATGTCAAAACAGTTCAAAAACAAAAAAACCTTCTTTGGAAACACACACATTTGAACGAAAACATCTACTATATATATATATATATATATATATTAAAGTAGTCGGGTGGCCTAAAGTCAGTATCAACAGGACAGCAAAGGAGTCTATCCCCTTTTAACTAACGCTAGACCAAGGGATTGTTTTGGCATCTACCATCAGCTCCTCACTTTACCACAAGGATCCCCTAAGCTACTTATACGCAGAGTTTTATATATATATATATATATATATATATATATATATATATATATATATATATATATGTTGAAAGAAAAAATAAAGGAAAGAAAATGTTAAATGGATAAAATAGATTTATTAACACGTGTTTCGGCCAGGAGTTTGTTCATGTACACATATATGCTATGGATGACCACCGAAGCATAAGGAAATACAAAAACCTTTTAATTTCTGCTCACTCTTTTTGGAATAGAAGAATTTTTCTTAGGAACTGCATATATATATATATATATATATATATATATATATATATATAATTTTGTTAAATATAGGAATTATATTATATACATTAACTAAATTACCACGACCAAACGACTCGGCAAACACGATAATTTAATTAATATATATAATATAATTCCTCTATTTTATAAAATTATCAATGTCCTCGCTCATGAAGTTGGGTCACGTGGATACGTACCACTGTCTTGAGAAGACGTTGCCCTAGAGGTGGCCATAACCTCTGTAATGCCTGCGATGGGCTACAAAACAGTTACCATCGACAAGACGAGTCGGCGATCCACCGTTTGTCACCTGGGCATATATATATATATATATATATATATATATATATATAAAACTATTTTGTATCATAACCCCTAGAAAAACCAAATATCCAAATCATAACGGTCTATCTCAACGTTCTATTTTTCAGCGCCCAAATTTTTTTAAAAATTCGATTTTCGAATATTTCCAAAAATCTCTGTTGTTTTTCCCAACGAATTTTTTCATTCAAAATAAATGTTCACTCTGATGAAGGTCGATTCTTCTATGTGTGCGAAATATTTTCACACACATAAACTGACCGAAACACATGTGTAAGTGATATCAATTAATGTGATATCGATTAAATTCATTTTATCCATCTACATTTCTTTTCTTTGCTCATTTTTCCTCATATATATATATATATATATATATATATATATATATATATATATATATATATATATAATATACTAAACTTGTTGATAAACCCTTGCGGTAAGAGAAAACCCGGCAAATAGTTTGATTGTAAAAATATACTACCAAACATCACCTGGGGAAAAACATTTGAAAAGAAAGAAAAAACCAAGATAGTCGTACCAATTGTAAATAATCAGTTGAGACTATAATACTTGGCCAAAAGAAAAAAACAATTAATATATATATATATGAAAAATATATATATATATATATATAAACTGCCAGGATATTCTAAAGTGCTCGTTAACTAAGTAGAGCAAATAATATAGTTAAACCTATTGAGTCAGATATACCTACTAACAGTTTCGCTTAGTGCTCTTCAGGGCAAATATCTGACTGATGTTTGCCCTGAAGAGCACTAAGTGAAACTGTTAGTAGGTATATCTGACTCATTAGGTTTAACTTTATATATATATATATATATATATATATATATATATATAGAGAGAGAGAGAGAGAGAGAGAGAGAGAGAGAGTAGAGTAAACTACAGACACGTGTTTCGAGGTATCACCTCTCATCAGTGCAGTTATACCATTTTAGCAGCTACCTCTGGCCGGGTTCGAGACCCGAACGAACTTATATAAGGTAAGAAGTATAAGGCAAACAGTGATAAGCAAACTCCCTATCAATAGATTGCTTGTCTAGTTTACTTCACTATCTAACCAGTATAATTACTGTAAATATTGACATTGGTTGGATCTTTTTGGTTTACGGCATATCAACACTTTTCGGGTCATTTAATGCCGAATCAGTTCAGTTTCTGATAAGCAAGGGTTCAGGTTGCTTGAGTGGTCACCCAATTAAGTATTAAACCAGCTCATCGTTGCTTAACTTCAGTGATCTAGCGAGAATCGATGCTTAGATTTGGAGGTGTGTTTATTGTAGGTATCAACAATTGAAGTGACGATTTTCACTTTAAAAACGAATCAAAATTAATTAAATCGATTATTTAAGTTCAAATTTTTGAAAATTTATAATATAACAAGCATCAGTAAAAAAAAAATAAAAAGAAAAAAAAAAAAAAAAAAAAATAATGTTACATATGTAATTAATTTTTAATCCATTTTAAACATTTAATTCTGGAAAAGATTTGATGAAAGCACTTTGTGTGAAGTAAATTATGTACTAAGATAAACACATTATTAAGATTTTAAAACAATCATAACAGTTTCTTCTTATAAATCAATAACAAAAAAACATTAAATACACAATGTACAGAATAATTACTAACTTTTTGATATTTTTAAATGAAAAAAATTTATACTAAGTTTAAATTAGTTTGGCACAAGTCTGACATATATTTTTTTAGGTAGTTATTTACAGATTTTATAGCTTGTTATTTATTAAACTTGGCACAAGGCCAATAAGTATAGAGCACCAAATGAGAATAAAAGTTGCTTCCAAGTACAATCTTAGTAATTAAAAAAGAACTGCCTCTTGGCAGCTGCGTAATTTCGACCAAAGAGGCCTTCAGCGTATCTTTTGATTTCGTCTGTCATTTATTCTATCTATTAATATTCGATCATAAGACGGAATTGAAAACATTAATTAGCCAGCCACTCTCAGTCTGGTGATGTAAGCAATGGGTGGTGTACCGTTCTTTTTCCTGGCAAACATTCATAAATACGAGTTAATCCTGGTTTTGTATAATCAATTGGAATAGGATTGTAAAAGTTTTAACTTAGTTGCTCTTGATGATATCGACTGATTGTTGGTTTGTTGGTTGGGTTTTACGGTATGTCAACCCATTGGGTTATTCTATGCCGAACTTGTTTTTGTTTTGTTCATTCTTGATTTGATTTTGTTCTTGTTTTACGGCATATCAACCTCAATGGGTCATTTAATGCCGACCACGTTTTTGAAATGAATTGGTGATAATGTTTAATTTTCTGAAGATTTTTTGTTTTTGACATATTTTTTGTGAGTGAAACTTTTAGATGATTCTTTTTAACATATATTTTTGTGTTTTCATTTTGGGGGAAGATTTTTAGATTTTGTTGTAGATGTGTGCTTCTTTTATGTATCCAAGTAGTTTTTCTGGGTTTATTTGATAGAATATCTGTTTTAGATTTGTTGTTTGGTAGTATTTTTTTCGTATTTGTTTTAGGTTGCTACATTCTGTTAATATGTGTTTGATTGTGTAGGGTTTTTGGCATGGTATGCAATATGGGGCTGCTTCTTTTTTGAGGAGGTATGAATGGGTAATGTATGAGTGTCCTATTCTTAGTCTGGATAATATTACTTCTTCTTTTCTGGATATTTTGGTTTGATTTATTTGAAGTTTTCCTATTTGTGGCATTATTTCATGTAGTTTGTTGTTTTGGAAGTTATTCCAATAATTTTGCCATTTTTGTTTTGTTTATATGTTTATGGTTCTTTTTAAGTCTGTAAAAGGTATTTTAAAGTGTGTTCATTCTTGATGGATACTCAAGACCATTTTAAGTGTATTATTTGCATTATACGGACTATTGTCCTCGTCTTTAATGTCATCTACTCAATGTTTCAGCCAAAGTGCCCTCCGTACTTCTTTGTCAGACTCAGGAACCTTGTCAGACTCAGGAACCTTCTCAAAATTGGCCAAGTGCGACAGTAACATAGAATAATTAACACAACTTAACACTTGTACCTAATCATAGTTAACGGAATAAGAACAATCTAACCCCGTGGATTAAATAAAGGGTTCGGTTCGAAGTTTCGCGAAGGCTTCCAATTACAACTAGAAGGTTACCGAGTTAGGAGAGAATTTTCATGAATTCGAGAAGGTTCTCGCGTCCAAAAATACCTGAAGAAGGTCGGAGGACACATCGACCGAAACGTTGTGTAGATAACAATAAAGATGAGGACAATAGTCCGGATAATCCAAATCATACAAATAATCAAAGCCTCATCAAAAAATTCAGAGAAATAACATTTTCTTCTTTTAACCCATAGATGGGACCTTTACTGACAATACCACTCCGGGTCAGAGTGGAAGGGGCCTAAAATGGGCCGTTGCATGTCATGGACTACTAAGTCACCAGAGTTCCCTCCGTAAGCGTCACGGGTCGCTACCCCATGTGTCAGGATAGTCTATCCAATGCGAGGATTTTAAAAGGACGCAAAAGTAAAATGTAAAGGCGGTAGTATTATCGTTATCAGCCGGGGTGCGAGCATGTCTACCCCCTTTTCACTAGCGCTAGTCTAGGGAGATTGTTTTTACGTATGGTGTCGTACCAGTACTGCAAAAGCCCAGTTAATCGACAGAATTAAGGTAACCTTCTCAAGAAAACTGTAACATCAGCTTGCTCCAGGTTCCGGAGCAGGATTAAGGCTGTGATCGACGGTAATGGCGGTTATTTTGAGTGAAACTTGTTGACAGTAGTGTAATATCCGTGCCTGTTGAATTTCTTTACAATCCATTAAATGTTGTAGTTACCAAGCACTTTTTCTTTTTCCTTATGAAACTGTCAAATTTATCTCGAACACGCTGTATTATATATATATATATATATATATATATATATATATATATATATATATATATATATTAAATTTGATAGAGAAATTATATATAATTGATAATTAAATCATATTACCAACGACCAGACAACTCGGCAAATTAATTCAAACTGCGCAGCCACCTAACCTGTATTGCCGTGTATCCCATCGCAGGATTACGAAGGGCAAGGTCACCCCCAGGACAGTTTGAATTAATGTTACCATTGGCTAGATGATTTGGCATTCTCCGTTTGTGGCATGGGCTGGTGGCCCAGTGTGTTGAGTCCCCGCTCTTCACGCTGTGGTCCGCTGGTTCAATCTCTAGTGGCGGAAGTGTGGTATGCACTGCTGATGAGACCAAAGTAGGTCGAAACAGCTGTCCAGTGCTCCGGATGTCGCAAATGGTGTTTGCCAAGTTGTCTGGTTGTGGTAATATGATTCAATTATCAAATATATATATATATATATATAATATATATATAATATTATATATATACAAAGCCTTGATTGATATAAGTAGGGGTGGTCAAATGGAGGTCGTATTTCTGGGACGAGTATTTTCTATGGCCATTTTTTTGTGCTGATTATTTTTTTCTGATGATTTTTTGGATATGACGTCATTTTAGGTTGTGGTACATCAGGAGCATATACAAGTTTTCTTTGATGACATAGTTGATTTCAAAAGCAGCAAGTTAGTGCTTGTCGTTTGTACATACATTCAGAACAAGTGGTTTTCCTGTGCCCAGAAATCTACAGGACAATATATATATTTACCAACTCCTCCGCACGAGCAGGATGTAACACAAGGTCAATTTCTTAAGCGGAGTTCAACAGGTTTGAATTCAGAGTTTTCCTTCTCCTAGACTGGTTACCTAGCCATGGTTAAAGAACCCAGTCTGCCCTGACCTACGGGACAATATAAGACATCATCATATTCCCTCTGGTGCAATTTCTGGGCATCGATAAAACGGTCACCAGTGACATGCCACTTGACAAAAACTGGACTGGTGTGAAAGGGTTTTTTTTAGCACAAAGTTATTATTCGCAAAGAATTAGAGGATGTGAAACAAGAGGGTGAACCAAATGGTATTGAAAAGCTGGAAGTTGCATTAATGGAGAAAGTTATTGATGCTCTTAAGAAGAAATTCTCGGAGTTAGAACATTTCTAAGAAGATGATAATTGTGATAGAGAGGCAGTGCAGCATGCATATCCCTCCAAAAACTTCGGATGTGAATCCCAGTTTGTTAAATTTGATGACCGAATCAGGGGACATCTATGAGTCAAGTGACTAACTTATATGGAAAGTTCAACTTACTTAAATTTACTTAGCGTTAATACCATTGGGAAAGGTATGAATTCTACTCTCCCTCCAGCTATAGGTAAATAGTAGGGCAGACTAGGCTCTTTAACCTTGGTTAGGCAACCGGTCTAGGAGAAGGAAAACTCTGAATTCAAACCTGTTGAACTCCGCTTAAGAAATTGACCTTGTGTCGCATCCTGCTCGTGCGGAGGGGTTGGTAAATATATATATGGAAAATTCAATTCTTATGTGTGGATATTAACTATTGCTAACTTCCCTGTGTAATTAGTGATATATACGTAAAAAAACATCACAAATTTTATTTTTATTTTCATTTTTTACATGATAGAGAAATTAGAGCTGGTTAACTTAATAAAATGAATGTATTTACATATATCTGTAACTGATATATCCGGGTTAAGGGATATATTATGAAGTTGGTATTTGGTATATTATCGCAGTAGTAGTTGGTGCGTCGAATAAGCAATACGTCTTCCAAGCTGTCGTGGTGTAGTCTGGCTAGTAAGTTTAGCTTGTAGGCTTAGGGGTATTTACATGTGTCCCACTTTCTCACGATATGGCACAAGGCCGTTTTATGTGGGCACCACCCACAAGCCGAGACTCATGGGTGGTAGGTAGAAAAATTGCGTCGATCCCGTCGGCATTCCCCCTCAAGGGGCGCCTCAGGCGCTGGGAAATAAACCGAGCCCTGTCCCTTTAAATCGAGCGGGCAGGTATTGCCTGGGGGGACGGCCCCCTGGGATCGACGCTATCAACCAACTCAACCTGTCCAGTGGCCGAAACACACTGGGCTTGTAGGCTTAGGTGCCTGTACCATCACAGTGTCGACTATTTATACATGACACTGTCCAATCAGATTATAGTGAGGGGGTACCAAGGTATTTACATATTCATTACATCAGTAACTAAGAAAACCAATTATTAGACATATTACACCATTATTAAGCCAAATATTGTCCATTTCTTTTTTTTTTAAATGATTTCCAGACGCCATTTTGAAAATCTTCACGGAACCAACCTAAAATGACATCCTAGGTCAATTATCTCATCAGAATAGTAACCAGCAGCAAAAGTGGCCATAGAAAACACCTGTATTACTCAATTTTTTTTTTTTTTTTTGGGGGGGAGTATTCATTTGCTCACCTCTAATATAAGACAAGATGTATGATTCGAAATCAAGATAAACAATCCATTGAGAGTGAGTTCAATTCTTCCTGGGTGATCACTATAATCTGATTGGACAGTGTCATGTATTCGACACTGTGATGGTACAGGCACCTAAGCCTACAAGCCTAAACTTAATCGCCAGACTACACCATGACTGCTCGGAAGACGACTTGCAATTCGACGCAAGGAGTATGAAGCAAGAAATATGAAGCAGCCAGGAAGAATTGAACTCACTGTCAATGGACTGTTTGTCTTGATTTCTAATCATTACATCACGCATAATTTCAGGACAGACGTCAAACAGATCGATGACATGTTTTTAAAGTTTAATTCTCAATGGATTTTGTGTTTGGCTGATAAATTCACCAAACGGTCATCAGATAAGAAGAAATCAGATGATTAGTCAACGAGATATTCAATATTTGTTTGTTTGTTTATTTATTTTTATTTTTTTGTTTATTTTTGTGTTTTTCTTTTTACTGTCTGCGGCATATATTAACTTAGAACAGTGGTTCTCAACCGGGGTTCATGCGGCCCCGGGGACCATATACATTTTTTTGGATCCAGGCAAGTTAAAATGTATTTAACTATAAAATTACAATGGGATTTTTAAACAACGAATGGCTATGGGGGTATCCCAAAGTAAAATAGAATTAAAAGGGGGTCAATAGTTTAAAAAAAGGTTGAGAACCATTGGTGTAGATGACCGGAGACTGTATAACATTTTTTGGACCCAGGAAAGTAAAATGTATTTAACTATAAAAATACAATGGGAATTTTTAAACATCGAATGGCTATGGGGGGCCCACCACAGTAAAATAGGATTAAAAGGGGGCCCATAGGTAAAAAACAAAAAGTTTGAGAACCATTGACGTAGAAGAAATGGTGTCCCATCGAGGTATGATGTTTCGCATATAAGCCTTGCAGATCCATTACTACTGAATTAGAACTTCTATCCTCGCTGGATTGCCCTATACTTACAATCGTGTATCACATCATATCCGTAGCGAACGGGTTGAGTAAAGCAGAGCATCTCATCGTGGCGTAATGTTTAGCAAGCTGGTCTCGCAGATCTATTACTACTGAATAGAAAGTTCGATATTACTACAGAATACTAGGAAGCGCGTGGTGTAATGGTTAAAGTCATAGGAAATGGACTCGTCGCCCCGAGTTCAAATCCTGAACGTAGTAATTGCATTTCACGTAGCGCTAATACCATTGGGAAAGGTAGGAATTCTACTCTCCTTCCAGCTATGCGTAAATAGTAGGGCAGACTGGGCTCTTTAACATTGGTTAAGCAACCGGTCTTGGAGAAGGAAAACTCTGAATTCAAAGCTGTTAAAATCCGCTTAAGAAATTGACCTTGTGTCACATCCTGCTCGTGCGGAGGGGTTAGTAAATAAATATACAGAACCTTTTTTGTACACACACACACACACACACACAGACATATATAATATTATATATATATATATATATATATATTATATATATATATATAAACTCAGTTCGTGATATATATTCACGTCGATATATTAGAAAAAACTTGACTAGATTTTAAGTTTTTCTTTTTTCAAATTCACACACACGCACACACACACACACACACACACACACACACACATATATATATATATATATATATATATATATATTAATATAATTCTAAATATAAAACTTTGAGTAATTTGGGCCATATGTACGTAATATTTGTTTCAAGCCCAATTTGCTAAAAATAGAATTCGTTTCTCTATGAATGTATAAACATTTTAGTTAAGTACAGTATATATATATATATATATATATATATATATATATTATATAACTGCGATATATATATATATATATATATATATATATATATATATATATATATTATATTATTGTTACTTGATATGAAAGGTAAGTGAAAAAGACAAATTGATAAAATGTCGATTTTAATGACACTCTCTGTTCTTCCGTGGAAACATCGAGAAAGCCGAAGGAAATGGAGGGTAGAAAATCCGGTCAATTAGAATACAATCAACGCCGTGTATTCGTGCGCGTCTCTATATATAACGAGAGGTGGATTTCACCTTGAGTTTCCCGGTCAACAATCAGAAGCGAGTAATAGTATCTCATCATAGATAGTAATGGCGTTTCTAGATCACGCGAGTAGGATTTACACTTTATCGAACGGTTCATTCGTTCCTTTTCTTCTCAAGAATAACCATGTCCATTCCCAGTGCTCCGGCTATTAGTGGTAACACAGTCAGTTCCATGTTTCATTTTTTTTACCTGAAATTTCGTTTTTCACATGAAATTTCAAGACTGTGCTTCACCATTATTCGTGTTCCAATGTTTTCATATCTTTTTATACATACTCATACTGTCGAATTCATTTCCTTTCTTTTAACTTATATTTATATATGTATTCCATGTTCTTTGTCAGCTCTTTTGACGGTATAAAATATATATAGGAGTTATGATTCCATTTTTGTCTTCTACCAAGATACTATCCAACATCATTTGCTGTTCTTTAGCAACCATAGATTGTCATATGACCTATTTCATTAGATTGTGTTTGTTTTTTTTTACATTCAAGGTGCCAATAAATTGAAACCCAGGACTGTATATTTTAAACATTTTTTTACCATCATAAAGTTCTAAACCAAAAATTTATATGACTTTTATCATTTAAATCACAGTAAAAGACAATAAAAACTAATAATTAATATTATTTTTCAAAAATTTATTTTGGGCAATTCCTTCTTTTTGTCATTGATGCTAACCCTTGCTAAAAATTTTGCCATTTTATTTGTAGCTCAATGTAAGGCATTTTCCTATTGGCTGTCTGTTGACCAAATTCAAATGACTTTCCTTTCTTCTATTCTATAATACGGTTCCCACCTTTATTCTACTATTCAATTATACAGTTCCTACAAGTGTTCTACTATTTGATAATATGGTTTCAACCTTTATTCTATTATTTAATAATAGAGTTGCCACTATTATTCTACTATTTATTATATGGTTCCTATCTTTATCCTACTTTTTGATAATAGCTTTTCCACCTTTATTTGACTATTTGATTATAGGGTTCCCATCTTCATTCCACTATTGGATTATATGGTTCCTACCTTTATTCTACTATTTGATTATAGATTTCCTACATTTATTCTACTTTTTAATAATAGGGCTTCCACCTATATCTAGCATGTCTTCAAAGATATTGGACAGAAGATTCCCGAGTTCGAATAGTAGGCTCCCGAGTTCGAAAGAAGTCTCCCGATACTGACAATAAATACTTGAAGAAGGCCAGAGGGCACATCGGTCGAAACGTTGTACAGATAACAATAAAGATGAGGGCAATAGTCCGAATAATTGAAATAATCCAACATTACGTTGTACGATTTTTCGACCCGGAGTGGTAGTACCTGTTAGTGTCCCATCTATGGGTTAAATAGAAAGATGTATTAATAAAAAAAATTGCGTATCCATTAAGAAGGATTTTATTCAAACTTTAATCGCATAAATGACCCACTGAGGTTGATAGGCCGAAAACAAACCAACCAAACCAACGCGAAAGAAAAGTACGTAATAGAAAAGAACTCTCCCCATTTATATACCCGATTCAAGAAGGGCTATACACAGTAAGTTACTATTCTCTAAATTTCCTTTTTTTTGTGTTTTAAAGTTCGTGATGGCTCCCGATTACGAACAAAGGTTCCTGAGTTCGAAAAAGAAGGCTCCGCGTTTGAGAAGGCTCCTGAAACCGAAAATAAATACTTGAAGAGGCCAGAGGCACATCGGTCGAAACGTTTGTACAGATAAATAAAGCGAGGACAATAGTCGAATAATCCAAATAATCCACATTACGTTGTACGATTTTTCCTCATTAAAACGTTTTGTTGATGGCGATTTTTTTTTACCTTCGGTTATTTTTTTTACTTTCCGGTATACTCGTGAACGGTTATTGGCTGGCAGTTAATGATTCATCTTATAGTTAATGATTCTATTCTTTTGCCCATTAATTTGTATATCGTAAATTCTTTCATTATAACCATCTCTATTTCAGGATACTAAATGTTCTTCTATTTCTGATAGATCCTCTTGAATTGGATTCTAAAAGCGCCTGGGATCCCGGAATTAATGGCTTTCCCGAGATAGAAAATAAATAGAAGGACAGGAATACAAGAGATTTGTAATTCATTAGTGAAATATTCCGCAATATTTCACGCTTAGCTACCATAGCGGGATGCGGTAATCATTGACCTTGATCCATGTAAATAGTTAACGCATAGATCTTCAGAATATATGGATCATTGATTCGTGATATTATCTAGAGATGCTTATGAAAGCGAACAAGAATTCTTTATAATCTATCTATACCGAGAGTCGTAGATACTTCGGCCAAACTAGTTACGATGGAGATTGGGGTCTGCTTCTAACCGAACTATATTATACCCCAGTCATAATCCTCCGCTTCTTGTTTTTACATCACATACATGCATGATTTTATTTTTATTTAAATCTCAATTTTAATAAAAATTGTTTTTACGTTATTGATACTAATTGGCCTTGGTTGTTGGCAACCTTTCTGTCTATTTTGACGATGGGGTAGTTTTTTTCTCCTCTCTTCTCACTTACAGCTACGTGAGTGGCTGAACATACGCGATCCTCGAATGGCAGTCCTTCTGGTACAATGCTGCAAACAAAAGGTGATGCTTCTGTAGGTGTGGAGGTGCTGCTGTTTCTCCTTTTTTTAGCTCTCTTTCTGTGGCACTTTTTTTCTCTCTTCTTACCTTCTTTTTGTTCTGTTTGACGAGGAGGTGCCAGGTTGCACGGTCTTCCTGCCAAGCCTCCCACGTGTCTGGGTGTTGGCTTATATACATATATATAATGCAATAGTAATTTATATATACAAAAAATAGCGGTTTACGGTAAGATCGGTGATCCGTTAGCGATAACCTTAGTTTTTAGATATTCCTACTCAATTATGCTTACTTTATTTATATGAAACGCAAAACCGTGTCTGATGGATGACTTATTATAAGTAATCCCTGGTTGAGCTCTTTAGAGCGACTTTTCCCATAAACTGCTGTTTCATATGGCAATTGATCTGATGATAATACTGCTGTTCATTTTCACGTGAACTACCTCACCATTTTTTTAGCAATTAATTGCCGCTTAATTATACTGCAAATATATGCACCCTCCATAGGGTCAAGTATTTA
The DNA here is from genome assembly GCA_023376005.1 of Doryteuthis pealeii. Lineage (NCBI taxonomy): Eukaryota > Metazoa > Mollusca > Cephalopoda > Myopsida > Loliginidae > Doryteuthis > Doryteuthis pealeii. The sequence continues at coordinate 14,708,945 of CM042173.1, forward strand.
AGTTTTTAATGTAATAAAATAACTGTATTAAATTAGAAAGGGCTAATGAAACTAAAATAAGAATGCAGATAAAAAGATTTGAAACAGGGGGTATAATTGAAAAATAAACAACTGAAACTACACTTCATCACTTCGTGCTTTCAATGTTATTTTTTCTAAGTTTAAGTATTTAGTTAAATAGAGGAAGTAAAGAATAAAATTACAGTTATTCTTCTTGTTATTGATTTCATTTAAGATTCATTGAAGAGATTTTGCTTTTATTTCATTGAAAATAAAACCAACAATTAGAAATCAATAGTAACTAAACCATATTTATAAAATCACATTTTTTAAATATCGAATAATGCAATTAGCCTTCCGTTCACACTGAAACCGGCTTTTTGTTGTATATAATATAATTGCTTGTATTAATATGTGGATATGGCTACAGTGGCTTCGCCTCTGGACCCATTGCTTATATATTAAACGGCGTCGATCCAGGGGCCATCCCCCAGGCAACACCTGCCCCTCGATTTAAAGGCAGGGCTGGGTTTTATTGCCCAGTGCCTGAGGCGCCCCCTTGAGGGGAATGCAGACGGGATCGACGCAATTTTGAACCTGCCACTCCATGAGCTTCGGCTTGTGGGTGGTCCCACGTTAATAGGGACTTTGTGCCTGAACCCGTACAATGGGGTACGGGTAAATATCGATATGGTCAACAGCATTAATAATGTAAAAACATTTATTAATATTGAGATTCAAATAAAATAAAAATCATTGAGATTGTGATGTCAATAAAAAAGGGATATTGTAACTCGATTAGGAATTAGGTTCGGTTACAGACAGAAATACACACAATCTCCATTATAATAATATTAATAAAATCGAGTAATCTATCTGGAACTGTTTTTTTTTTACTTAACTTAAGTACGTAATAATAATTCTATCTTATGAATTAAAAAAAAAAGAAAGCTAAGGGAAATAGAAATAAATGGCCTTAAATTTTTTAATTCATCAAAATTTAAATCAGATTTAAATTTTTGAAGTGGTTGATTTGTGTGAGTACAGTTAGAAGCGATGATTGAATAATATACAGGAATATACGATCAATCATGATAAATTTAAAAACACAAAAATTATTTTCCAACGAGATGACACTCAGCATTTGTTTTAGGCAATTATGACACTTAATCATATATTAAATAAAATGCGAGGTAATCAAATCTGAAAAAATTACAAGTCTAAGAAAGATGAAACCAGCTCATGTATATGATGGTTGTTTAGTTTGTTTGTTTTTACGCATATCAAATCCTCAGTGGGGTCATTTAATGCGAATAAAGTTTGAAATAAAATCAATTCTTAATGGATAATACAATTTTGTAATAACATACACTTTCCTATTAACCATAGATGGGAACCTACAGGTACTACCACTCCGGGTTAGAGTGGACCAGGGAGAATGGTGATGAAAGGGGTCTCCACATTCCCCAAACCTCCAGCACTGGAAACCTCCACCATCAGAATAGAGTTTAACGTATTCCCAGACATGTAGACCGCAGCCACGCCTTTAGCACCCATATGATAGAAGGATTGGGTCTTACCATAAAAGGGAATACGGTTGGGCAATCATATAGGTTGTAGGACTGACGTGACCAGCCGATTGATCAGAAGAGGCCTCTCTGACCGCTCGTCTAGCTAAGTAACGGTCTAAGTGGAATGTGTCAGGTCATGTATGCTAACTACCTGGGTTCTTTCTTAAACATCAACGGGTCGCACCCACGGTTAACAGGTGGCCCCATTGGGGGAGTCTTAACCTTTAACAGAGGTGCAGTCCAGTGCATTCTACCACGCCTCAGCGACAGGTGGATTATCTTTTTGGAATACACAGCTGGTACCCATTGCAGAGTCTGGGCATTGGTATTTTGGCAATACAAATAATATTCTGATATTTGTCGTTTAAAAAGTTTTTTTTAAAGCAATGTATTGTTGAGTGAATTTAAACAACAACGTATCACTGACTCAATACTTATGTTTTTTGTTCATTGATAAATTGAATCATTTTTCAACAGAGTTTACAACAACAAAAAAATTTGTGTTTTTTTTTTTTTTTTTTTAGATTATAGGCATCAGTTATTTTCTGTTTTTTGATTTTTTCTAATTCGTCAAACAATTTCTTAGTTGTTAAAAAAAGAATTAATAAAGATGTTTTAGGCCTAGACGACAATCTTGCCAATGTGTTTAAAAAAAGAAAGAAAAAAGATCAGATGGCATATATGAACGTAAGATTTAAATTCACTAATCATCTTTACATTTTTTAGAATATATAAGACAACAATGATTATTCTTTATTTGTATTAGCGTGTCAAAAAAAACAAGTTTCATATTTCTTAGCATTATTATAAGTGTAAAGTTTTTAANTTCGGGCATAGAAATAACCCAATGGGTTGACATACCGTAAAACCCAACCAACAAACCAACAATCATCGATATCATCAAGAGCAACTAAGTTTAAAACTTTTACAATCCTATTCCAATTGATTATACAAAACCAGGATTAACTCGTATTTATGAATGTTTGCCAAGAAAAAGAACGGTACACCACCCATTGCTTACATCACCAGACTGAGAGTGGCTGGCTAATTAATGTTTTCAATTCGTCTTATGATCGAATAATAATTAGATAGAATAAATGACAGCGAAATCAAAGATACGCTGAAGGCCTCTTTGGTCGAAATTACGCAGCTGCCAGAGGCAGTTCTTTTTAAATTACTAAGATTGTACTTGGAAGCAACTTTTATTCTCATTTGGTGCTCTATACTTATTGCTTGTGCCAAGTTTAATAAATAACAAGCTATAAAATCTGTAAATAACTACCTAAAAAAATATATGTCAGACTTGTGCCAAACTAATTTAAACTTATATAAATTTTTTTCATTTAAAATATCAAAAAGTTAGTAATTATTCTGTACATTGTGTATTTTAATGTTTTTTTGTTATTGATTTATAAGAAGAAACTGTTAATGATTGTTTTAAATCTTTAATAGTGTTTATCTTAGTACATAATTTACTTCACACAAAGTGCTTTCTAAAATCTTTTTCAGAATTAAATGTTTAAAAATGGATTAAAAATTAATTACATATGTAACATTATTTTTTTTTCTTTTTTTTTTTTTTTTTTTTTTTTTTTTACTGATGCTTGTTATATTATAATTTTCAAAAATTTGAAACTAAATAATCGATTTAATTAATTTTGATTCGTTTTTAAAGTGAAAATCGTCACTTCAATTGTTGATACCTACATAAACACACCTCCAAATCTAAGCATCGGTTCTCGCTAGATCACTGAAGTTAAGCAACGATGAGCTGGTTTAATACTTAATTGGGTGACCACTCAAGCAACCTGAACCCTTGCTTTATCAGAAACTGAACTGATTCGGCATTAAATGACCCGAAAAGTGTTGATTATGCCCGTAAACCAAAAAGATCCAACCAATGTCAATATTTACAGTAATTATATCTGGTTAGATAGTGAAGTAAACTAGACAAGCAATCTATTGATAGGGAGTTTGCTTTATCACTGTTTGCCTTATCTTCTTACCTTATATAAGTTCGTTCGGGTCTCGAACCCGGCCAGAGGTAGCTGCTAAATAGTATAACTGCACTGATGAGAGGTGATACCTCGAAACACGTGTTCTGTAGTTTACTCTACTCTCCTCTCTCTCTCTCTCTCTCTCTCTCTTATATATATTATATATATATATATATAATATATAAAGTTAGAACCTAATGAGTCAGATATACCTACTAACAGTTTCACTATAGTGCTCTTCAGGCAAACATCAGTCAGAATATTTGCCTGAAGAGCACTAAGCGAAACTGTTAGTAGGTATATCTGACTCAATAGGTTTAACTATATATTTGCTCTAACTTTATTAACGAGCACTTTAGACAATCCTGGCGTTTATATATATATAATATATACAATTTTTCATATATATAATATATTAATTGTTTTTTTCTTTTGGCAAGTATTATAGTCTCAACTGATTATTTACAATTGGTACGACTATCTGGTTTTTTCTTTCTTTTCAAATGTTTTTCCCCAGGTGATGTTGGTAGTATATTTTTACAATCAAACTATTTGCCGGTTTTCTTCTTACCGCAAGGGTTTATCAACAAGTTTTAGTATATATATATATATATATATATATATATATATATATATATATATATTATATATATGAGGAAAATGAGCAAAGAAAAGAATGTAGATGGATAAAATGAATTTAATCGATATCACATTAATTGATATCTTCACATGTGTTTTCGGTCAGTTTATGTGTGTGAAAATTTTCGCACCATAGAAGAATCGACCTTCATCAGAGTGAACATTTATTTTTGAATGAAAAATTCGTTGGGAAAAACAACAGAGATTTTTGGAAATATTCGAAAATCGAATTTTTAAAAAAATTTGGCGCTGAAAAATAGAACGTTGAGATAGACCGTTAATGATTTGGATATTTGGTTTTTCTAGGGGTTATGATACAAAATAGTTTTATATATATATATATATATATATTATATATATATATATGCCCAGGTGACAAACGGTGGATTCGCCGACTCGTCTTGTCGATGGTGTAATGTTTTGTAGCCCATCGCAGATTACAGAGGTTAATGGCCACCTCTAGGGCAACGTCTTCTCAAGACAGTGGTACGTATCCACGTGACCCAACTTCATGAGCGAGGACATTGATAATTTTATAAAATAGAGGAATTATATTATATATATTAATTAAATTATCGTGTTTGCCGAGTCGTTTGGTCGTGGTAATTTAGTTAATTGTATATAATATAATTCCTATATTTAACAAATTATATTATATATATATATATATATAATATATAAATATATGCAGTTCCTAGAAAAATTCTTCTATTTCAAAAAGAGTGAGCAGAAATTAAAAGGTTTTGTTATTTCCTTATGCTTCGGTGGTCATCCATAGCATATATGTGTACATGAACAAACTCCTGGCCGAAAACACGTGTTAATAAATCTAATTTTTATCCATTTAACATTTTCTTTCCTTTTATTTTTTCTTTCAACAATATATATATATTATATATATATTATATATATATATATAATATATATATATATAAACTCTGCGTATAAGTAGCTTAGGGGATCCTTGTGGTAAAGTGAGGAGCTGATGGTAGATGCCAAACAATCCCTTGGTCTAGCGTTAGTTAAAAGGGGATAGACTCCTTTGCTGTCCTGTTTGATAACTGACTTTAGGCCACCCGACTACTTTAATATATATAATTATATATATATATAGTAGATGTTTTTCGTTCAAAGATGTGTGTGTTCCCAAGAAGGTTTTTTTTGTTTTTGAACTGTTTTGACATTTATCTCCGATCACAAACACCACGGAGTAAATTGAGCTCTGTGATGATTTTTGTAAAAATCGAAATATTGATCAATATCAGCTATGATTATGTTATAAATTGTTTTCTCTTTACAGCATTGTGTGATGTTTTCATTCCACCTTTTCATACTCATTATTGTCGATTCATTTCCTTTTTTTAACTATATCCTTTCTTTGAAACACCAACATTTAACGAAAACATCTACCATCTTTTCAACTACCTTATACCTATGGATGAACTACCGAAGGAAATACACAAACCTTTTAATATATATATATATATTATATATATATATATAATATATATAATATATACTAGCAAATATATGCACCCTCCGGGTGCAAGTATTTAAAGTTTTAAATGTAATAAAATATCATATTAATTTAGAAAGGCTAATGAAACTGAATAAGATGCAGATAAAAAATTTGGACAGAGGGGGTATGATTGAAAAATAGAACAACTTTGAAACTAACTCTTCCATCATTTTCCATTACTCCCCTCTTTCATGTAAATTTTCATAATTTAACTATTTAGTTAAAATAGGAAGTAAAAATAATATTAGTTATTTCTTTTGTTAATGGATTTCTTTTAAGATTTATCCCGAGATTTTTGCTCATATTCAAAAAGATAAACCAAACAATTAAAAACAATAAACTTAAGCATATTATTAATTAAATAAAATTTTTAAGATCAATATGCAAATCAGCCTTCCATTCACACTATAATCCGCTATTTTTGTTGTATATATAAATACAATTGCATGTTCTGTGTATGTAGATATGGTCAACAGTCTTAATGACGTTAAACAATTTTATCATAGTATTGAGGTTAAATAAAGATAAAATCATGGAGAATGTGATGTAAATACGAAGGGAATTGTGATTTGTATGAAATATAGTTTTCGTTACAGACAGACAAACACACAATCTCCATTTAAATAAGATATATATATATATATATATATTTGTAAAATGTATAAGTATTAACTTACCGGTGGTATGAGTACGAATCGTTGGAAGCGCACAGTATCCAGAGGCTAAGATTGAGAAATACAAAGTGCTCAATACATGTTAGAGCAAAATTATTTTAACAATGGAAAGGAGTAACCCTACTCGAGTTTTCAATCGATTGATTCTTCAGGTTACTTTAGTTAAATTAATCGAGCTTTCGATTAATCTTAGATGGTATAATACATGCCGTTGGAAGGGACTTTATCTTTAGTAGAGGAACACTTATTTATATTTTCGAAGATCGGGAATATTTCGAAAAATTATAAATAAGCGTTTCTCTACTAAAGATAAGTCCCATTCCAACGGGCATGTATTATACATCTAAAATTAATCAACAAACTCGATTGATTTAACTAAAGTAACCTGAAGAATCAATCGATGAACTCGAGTAGGTTTACTCCTTTCCATTGTTAAATCATATATATATATAGTATATATATATATATAATATATATAATATATATATATAGTTCACCTGCAAGACACCGTATTTTCGGCGTAATTACGTTCTTCAGTGTGGCTAAAACATTTGCAGATATATATATATATAGAGAGAGAGACAGACAGACAGACAGACGGAGAGGAGAGAGGAGAGAGAGAGAGAGAGAGAGAGAGAGAGAGAGAGAGAGAGAGAGAGAGAGAGTGACTTTAAATTGATAAAGGTATATATATATTTTCGTTGATTTTTATTGTTTACTCATCGTTATTTTCTTCTTCTTTTTCTTTCTTTCTTTCCTTTCTCCATTGTGTTATTTCGTCATCTGATTTTATCCATTTTAATCTTAATTTTACAGAATGATTACGCATTACTATCCACCGTTAACTGCATTGTCTATATATATATATATATATATATATATATATATATATGATTTTTTCTTTTATTCTGTCTTTGGTTTTCTGAATGATTCATTCAGCCATTCATTTCAATCAAATGTCGTGACTTGTGACACCACCATTTCCGCGTCATTGGATTTTTAACCTTTATACTTTATAATGAAAAGAGCAAGGAATAATATGCTATCGACAAATATAATAGTGACCTGGTAATGATATAAGTATCCAGTGGTAAGGCTCCATTTCCGAAGTACTGGGAGTCTGTAGAATAGGCTACCATTGTTTGAGGAAATAGCATCAAAAGATCGTCTACTAAAATGCAACTGAAATTCCCGAGTTTCGCAAAAATATAGCCAAGAAATTGGCTAGAAAATCTATCGTTTTAATATCTATTAATAATGGAGATTCGCTTCCGGTTTTTTGTTCTGTACAAACTACATCAACTGCTTCGTCATATTACCAAATCGTCATAACATAGAAATAAATACGCTCAAATTTGAACATGCAACATTAGAACAGTCTCAATGTGTGTTTTTTAAAACAAGTTTTAATAAATACATGACTGGTATTATATATCTATATATAGTTTGTTTTATATTTAATACATATTTAAAGTTTACATTTCAAATTGTTTTTATTTTTTAATCCTTTAATTGAATTTGATGATTTTACTTACTTAGGGTACAAACTCGCTGACATTGAATTTTTAACTCCATCCCTCAGGCATATGTTTCATGTATTTTTTACATCGCCCGGAGGGTATATTTTATTCTGCTAGTTTAAATATAAATGTTGTTTTATTTTATAAATGAAACGAATTAAATATCATAAACAGAATCCAAATTAAAAATCTGTCCCCACCCCATCCATATAAATATGCTGCTTTTTTGTTGCTTGGTAATCCTTCCGATGCGACCTTGTTTTTGTTTTGTTCATTCTTGATTTGATTTTGTTCTTGTTTTACGGCATATCAACCTCAATGGGTCATTTAATTGCCGATACGTTAATGAATTGGTGATAATGTTTAATTTTCTGAAGATTTTTTGTTTTTGACATAATTTTTTGTGAGTGAAACTTTTAGTGATTCTTTTTAACATATATTTTTGTGTTTTCATTTTTGGGGAGATTTTTAGATTTGTTGTAGATGTGTGCTTCTTTTATGTTATCCAAGTAGTTTCTGGTTTATTTGATAGAATACTTGTTTTAGATTTGTTGTTTGGTAGTATTTTTTTCGTATTTGTTTAGGTTGCTACATCTGTAAATTATGTGTTTGATTGTGTAGGGTTTTTGGCCATGGTATGCAATATGGGGCTGCTTCTTTTTTGAGGAGGTATGAATGGGTAATGTATGAGTGTCTATTCTTAGTCTGGATAATATTACTTCTTCTTTTCTGGATATTTTGGTTTGATTTATTTGAAGTTTTTCCTATTTGTGGCATTATTTCATGTAGTTTGTTGTTTTGAAGTTATTCCAATAATTTTGCCCATTTTTGTTTTGTTTATATGTTTATGGTTCTTTTTAAGTCTGTAAAAGGTATTTTAAAGTGTGTTCATTCTTGATGGATACTCAAGACCATTTTAAGTGTATTATTTGCATTATACGGACTATTGTCCTCGTCTTTAATGTCATCTACTCAATGTTTCAGCCAAAGTGCCCTCCGTACTTTCTTGTCAGACTCAGGAACCTTGTCAGACTCAGGAACCTTTGTCAGACTCAGGAACCTTCTCAAAATTGGCCAAGGTGCGACAGTAACATAGAATAATTAACACAATTAACACTTGTACCTAATCATAGTTAACGGAATAAGAAAATCTAACCCCGTGGATTAAATAAAGGGTTCGGTTCGAAGTTTCGCGAAGGCTTCCATTACAACTAGAAGGTTACCGAGTTAGGAGAGAATTTTCCTGAATTCGAGAAGGTTTCTGGCGTCCGACAAGAAATACCTGAAGAAGGTCGGAGGCACATCGAACCGAAACGTTGTGTAGATAACAATAAAGATGAGGACAATAGTCCGGATAATCAAATCATCAAATAATCAAAGCTCATCAAAAAATTCAGAGAAATAACATTTTCTTCTTTTTAACCCATAGATGGGACCTTTACTGACAATACCACTCCGGGTCAGAGTGGAAGGGACCTAAAATGGGCCGTTGCATGTCATGGACTACTAAGTCACCAGAGTTCCCTCCGTAAGCGTCACGGGTCGCTACACGATGTGTCCAGATAAAATCTACCCAATGCGAGGATTTTAAAAGGACGCAAAAGTAAAATGTAAAGGCGGTAGTATTATCGTTATCAGCCGAAATGCGAGCAAGTCTATCCCCTTTTCACTAGCGCTAGTCGAGGGAGATTGTTTTTACGTATGGTGTCGTGCCAGTACTACAAAAGCCCAGTTAATCGACAGAATTAAGGTAACCTTCTCAAGAAAACTGTAACATCAGCTTGCTCCAGGTTCCGGAGCAGGATTGAGGCTGTGATCGACGCTAATGGCGGTTATTTTGAGTGAAACTTGTTGACAGTAGTGTAATATCCGTGCCTGTTGAATTTCTTTACAATCCATTAAATGTTGTAGTTACCAAGCACTTTTTCTTTTTCCTTATGAAACTGTCAAATTTATCTCGAACACGCTGTATATATATATATATATATATATATATATATATATAAGAAAACTCTCCAAAAGCCGCCATAAGGAGGCCACTAGTTGTACACTAGCGAACTGCCCCATCCGCGACACAGGTATGTGCCACGAAGTGAATGTGGTATACCGCACAAAATGTAATATATGTAACCAATTTTACATAGGTAGCACCACAAAACCACTACACATTAGAATCAAAGAACACTTACACACACAAGCATCCACTTTCCGTAAACACTTAGTTAAATGCAACAACACAGAAAGAAATATAACAGTCAATATAGAGGCTCGAGAGAGAAATTTGGGTAATCTCAGAATTAAAGAGGCCTTGCTAATCGCTAGATTACACCCAGAGATCAATAACAGGAGTGAACTCAGCGCGAGAGTTCATCATACAATAAACCCACAACCAACGCACACATATAACAGTATATGCACACACACACACAAAACACATACCCACATGCACAATGGAGAATTACTAATGAAACAAATCTACAACGAGAAGACTAATACGAAACACGCACTCAAATCTATAGCCCAACATCTCGCCCACACACATACAAACACACAAGCCATTGCACACTAGTTGTTAAGGAAAAAAAATTAAATAATAAATTATTATATATATATATATATATATATATATATATATATATATATATATATTTAAAAATATTATAAAATATAAAAAGATAAATTGAATTAGATATAAATAAGTAAATAAGCAAATAAATATGATAATATTAATAATAATAATAATATTAATAATATTAAAGGATTAAATTGATGTAAAATCTAACAGGAAACGTCACAAAACACAAATACACTTTTTCATTCGCACATACCCACGTACAAAATCCCGCGCTAGGATACAGTCTTAACGTCACAGCCAACACGCATTTTCAATGTCACGCGCATTACAACATACGCACACGTACAAAAAAAAATAAAAATAAAAATAACGCATTCACGCTCACACGGGAATACAGTTATTTCAAAAATAACGTCATTTTCAAAAAGAAAAAAAAATTCATTTAGGAAAAAATGCCATAGCTGTACTGCTTCAGTTCAATTCTTTGATAAAGAGGTATTACCTCGAAAATTCAAGAATAATAAAAAAAATACAGGGTCAACACACACCACCATTGTTACCGTATTATTATTTTTTATTTATTCCAAAACTGCATTGTGATGGCCTTCTAAATTAACCTCCTAACCAATACATACACAATGCTTCAAGCAAATTATGAAACTCTCTTATCTCTACGCCTGAGCCAGGATGAATTTGCCAAAATCAAGGAACTGATGAAGCTATCAGAGAAACGCGCTAGGATCGGCTGCCAAATTAACTTCCTCAAACCTGCAGAAAATACAATATAATTTCCCAACACAATCAGAAACATCCACCTACCAACATGCTTCCAACTACCAAAATTTGAGCGGACACTGCACTACCTTCACACGTTCCTGATCAAGAAAATGATACAACACCTACATCTCACTCTACACAAACACATAAACACATACAACGAGGCGATAACAACACTACCCACTACAACAACTATACCCATACCACAAATTTTAAACCAAATCTACCACTACAGCGTGGACCATGAAAAAAACGTCTAAAACAAAAATTCCAATGGACTCAGAACAAACAACACCAACGCAACACACAACGCAAATATGCAGGAAAAACGAATGACTTTAAAGATGAACCACACAACACAATACCACAAAATCAGCCACGTGTTACGGACTTATCACACTCCCTAACTAATGAAGAAAAGGAGCTACTTAGTCTAGGACCCAAGTTTATATTGTCTCAAAAAATAAATGACAAACTACTACTGGACCTTGAGACGAACTTTTGTCGAACTGCATACCAACTAAAATGGCTAACCTTCATCGATAACACACCCAACCCCACAGATACAACAAATAAAAACAACCAACTCCCTACTTACACATTAGATAACCCACTACACCCACCTCCAGCCAACCAAGTACTAGATTCAAAACTATCTAGACTCAAACAATCAATATTCCAAATCATAAAAGGAAACAAAAAAAAAACACCCAACCTTTCTAGAGCACAACACAACACCATTAAAAAACTAAAAGAGAAAGAATTAATTTACCTGCCCTCTGATAAAGGAAAAGAGTTCTGCATAATCCCTAAGGATACGTACAACAACTTGGCATTCGAACACCTTAACAACAACGAACTCTATACAGAGGTCACAGATACAACGCCTACCCAAATAGAAAACCGCATAAACACCACATGGACCAAAATCTGCAAAAATAGAAAAACTCCCCAACAGATACAAGAACAACTTCACTAGCAAAAATAGCACCCTACCAAGGTTTTACCATCTAATAAAAACACATAAAACCAATTCAACACCGCAAATTAGACCAATAGTCTCCAGTGTGGAAGGACCACTATATAAGACATCATGGCTCCTTTCAAAAATACTGAAACCAATATTAGCGACTCTCCCTGGACATGTCAGCAACTGTGACGAAGTCATTCACAAACTGCAACAAACCCAATCAAATATACTCGAAAATAATAAATACGCATTTAGCTTGGACGTTACCGCTCTATACACATCAGTACCAGCTCAACCAGCGGTCGACCTGTTGACTGAACGGATAGCATCATCCGGCCTATACTGCTACAACCTCACCCCTCAAGACATACACCAACTTCTATCAATAATCGTAGACAACACATACTTCACGTTTCAAGAACGAACATATAAGCAAATAAAGGGCCTGCCGATGGGATCCAGCCTCTCGGGCTTACTGGCCATCTCCTACATGGACAGACTTGAACGCCAAGCACTTAATATTTGCCGCTCTTGTGCCTTCTTCACCAGGTATATAGATGATATTCTCATCCTCACATCTTCCCGTGAAGAAGCCAACAAAATCGCATCAACATTCAACAACATAGACAACAACATACATTTCACCATAGAACATCCTGACTGCACAGGATCATTATCACTGTTGGATTTCCGACTTAAGGTATTAAACAAGGGAGAAATCCACACCGACTTCTATAGAAAATCGGCCAGCAGACTTGTTCGTCCACCACAAATCGGCACTCCCCCTTGGGGCAAAGACTGGATACATAAAGAACGAACTTGCCCGTATCCGAAACAAATGCAGCAAGAAGCAGGACCAGATCACACACACCAGACAATTTATATCCACACTAAAAGACAATGGTTACCCCACTTCAATCACAAAACAACTCAAGCAAACAGAATCCACAAAACACCATCTCACGTCCAATGCCTGTTTTTTAAGGTTACCACATTTCAACGAAAATATAACCACAGCAATACGTAGGGCGATACGGAAGGAGGGCCTGGATATACAACTTGCCCATTACGGACCATCACTCAGGAGAAAACTCTCCAAAAGCCGCCATAAGGAGGCCACTAGTTGTACACTAGCGAACTGCCCCATCCGCGACACAGGTATGTGCCACGAAGTGAATGTGGTATACCGCACAAAAATGTAATATATGTAACCAATTTTACATAGGTAGCACCACAAGACCACTACACATTAGAATCAAAGAACACTTACACACACAAGCATCCACTTTCCGTAAACACTTAGTTAAATGCAACAACACAGAAAGAAATATAACAGTCAATATAGAGGCTCGAGAGAGAAATTTGGGTAATCTCAGAATTAAAGAGGCCTTGCTAATCGCTAGATTACACCCAGAGATCAATAACAGGAGTGAACTCAGCGCAGAGTTCATCATACAATAAACCCACAACCAACGCACACATATAACAGTATATGCACACACACACACAAAACACATACCCACATGCACAATGGAGAATTACTAATGAAACAAATCTACAACGAGAAGACTAATACGAAACACGCACTCAAATCTATAGCCCAACATCTCGCCCACACATACAAACACACAAGCCATTGCACACTAGTTGTTAAGGAAAAAAAAAATTAAATAAATAAAAATTAAATATATATATATATATATATATATATATATATATATATATATATTTAAAAATATTATAAAATATAAAAAGATAAATTGAATTAGATATAAATAAGTAAATAAGCAAATAAATATGATAATATTAATAATAATAATATTAATAATATAAAGGATTAAATTGATGTAAAATCTAACAGGAAACGTCACAAAACACAAAATACACTTTTTCATTCGCACATACCCACGTACAAAATCCCGCGCTAGGATACAGTCTTAACGTCACAGCCAACACGCATTTTCAATGTCACGCGCATTACAACATACGCACACGTACAAAAAAAAAAATAAAAATAAAAATAAACGCATTCACGCTCACACGGGAATACAGTTATTTCAAAAATAACGTCATTTTCAAAAAGAAAAAAAAATTCATTTAGGAAGAAATGCCATAGCTGTACTGCTTCAGTTCAATTCTTTTGATAAAGAGGTATTACCTCGAAAATTCAAGAAATAATAAAAAAAATACAGGTCAACACACACCACCATTGTTACCGTATTATTATTTTTTATTTATTCCAAACTGCATTGTGATGGCCTTCTAAATTAACCTCCTAACCAATATATATATATATATATATATATATATATATTAAATTTGATAGAGAAATTATATATAATTGATAATTAAATCATATTACCACGACCAGACAACTCGGCAAACACCATTTGCGACATCCGGAGCACTGGATAGCTGTTTCGACCACCTTTGGTCTCATCAGCATACCACAATCTCCGCCACTAGAGATTGAACCAGCGGACCACAGAGTGAAGAGCGGGGGACTCAACACTCTGGGCCACCAGCCCATGCCACATACGAAGAATGCCAAATCATCTAGTCAATGGTAACATTAATTCAAACTGCGCAGCCACCTAACCTGTATTGCCGTGTATCCCATCGCAGGATTACGAAGGGCAAGGTCACCCCCAGGACAGTTTGAATTAATGTTACCATTGGCTAGATGATTTGGCATTCTCCGTTTGTGGCATGGGCTGGTGGCCCAGTGTGTTGAGTCCCCGCTCTTCATGCTGTGGTCCGCTGGTTCAATCTCTAGTGGCGGAGATTGTGGTATGCACTGCTGATGAGACCAAAGTAGGTCGAAACAGCTGTCCAGTGCTCCGGATGTCGCAAATGGTGTTTGCCGAGTTGTCTGGTCGTGGTAATATGATTCAATTATCAAATATATATATATATATATATATATATATATATATATGCAAAAGCCTTGATTGATATAAGTAGGGGTGGTCAAATGGAGGTCGGATTTCTGGGACGAGTATTTTCTATGGCCATTTTTTTGTGCTGATTTTTATTCTGGTGATTTTTTGCATATGACGTCATTTTAGGTTGTGGTACATCAGGAACATATACAAATTTTCTTTGATTTCAAAAGCAACATGTTAGAGCTTGTCGTTTGTACATATATTCAGAACAAGTGGTTTTCCTGTGCCCAGAAATCTACAGGACAATATATATATTTACCAACTCCTCCGCACGAGCAGGATACGACACACGGTCAATTTCTTAAGTGGAGTTCAACAGGTTTGAATTCAGAGTTTTCCTTCTCCTAGACTGGTTACCAAGCCATGGTTAAAGAACCCAGTCTTGCCCTGACCTACAGGACAATATAAGACATCATCATATTCCCTCTTGTGCAATGTCTGGGGATCGATAAAACGGTCACCAGTGACATGCCACTTGATAGAAACTGGACTGGGGTGAAAGGGTTTTTTTAGCACAAAGTTATTATTCGCAAAGAATTAGAGGATGTGAAACAAGAGGGTGAACCAAAAGGTATTGAAGAGCTGGAAGCTGCATTAATGGAGAAAGTTATTGATGCTCTTAAGAAGACATTCTTGGAGTTAGAACATTTCTAAGAAGATGATAATTGTGATAGAGAGTCAGTGCAGCATGCATATCCCTCCAAAAACTTCGGATGTGAATCCCAGTTTGTTAAATTTGATGACCGAATCAGGGCACATCTATGAGTCAAGTGACTAACTTATATGGAAAGTTCAACTTACTTAAATTTACTTAG
>CM042173.1:14729946-14739946 GCA_023376005.1 Doryteuthis pealeii
GGCCAGAGGGCACATCGGTCGAAACGTTGTACAGATAACAATAAAGATGAGGACAATAGTCCGAATAATCCAAATAATCCAACATTACGTTGTACGATTTTTCGACCGGAGTGTAGTACCTGTTAGGGTTCCATCTATGGGTTAAATAGAAAATGTATTTATTTTAAAAAATTGTGTATCCATTAAGAATGATTTTATTTCAAAACTTTATCGGCATTAAATGACCCACTGAGATTGATATGCCGTAAAACAAACCAAACCAAACCAAACCGAAAGAAAGTAAGTAATAGAAAAGAACTCTCCCCATTTATATACCCGATTCAAGAAGGGCTATACAACAGTAAGTTACTGTTTCTCTAAATTTCTTTTTTTTGTGTTTAAAGTTCCGTGATGGCTCCCGATTACGACAAGAAGGTTCCTGAGTTCGAAAAGAAGGATCCCGCGTTTGAGAAGGCTCCCGAAACCGAAAATAAATACTTGAAGAAGGCCAGAGGGCACATCGGTCGAAACGTTGTACAGATAACAATAAAGACGAGGACAATAGTCCGAATAATCCAAATAATCCAACATTACGTTGTACGATTTTTCTCATAAACGTTTTGTTGATGGCGAATTTTTTTTTTACTTCCGGTATATTTTTTTTACTTCCGGTATATCGTGAAAGGTTATTGGCTGGCAGTTAATATTCTCTTATAGTTATGATTCTATTCTCTTTGCCAATTAATTGTATATCGTAAATTTCCTCATTATAATCCATCTCTATTTCAGGATACCTTAAATGTTCTTCTATTTCGATAGATCCTCTTTGAATTTGATTCTAAAAGCCGCTGGGATCACGGACATTACAATGGCTTCCGAGAATAGAAAATAAAATAGAAGGACGAGATACAGAGATTGTATTCCATTGTGAATATTCCGCAAATATTTCACGATTTAAGCAAACTTCATAGCGGGTTGGGTAATCATTGATCCATTAAATATATGCATGTCTTCAAAAGATATTGGACATTTCATTTTATAGATCAAAATCCTTAAGGAAAGAATTCTTTATAATATTTACCCAAAACTTCGGTCAAACCAATTACGATGGAGATTGTGGGTCTGCTCTCTAACCGAAACTATATTAATACCCCAGTCATAATTCCCTAAGTTATTTACATCATATTCATCATGATTTTATTTTTATCTAAATCTCAATTATTAATAAAAATTGTTTTACGTTATTGATACTATTGGCCTTGGTTGTTGGCAACCTGCCGTCTATTTTAGACGATGGTGTATTTTTTTCCTCCTCTCTCTCACTTACAGGTACGTGAGTGGCTGAACAGACCGATCCTCGAATGGCAGTCTCTGGTGCAATGGCTGCAAACAAAAGGTGATGCTTTCTGTAGGTGTTGGAGGTGCTGCTGTTTCTCCTTTCTTTTAGCTCTCTTTTCTGTGGCAGCTTTTTTCCTCTCTTCTTCACTTCTTTTTGTTCCTTGTTTGACGTGGAGGCGCCAGGTTGCACGGTCTTCTGCACAAGCCTCCCACGTGTCTGTGTTGGCCTTATATACATATATATAACATGCAATAGTATTTATATATACAACAAAATAGCGGTTTACGGTAAGATCGGTAAGATCGGTGTTTCCGTTAGGCGAAACCTAGGTAGATATTCTCTGACACATTATGCTTACTTTATTATATATGAAACGTCGAAACACGTGTCTGTGGATGACTTATTATATGCTCCCGTAACCCGGTAAAGCTCTTTAGGAGCGACTTTAATAAACTGCTGTTCATTATGGCAATGATACTGATGATAATACTGCTGTTCATTTTCCAGTGAGACTCACTCTCACCATTTGTTTTAGCAATTATGCCGCTTAATTATACTAGCAAATATATGCACCCTCCGGGTGCAAGTATTTAAGTTTTAATGTAATAAAATATTGTATTAAATTAGAAAGGCTAATGAAACTAAATAAGAATGCAGATAAAAAGATTTGAAACAGGGGGTATAATTGAAAAATAGAACAACTGAAACTTACACTTCCATCACTCTTGTCTTTCAATGTTATTTTTTCTAATTTAAGTATTTAGTTAAAAGAGGTAGTAAAGAATAAAATTACAGTTATTTCTTCTTGTTAATTGATTTCATTTAAGATTTATTGAAGTGATTTTTGCTTATATTCATTGAAATAAAACCAAACAATTAGAAATCAATAGTACTAAACACATATTTATTAAAATCACATTTTTAATATCAATATGCAAATTAGCCTTCCCGTTCACACTGTAAACCGCTATTTTGTTGTATATATATATATAATTGCATGTTATTAATATGTGGATATGGTCAACAGCATTAATAATGTAACACAATTTTATTAATAATTGAGATTCAAATAAAAATAAAATCATTGAGATTGTGATGTCAATAACAAAGGGAATTGTGACTCGATTAGTAATATAGTTTCGGTTACAGACAGAAAAACACACAATCTCCATTATAATAAGATATTAATAAAATGCGAGGTAATCTATCTGGAACTGTTTTTTTTTTGTTTTTTTTTTTACTTTTTTACTTAAGTACGTAATAAATACATTCTATCTTATAGAATTTTTTAAAAAAAGCTAAGTGGCAAAATAGAAATAAAATTGGCCTTAAATTTTTTTTAAATCATCAAAACTTTAAAATCAGATTTAATTTTTGAAAGTGTTGATTTGTGTTGAGTACAGTTAGAAGACGATGATTAAATAAAATATACAGAATATACGATCACATTCATGATCAAATTTAAAACACAAAAATTCATTTTCCAACGAGACTGACACTCAGCATTTGTTTTAGCAATTATGACACTTAATTATATATTAATAAAATGCGAGGTAATCAATCTGAAAAAATTACAAAGTCTTAAGACAAGATAAACCAGCTCATGTATATGAATGGTTGGTTTAGTTTGTTTTGTTTTACGGCATATCAACCTCAGTGGGTCATTTAATGCCGATAAAGTTTTGAAATAAATCAATTCTTAATGGATAATACAATTTTTGTATAAATACATTTTTCTATTTAACCCATAGATGGGACCCTAACAGGTACTACCACTCCGGGTTAGAGTGGACCAGGGAGCAATGGTGATGAAGGGGTGCTCCACATTCCCCAAACCTCCAGAACTAGAACCTCACCATCAGATAGAGTTTAACGTCATTCCCAGGACATGTAGACCCGCAGCCACCGCCTTCTAGCACCCATATGATAAGAAGGATTGGGTCTTACCATAAGGGAAATACGGTTGGGGCAATCATATAGGTGCTAGGACTGGACGTGACCAGCCGATTGATCAGAGGGGGTCTCTCCGACTGCTCGTCTAGCCTTCAGTAACGGTCTAAGTGGAGTGTTGCAGGTCATGTACTGCTCAACCACCTGGGTTCTATCCTTAAACATCACGGGTCGCCACCTATGACCAACAGGTGGCCCCATTAGGGGAGTCTTACCCCTATACAGAGGTGCAGTCTGTGCATTCTAACGCCGCAGCCGACAGGGGGATTATCTTTTGGAATACACACCTGGTACCATTGCAGAGTCTTGGGCATTGTATTTTGGCAATACAAATAATATTCTGATTATTTTGTCTTTAAAAAAGTTTTTTTTAAAGCAATGTCACTTGTGAGTGATTAAACACAACGTATCACTGACTCAATACTTATGTTTTTTGTTCATTGATAAATTGAATCATTTTTCAACAGAGTTTACAACAACAAAAAAGTTAGATTATAGGCATCAGTTATTTTTCTGTTTTTGATTTTTCTAATTCGTCAAACAAATTTCTAGTTGTTAAAATAAAGAATTAATAAGAAATGTTTTAGCCTAGACGACAATCTGACACAATCGTGTTTAAAAAAAAGAAAAGAAAAAAGAATCAGATGCAATATATGAACGTAATTTAAATTCACTAATCATCTTTACATTTTTTTAAGAAATATAAGACAAACACATGATTATTTTTATTTACTTTAGCGTGTCAAAAACAAAACAAAGTTTTCATATTTCTTAGCATTATTATAAGTGTAAAGTTTTTAAGTGCCATCCTTGGTCAGTTGAAAAGGGTTTAAAGAAAGTCCTATGTTATGGAATCCTTTGGTAAGCGTATAAGTCCTATCCTGCGTATTGGTAAAGGTCCAGTGATTTAATATTTCTGAATGGAACAGCCCACCTTATATGTCAAAATAGGGGATGTGTTAAGTTTTTGGTATATAAGGTGTGTGCTAAATGCCCGCTCCTACTTAAAGAAAGTCCTATGATATGGAATCCTTTGTTAAGCGTATAAGTCCTATCCTGCGTATTGGTAAAGGTCCAGTTATTTAATATTTCTGAATGGAACAGCCCACCTTATATGTCAAAATAGGGGATGTGTTAAGTTTTTGGTATATAAGGTGTGTGCTAAATGCCCGCTCCTACTTAAAGAAAGTCCTATGATATGGAATCCTTTGTTAAGCGTATAAGTCCTATCCTGCGTATTGGTAAAGGTCCAGTTATTTAATCCTATGTCCGTCGTCCGTGTATGTTGGCGTAATTATGACCAGTAGGGTCGGTTTAAGTATTGTATCAGCCTCAGCGTCCTGACAGTGATTGGCCAAGAGTTAGATCACATGATTCCGGCCTAGTCTATAAGTAAGAGCGGGCATTTAGCACACACCTTATATACCAGAAATTCTCAACAATAAGGGCACTTAATTTTAGCAATACCAAGTTAAGCAGCGCCGAGCTTGTTCATTGATTAATTGGGTGACCACTTAAGCGACAGCAGGAGGTGTAAGTAACCTGAGCCCCCTGTTCATCAAAATGACTTTATTTGGCATTAAATGACTAGGCAAGGTGTTGTATACCCGTCATCGATGGAAGCGTGTGGTATAATGGTTAAAGTCATGGGAAATGGACTCGTCGCCCCGAGTTCAAATCCTGGATGTAGTAGTTGCATTTCACTTAGCGCTAATACTCTTGGGAAAGGTATGAATCCTACTTTCCCTCCAGCTATAGATAAATAGTAGGGCAAACTGGGCTCTTTAACCTTGGTTAGGCAACCGGTCTAGGAGAAGGAAAACCTATTGAATTCCGCTTAAGAAATTGACCTTGTGTCGCATCCTGCTCGTGCGGAGGGGTTGCTTAGCAATGCTTAACAACATAGGGACATGTTATTTCGATACCATACATATCACCGTCACACCAAATATGCCGTACTTGGAATCATTCAGAAAGAACACCGATGGAACACTCAACACCCCTAACGAATACAAAAGGGACAATCAATTATCCACACCTACAAAGAACACTACAACGCATAACTCTACACTCTACAAATACAAAAGCAGGCGCACAAGTATATACACCTACAAACAATTCCACATGTATACCATATTGAAAAATATTTTCAATATTTATCAATCTGCCAGGGGTTTTATAGGGATTTGGCCCCTATATTTTTACAGCATGTGAATTGAATAAATTAAAATAATTAAGTTATCTTAAACAACTAGTTTTACAATTGTATGTCATGAGTTTAGAATTATGTAAACAAAAGAAAATCGAATGAAAATTAGTTGAAAACAGCTGATATTTGAAAATTCCAATATTAAATTTAACTTAATGATCACGTAGACAATGACAAAAGAAAATTATAAAAAGACCCTTTTTAGCTGAAAAACTTCAGTGGGAGCTTATGCTCTTCCCGACTCGACAGAGTTGGAGCTGATGCTCCTAACTCAACAGTGGGGAGCTTACGCTCTTCCCGACTCGACAGAGTTGGGGCTGATGCTCCTCACTCGACAGTGGGAACGGACGCTCTTCCCAACTCGACACAATGGGGAGAAGACGCTGTCCGAAAACATAAAATACGACGCAACAGGTCCGTCTATTTTTTCGTTTCATATTTTCTCTCTCTTCTACTCAATACGACATTAGTTTCAATCACAGACATTGTTTTATCAAAATTGCTACAATTTAACATATGCAATCACACAAATATAAACAATACATGAGCACTTTACAAACACAACTACGTACAGACACATACAGTCTGCAACACCGCTGAAAGAACAATTGAATATACCAATTGTAAAATAATGTATGTAAAGTTTGTTTCTTTTATCAATTTTGTCTTCGTTTGTTTTCTATGGAAACTACATTTCCGTAGTCTTATACATTTACATTGTGGGGATCAAAACTTGGATCATCTTCAACCACACACTCACCAAACAAACTCGGTCCCTACAGACTTGAAAATAATGTGTGAGGGGGATATTGAATTAACATTTTAATATAGCACTTCTAAAAGAAAAGGTGTTAAGATTATTAACCTTGAATTAACCAATTATTTTCTGCATTAATAAAAGAAATATATTTTGTCACGTTTCCTAAACAATTCCATAAATGAAAGGAGAGCGAGTGAAGAAATTAACTAATCTATACGATGTAACACATGATTAGAACTCTTCTGTGTTGAAAGGTAAAAAGGAACAATACATGAATAGAAATATGAAGATACTCTGTTACCCCAACTTGCGAGATTTCCAAGTTGCGAGCTGTCACTCGGTCGATTTTTTTTGCTTTGCGCTGAGAGCTGAGATTTGAGGTACGAGCGAGCTTCAGAAACACTTACGATAATAAGTTCTCAAAAACAGTAAAGTTTCCAACTTTATTACGCCAAAGAAAAATATTATTTATAAAAAATAAGTATTAAAGCATATTCCAGCACATAGTTCATTGCATTCTATTTTATATTATGTTTTATACAATACATTGTTATTTTTCTTATATATACTAGCAAAATAAAAGAACACCCTCCGGGCGATGTAAAAATAAATTTTGAAAGATATTGCTTGAGGGGGTGGAAGTTAAAAGTTAAATGTCGGTGAGTTTGAACCATAAATCATGAAATCATCAAATTTATCAAAGGAGTAAAAAAAAAATAAAATAAAACAATTTGAAATCGAAACTAAGTTCTATTAACTTTGAATATCTATTAAAATAAAACAAACTATATATAAATATATGATACCGGGCATGTATCTATTAAAACTCGTTTTAAAAAACAATGAGGAGTGTCTAATGTTACATGCTCAAATTTTGAGTGTATTTATTCATGTTATGACGATTTCGGGTATAGTGACGTAAACAGTGACGTAGTCTTTGTTACAGACAAATTCCGAAGCGAATCTCCATTATTAATAGATATATATATATAAAAATAGTGTGTTTTGTGGGGTTGGAGGCTGGAACGGATTTATGGCATTTCAGTTTATTTCAATCGGGAAAATTGATTTATATACGATGAAATTGAGTTATGAGCGGAACGAATTAACCTCAAGGTACCACTGTATATATAAGTTAAGATAGTGTAGACATAAAATCAACGACGCTTCGGAACTGTTTCTCGTCTTTGTGATTTTAACAATGCACAGAATATATATTGATTGCCCCGACTCTATTACTCTTATGGAAAACCACAAACATTTTTTCTCGTGGGTTCTAATGCTTGAATTCACTGATGGTGAAAAAAGTGCTCAATTCGGAGTTTTAGGTGACTTTTGAGGCCTGATAATCCCCCTGTGAGTGAGAAAAAATGACCAATTTCATGTGCAAATAAAGTGCCAAACTAATATGATTTTCTGATAGAGTTCGATGAGGAGTATCTAGTAAAAGATGGTTAAGGTCGCTTGAGAATTAGGGGAGATATGGGGCTTCAAAGGTGCACCCAAAATGCCATTTTTCAGCCATTATAAGACTACGTATTTTGATGAAAATGTACGTTATCGATTTTATTGTTTTTTCTCATGGATTCTAACGCTTGAATTTTTTATCATGTATGTGCTAGAACGCGTGGCTGGGGGGTCTTAGTGTCCTTTGTGATTTTAACAATGTACAGAATGAATACAATATAAGCGGATAAATAATCACGCAATATGAACCAAAACGCCCTTCCCAGAATGCCCCACAGACTAAACCACCCTTCCCATGATGCCCCACACAACAGTTTAGGCGAACGTACATAAATTACTTGGTTTCATAAATTGACAGTTACCAAATGCCGTTGTCTTTATGTCTACACTACCCTAACGTAGATATACATGCATTATGAATATTATATGGAGGCGTCTTGTGTAATGGTTATCGTCGATGAAAATGGACACAGTTAAAGGAATTCGAATCCTAGATAATGCTTTCTACATTTCACATAGCGCTAATACACTTAGGAAAAGTCTTATGTTATGTTTATAGATTTTAACGGCATATCAACCCGTCTGGGCTTATGTCATACCTAACGGTTAGGAAGTTATACATATTGTGTATTTATATTTATACTTTTTAGTAATTGGTTTTAACAATGTGTTAGCATTATTGGGGATTATGTTGTATGGTATTGATTTGTTTCATGTCTATATTCTATGGTATAATTTTATTTCCCTAAAAAAAGAGAGAAAATCCTCCATGTTGTCATTTTCAAACATATCTTTCATATTGTTTGCTTTAAAATAACGGTTTCTGATGTGAGCAAGAAACCTGCATTCCATGAATAAGTGTTTAACTGTCAAAGGTGTGAAACCAACTATTCTCCCTCCAGCTATTGGTAAATAGTAGGGCAGACTGGGCTTTTTAGCTTTGTTTAGACAATGAGTCTAGGAGAAGGAAAACTCCGAATTTAAACCTGTTAAACTACGCTTAAGAAATTGACCTTGTGTCACATCCTGCTCGTGCGGAGAGGTTGTTAGATTGCTCTATTATTGATATTGAATTACTCTTCATATATATATATATATATATATATATATATATATATATATATATATATATATATATATATATGCGCGTGTGGGGGGACCGTGTATATGCGAGTGAATGTGATCATGTGTTTTGAATAATTTCCGGAAAATCTCTGATTTTTGTCAATCTCATTTGCAACGGAAATTCCTGTTCTTCGTATAAAGCATCCGGTGGGAAGAAAAAATACAATATAATTTCAGTTCTGTCCAAATATGTCATATGTTCATTCATTCATTATAGTTCATTCCATATCAACATAAACAAAGCTGAACATGTCTTTAAAAAAATAATCTATTATATTATCAATCACATCATAATAATTATTTTCTTTTGTTGTAAATTGATAAACAGTTGTATTTTGGACGGTGTAGTTAGATTTTGAATTAAAAGTCGTTGAAATTCAGAATTCATAGGGTTAGATGATTGATAGATAATAACCTTTAAGTAACCTTCTTTCTGGTTACACACAGTCTGGCCTTGGAAACAAGGCTCAGAGCTTGTGAAAAAAGGGGAAGGACTGGTGACTTACCGTCTGGAGCTGCTGGTTGGGTTGAGGGAGGTTCTGACTCTTGTGATTGAACACGACACCAGAGAGAGATTGCATTATATAGTTTCCCTGTCGGAAGTTGAAGGGGTGAGGAGACATTGCAACGCCTATATAATGGGCTTTCCTCCCCCGTTCATTTATCTTCTTCGCTCCCGTGATCAACTACGATTATAGAAGTTTTTACCGAGTGTTTACTACTTGTTACCAGACCCTAGGCAGGAGTGGGTCGCAAAAGATTATTCCTTTTGCAACCCCGACTCGTCGGCTTGCTCCATCTGGGTCACCAGTGTTCAACTATTTATTTTTTCTACAAGCTTAGACAGTCATTTAGACCGGGGATGCCGTGAGGCAAGCACGCACTGGTTTCGACGCCACCGCGGTTGCGAAAGTCTGGTTCAAAATAAAAAAATGTGATCACATAAATCATAAGCCTTAGTTGTCTCTTTGTGAACTAAATCAGACCAGCATCTTAAATGCAGACCAGACCAGTTAGAAGAGAGGAAGAAACAGACTACAGAAACATGATACCAGACAGCTACTTCAAAAGACAAGTAGGTTAGAAAAGACTTAAATATGCAGGAGAATATACGAATGCCTCTCATCTCCTCATAAGAAGAATAGAACTCTCACCATTTATATACCCAGTA
>CM042173.1:14744946-14759971 GCA_023376005.1 Doryteuthis pealeii
TATATGGAGAAATAGGGATGTGATCCACAGAGGACAAGCTTCATTTTGATGTATGATATATGTTCCTATGTTGGTAATTATACCTGTCCTAAACAAGATGGCATTACATTTTTACTCACCTATATGCAGAAGTAGGGATGTGATCCACAGAGGACCAGCTTCATTTTGATGTATGATACACGTTCCTGTGTTGGTAATTATACCTGTCCTAAACAAAATAGCATTACTTTTTGATTCACCTTCGTAGTTCTTTTCTAGTTGTATAAGAAGTGATTCTTCTTTTTAGCTGAGGCTCAGAACTTTTTGAACGACCCTCTCTTATTGTGTCTAGCTAAGGGTAGAAATCTGTCTATTGCTGGGGGGTGGGGGTGTAATGTCGGGGTGGGGGTGGAGTACTAGGTGTTATGTACACGACGATCAATAGACATTGTTTTCATACCCTGAATCAAATCCAAATTTAACAAAAAGATTCGATCTTCCTTTGGATTTAGCGATTATCTTAAACCAATATCAATAGCCATAGACTTTGTGGCGAATCGATACTCGTCTCGTGCCGATCGATGCCCGATTCGTAAATGTGATATCCACTCTTCGATTATCCTCTAAATGGTGGAACTTAAAATCCTTTTCAGGAAAAGAGTGACGAGCATAAAATGGCTGGCGTAGTTAATCGCCTAAATCACGTGACTTATTCCATTGTCGAAATGGAAAGACAAAAGAAGAAAGAACAAAATTAAAACAAAGAATCTGTACAACGTTTCGGCCGATGTGTCCTCCGACCTTCTTCAGGTATTTTCTCGGAATTTTTGAGACGAGGCTTGATAATTAGTATTATTTGGATTATTCGGACTATTGTCTCATCTTCATTGTTATCTGTACAATGTTTCGGCGATGTGTCCTCGACCTTCTTCAGGTATTTTCTCGGAATTTTTGAGACGAGGCTTGATAATTAGTATTATTTGGATTATTCGGACTATTGTCCTCATCTTCATTGTTATCTGTAGAACGTTTCGGCCGATGTGTCCTCCGACCTTCTTCAGGTATTTTCTCGGAATTTTTGAGACGAGGCTTGATAATTAGTATTTATTTGGATTATTCGGACTATGTCCTCATTTCATTGTTATCTGTACAACGTTTCGGCGGTGTGTCCTCCGACCTTCTTCAGGTATTTTTCTCGGAATTTTGAGACGAGGCTTGATAATTAGTATCATTTGGATTATTCGGACTATTGTCCTCATCTTCATTGTTATCTGTAGAACGTTTCGGCCGATGTGTCCTCCGACCTTCTTCAGGTATTTTTCTCGGAATTTTTGAGACGAGGCTTGATAATTAGTATTATTTGGATTATTCGGACTATTGTCCTCATCTTCATTGTTATCTGTAAAACGTTTCGGCCGGTGTGTCCTCCGACCTTCTTCAGGTATTTTCTCGGAATTTTTGAGACGAGGCTTGATAATTAGTATTATTTGGATTATTCGGACTATTGTCCTCATCTTCATTGTTATCTGTAGAACGTTTCGGCCGGTGTCCTCCGACCTTCTTCGGGTATTTCTCGGAATTTTTGAGTATTATTTGGATCCTCATCTTCATTGTTATCTGTAAACGTTTCGGCCGATGTGTCCTCCGAACTTCTTCGGGTATATTCTCGGAATTTTTGAGACGAGGCTTTATAATTAGTATTATTTGGATTATTCGGACTATTGTCCTCATCTTCATTGTTATCTGTAGAACGTTTCGGCCGATGTGTCCTCCGAACTTCTTCAGGTATTTCTTGTCGGACAAGAAGGTTCGCGATTACGACAAGATTACTATTGAATAGCGAGTTCGACCCTCGCAGGATGCCCCATACTTGTGACCTTGTGTCATATCCTACTCATGGCGAACGGGTTGGGTAAGAAAGGGCGTTCTATCGTATAATGGCAAGCAAGCTAGTTTTTGGGATACATTACTACTGAATATCGAGTTTGAACCTCACTGGGTGCCACCTAATTGTGACATTCTGACACACCCTACCCGTGGCGAAAGGATTGGTTAATAGAGGGCGTTCTATCGAAGTATAATGGTTAGCAAACTAGTCTTGCAGATCCACAAAAATGGCGACTTCTTTTTATAGACGAAACAGCAGCAGCGACGACTTCCGGTGAAGTAGCCAATGAAATAGCAGAACAGATATGAATTTATTCACTGTCTGTTTCATCCGGAGTGGTAGTACCTGTTAGGGTCACATATATGGGTTAAATAGAAAAATGTATTTATTAAATAAATGTGTTTCCATTAAGAATTGATTTATTTCAAAATTTTATCGGCATTAAATGACCCATTGAGGTTGATATGCCGTAAAACAAACCAAACCAAACCAAACCAAACCTAAGAATCTACATTTAGTTTCCCAGCATCAAAATCAGTTGGTTGTTCTTCATATGTTTTTTTAAGGTTTATACACGAAATTGTTTCAGCATTGAATGGAGTAACCGATGCACCCATCGATGCCTTGTCTACAGGGCTTAGAATACACCGGCTTCTGGCTTGAGGCAAGACCTTTTTCTCTGAATTTTTGACATGAGGCTTGATAAATTGTATCATTTGGATCATTCGGTCTATTGTCCTCATCTTTATTGTTATCTGTACAAAGTTTCAACCTATATGCCCTCCGGCCTTCTTCAGGTAATTCTTGTCGGAATCAGGAACCTTCTCGAACTCTGGAACCTTCTCTTCGAACTATGGAGCCTACTTTTCGAACACGGGACATTTATCGTAATCGGGAGCCTTCTCAGAACTCTGATAACCAACCCTTTTCAATCCACAGGTAGTATGCGGTTTTCAATCCGCTAACCATGACTGGGTATAAGTGTTAAGCTGTGTTAATTATCATTCTATGTGTTGGAATTTTTATATATAAGATGTGCTACAATTCCCCATCTGGGTTTATAGACTAGCTGAGGTCACGTGGTTTACTCCTCCGGCCAATCAACAATCATAATGAGTGGCTGATTCACTACTTAAACACTGATACTTGTCACAGTTCACTTGTAATCATTGAGGGGGAACTTACGGCCATTGACGAAGGAACTGAGGATTCTTTACTAAAGGATTACCAAGGATTTCAGCTGGACAAGCGCTCTTGCTTGAAGGCCTAAAGGATGGCCCATAAGATTGTAACACTATGTTACTGTCACCATTGACCAGTATTGAACCTGCAGCCTAGAGATAATTGTCACTTAGAACTGTCTTAATTCAAAAAATAGTAGTGAAAAAATGTGAAAAATTTAATAATAAATTGTTCTCGGAAACATCAGTTACAATTGTGTAAAATCTTACCCCTCAGCAGCCACCCTGTCGGCTGGGGCGTTAGAATGCTCCGACTGCACCTCTGCAGAGGGATGAGACTCCCCCAATGGGGCCACCTCTTGGACGTGGATGGCGACCCGTGATGCTTAAGGATAGAGCCCAGGTGGATGAGCAGTGCATGACTTGCAATACTCCACTTTGGCCCTTCCTTGAGCTAGACGGGCGGTTGAAGAGCCCCCCTCCGATCAATCGGTTGGTCACGTCAAGGCCTAGCACCTATATGATTGCCCAAACCCTATTGTCCTTATGGCAACCCCCAGCCCTTTTACCATATGGGTGCTAGAAGGTGATGACTGAGGATCTACATATAGGGTATTTTTAAATATTCCATCAAACAGCTAAACATATCTAGAAATTTTGGTACAGCCTATTTTAAACCGCTCACAGTGGCTCTCCCACCATTGCGATCGAACTGTAAGCCGTTGGTATTTAGTTGATCATAAGTGAGCAGGAGGTCTCAGATTACAATAATAATAGGACTTTATTTGAATAGAATGAGTTCTGATGTGAATAGATAGTGTATTTTGAAATATCCCATCATACAGCTAAAAAAAAAATCTAGAAAATTAAGTTCAGCCGTGGGTGAAATTTGGTAGGCAAGTGTAAATAATAATAATAATAATAATAATAATAATAATAATGATAAATGTACAAAATTTCCAACAACATCATAAACTTCAATGTACAAAATTTCCAATATCATAAACTTCAATGTACAAATTTCCAACAACATCATAAACTTCATTAAAAAAGCCATGTAAAACTGGCGAGTTCAATTAAAAGCTGGAAAACAATCCCTGGCAGAAGTAAAAATCCAAAGAGGTATCTTCCAAGGACACTCGTTATCACCACTACTGTTTATTATAGCAATGATGCCGCTCAATCATATACTTAAAAAATGTACAGGGGGATACAAATTCACTAACTCACAAGAAAAGATAAACCACCTTATGTACATGGATGACATAAAATTTTTTGCAAAAAATGAAAAAGAATTGGAGACCCTAGTACAAATTATTAGAATATATAGGCAGGATATAGGGATGGAATTTGGAATTGAAAAATGTGCTATGCTTGTAATAAAATGGGGTGAAAGAAAATTAATGGATGGAATACAACTGCCAAATCAGGACACTATAAAATCACTTGATGAAAATGAAAGTTACAAGTACTTAGGAATTTTAAAAGCGGACAATATCATGCAAGCAGAAATGAAAGGAAAAGTTAAAAAAAGAATATCTCAGGAGAACTAGAAAACTTCTAGAAACGAAACTTAACAGCAGAAATCTGATCAAAGGAATCAATACCTGGGCTGTCCCCATTATAAGTTACTCAGGACCATTCTTAAAATGGACAAAAGAAGAACTCACACAGATTGACCAAAGGACGAGAAAATTAATGACCATGCACAAGGCTCTCCACCCTAGAGACGATAGAGATAGATTATATGTGTCAAGAAAAGAAGGGGGAAGAGGTCTTGCCAACATAGAGGACTGCGTAGAAACCACAATCCAACAACTCGAAGACTACACAAAAAAGAGTAAAGACAGATTACTTATGGCGGCCAAGAATAGTAGATGTGACATATGGACAAACAGAAAAATAACAAAGACAACAAAACAAAAATGGGAAGAAAAACAATTATATGGACACTTCAAACGACAAATTGGAGAGGTTGCACACGAAAAGTCCTGGACGTGGTTAAGAAAGGGAAACCTCAAAAGAGAAACTGAATCACTAATAATTGCTGCACAGAATAATGCCATAAGGACAAACTATATCAAATCAAAAATTGATAAGACCCAACAAAATAGTAAATGTAGATTATGTGGTAATAGAGATGAGACTGTAAACCATGTACTATGCGAATGTAGCAAACTAGCACAAAGGGAGTACAAAACTAGACACAACTGGGTTGGGAAGGTGATCCACTGGGAATTATGCAAAAAATTAAATTTTGACGATACAACAATATGGTATATGCATAAACCAGAATCTGTTCTTGAGAACGAAACGCATAAAATTCTCTGGGACTTTGAGATAAAAATGGATCACCTTATTCCAGCAAGAAGACCAGACTTAGTGTTGATTAACAAAAAAGAAAGAATTAGTCAACTGGTGGATTTTGCAGTTCCAGCAGATCACATGGTGAAGCTAAAAGAAAATGAAAAAATGGACAAATATCTGAATTTGCCAGAGAACTGAAAAAATTATGGAATATGAAAGTGAAAGTTATACCAATTGTAGTTGGTGCACTTGGAACGGTCCCAAAAGGATTAGAAAAGGGTTTGGAAAGTCTGGAAATCAGAGGAAGAATTAATACCATCCAGAACACTGCACTGCTTCAATCTGCCAGAATACTCAGAAGAGTCCTGGAGACCTGAGGAGACTTGCTGTCACTCAGACTTTAGTGAAAGACCATCAGTTAACACTGATGTGAAAACTCAAAAGGAGTAAATAATAATTATAATACTGGGTTGCGAAGGTGATCGTAATTTTTGCTGTATTGTAAAGAGGGAGGATTTACCATTTTGCTTATTTTCAACCGCTTATGGCTATACCAACATTGCAATAGTACCGTAAGTAAAGTACAAAACTGATTGTTAGTTGATTATAATTTAGCAAAGAGTTAAAACATAGTAATTTCCAATTGTAAAGCCACTTTTCGGCATCGTTGTACGAGAGCTGGTGCCCCGTAAGATAAGCGAACGTGAAAAGACCGCAAGGCTAATAAAGAATGCACCGATTTGCTGAAATCATACAGGGTTCACCAGGTGCTGTATCGATCAATAACGGGTAGGAATATTGGTTGATTGTTGATCGGCTTTTGGTGACTGCTGCTTGCCTCGTGGCAGAAAGGAAACCAACACAGTTATCGGAACAATTTTAAAATTTGTATTATAACTATCGGAGACCGGCTTTCATGTTAGTTGTCGAGAGAAAATGGTTAGTTCGTTGACTGGTTGGTTGGTTGGTTGGCTGGGCATTTAAACCTTGTTGGCTGTTGTTGTTGTTGTTTTACGGCATATCAACGTCGGTGGGTCATTTTGTAAAGTTTTTAAATGCCATCCTTGGCCAGTTGAAAAGGGCTTAAAGAAAGTCTGGTGAATTTTTTTATATATAAGGTGTGTCTAGACGTCCGCTTTACTTAGAGACTCGGCAAGAACCATATGATCTCTATTGGCCAATCACTGGCAGTACTCTGCTGCTGATACAATACTTAAACCGACAGTACTGGCCATAACTATCTTGATTCTCATGGACGACGGACATAGGATTAAATCACTGGACCTTTAGCAATACGCAGGATAGGACTTACTCGCTTACCAAAGGATTCCATAACTCAGGACTTACTTATTTTAAGCCCTTTTCAACTGGTCAAGGATGGCAATTAAAAACTTAACAAAGTCCTATGTTATGGAATCCTTTGGTAAGCGAGTTCCTATCCTGCGAATTGGTAAAAGTCCGTGTTTCAATCCTATGTCCGTAGTCAAAGGGTATCAACGTAGTTATGACCAGTTATGGTCGTTTAAGTATTGTATCAACCTCAGAGTACTGCCAGTGATTGGCCCAGAGTTTGATCACATGGCTCTGGCCGAGTCTATAAGTAGGAGTGGGCAATTACACACATGTGTGTTTTTTTTAAATTACCCCATATATGTGAGGGTATGTGACTCGTTCATATATATATATATATATATATATATATATATATACAAACACACACAAACAGACACGAAAAGTAAACATAGACACATATACATAAACACACACACACACACACACGCACACACACACACACACACACACACACACAAAGTAGAATATTAAGTAGAAAAGCACAAAAATTCTTTAGAACAAAAAACAAATTACAAACACACACATCTGACATATCAAATGGACATCTGATGAATTATATCAGAGCAACCCTAATAAAAGAGTCATAAAATGATAAAGACTCTAGATTTATAAGTTTATTACCCAGCCACCCAAAAAAAACAAACACCTGTTAAAACACAGATGTTAAACAGAAAATGACACTATACTCCACACCAACAGGAAGGGAGAAGTTAAATACTTATATATATATATATATATATATATATATATATATATATATATATATATATGTGTGTGTGTACAAATTCATTTTCATATGATTGATCAAAGGCCTGGAGAAGATACAGAAGATCTGAAACGCGTGTCGCAAATGTAAGATAAAAATAATAAAACATTTTTCTAAAAACATAATTCATTTTGCGGACCTTCTCTTTTATAATATATATATATATATATATATATATATATATATATATATATATATATATTAACGACTTAATATATATATATATATATATATATATATATATGTGTGTATGTCTATATATATATATATATATATATATATATATATATATATTAACGAGTTAACGTAAATGAACCAACTTAAAGAACACCCATAGTACATTTTTCTTCAAAAAATTATATCATTCGTAAAATTATTATCATTATTCGCAGTCAGATCTCAGAGAAATCTTCTTTGTCTATGAGAGAAAATCAGGTAATTCTGTGCGTCGTGTATACGAATCTCGTGTGACACTTGTTTACATTGTTACATCCCCAGTCCTTTGTCTCAGGCTAACACACACACACACACACACACACACACACATATATATATATACATATATATATATATATATATATATATCGTATACGCCCCCCGTTTCTACTTTGTGTTGTTATTTGGAGCTGACAAGACGAAGATTAACCGGTTCGGTTTGGCCATTAATCTGCTTTTTCAGGCTTTGAGTTTTAGATTAACCGCTTTGAAAGTCTCTTCAAGATTCCATTCTGTATTTACCATTCTTTCATCTAACTAACACTCCTCCCTCTCCTCATCTTTGCCCACTCCCCCCTCTCTCTCTCTCCCTCCCTCCCTCTCTCTCTATCTCTCTCTTTCTCTCTCTTTCTCATTCGTCACGTGTCACTTTTTCCTCTAAGTGTTTCCATTAATTGAAGGTATCTTCAAATCTCTCTCTCTCTCTCTCTCTCTCTCTCTCTCTCTCTCTCTCTCTCTCTGTGTTTTCTAGTGTCTTCCTCTAGTAATTGAAGGATCCTTCCTCTTACTCTCACTCATTCTCGTATTCTCTCTATCATCTTGTGTCGCCTTTTTCTCACTCTAAGTGTTATTATTAATTGAAGGATTCTCAAACTCTACCTCTGTCTGTTTCTGCCTCTTACTATCTATCTATCTATCTATCTATCTATCTGTCATCTTTGTTATAAATATATATATATATATATATATATATATATATATATATATATATATATATATGTATATATATATATGAAAGTAAGTAAACAAACAATGTGTTTATTTTTTATATGGCCTTTTTAGCCGACAATTTTTGGAGGATATGTGCTTAATTGAAGTCATACCTAATTATGCAAATTAAATTCATTAATTATTAACTAATTAATTTTCAAAATTTGGTATGACTTCAATTGAGCACATGTCCTCCAAATATATATATATATATATATATATATATATATATATATATATATATC
Organism: Doryteuthis pealeii; assembly: GCA_023376005.1. NCBI lineage: Eukaryota > Metazoa > Mollusca > Cephalopoda > Myopsida > Loliginidae > Doryteuthis > Doryteuthis pealeii. Next base: position 14,753,872 of record CM042173.1, read on the forward strand.
ACATTCTGTCTATTGTCTTGTTTCGCTTTTTCCTACCATTAATTGCAGGAATACCCAAATCCCCTCTCTCCCCTATCTCTCTCTCTCTCTCTCTCTCTCTCTCTATATATATAATATATATATATATATATTATATATATATATATATTCACGACCTCCTAATTCACCAGTATGAAAATGTTCCCCATTAAAGCAAGAACTCAATCCAACGTCCTGAAGAAGGTCTAACAGACCGAAATCTTACAACGTCGACATCACTACCTACAACAAACATCCATTTTCTACAACATCCCGTGTCTGTCTACCTTTCTCCACACACACACACACACACACACAACACACACACACACATTATATATGTATATATATATATATATATATACTAACACATTATCTTTATCGTCTCTTGTCGCCGTTTCCTCTAAGTATTAATATTTATTGAAGTATTCTGTCTGCCTGTCTGTCTGTCTGTCTGTCTCTGCATTTCAGTTCCACATTTAATACATTCAAACCACTCTCTGTCTCTGCCTCTCTGTATCTCTGTCTGTCTGTCTCTCTCTCTGTCTCTGTCTCTATCTGTCTGTCTGTCTGTTCCATCCCCCGCCCTCACCTCTAAAAATAACCGGATACTTAAAAGCCAAACATTTCAAGGACACTTCATATTCTCTTGTTCGACATCAAATAATCAGAATTCATTTTTATTTATGTTCCTCTAATTCTCCCCGCCCTGTCGGCTGGGGCGTTAGAATGCATCGAATGCACCTCTGCAGAGGGGGTAAGACTCCCCTAACGGGGCCACGTGTTGGCCGTGGGTGGGGACCCGTGATACTTAAGAATAGAACCCAGATGGATGAGCATAACTTGCAATACTCCACTTTGGCCCTGTCTTGAGCTAGACGGCCAGTCTGAGAGGCCCCCTCCGATCAATCGGCTAGCCATGTCAAGCCCTAGTACCTATATGATTTTCCCAACCCTATTGCCCTTATGGCTAGCTCCAACCCCTTTTTATCATATGGATGCTAGAAGGCGGTGGCTGCGGGACTACATGACCTGGGAATGACGTTAAACTCTATCTGATGGTGAGGTTCCAGTTCTGGAGGTTTGGGGAATGTGGAGCACCCCTTCATCACCATTGTTCCCTGGTCCACTCTGACCCGGAGTGATAGTATCTGTTAGGGTCCCATTTATGGGTTAAATAGAAAAATGTATTTATAAAAAATTGTATTATCCATTAAGAATTGATTTATTTCAAAACTTTATCGGCATTAAATGACCCACTGAGGTTGATATGCCGTAAAACAAAGCAAACCAAACTAAACCACTCTCTGTCTCTGTCTCTGTCTCTGTCTGTCTGTCTGTCTCTCTCTCTCTCCAGTTCAGTTCCACATTAAATAAATTTACACCACTGTCTGTCTGTCTGTCTGTCTCTCTCTCTCTCTCTCATGCTTGGACAGGAACATTGAAATCAAGCACTCATTTCTTGTTTATCAAATATTTTTTGTTTTGACTCTATCAATATTTTTGATTTGATATTTTTCTTTTTGGGGTTTTTCTTTTTCTTTCTTTCTTTCTTTCTTCCTTTTTCCTTTGCTTTTTTCTTTTTCTTTCTTTCATTATCTTTTTTTCTTTAGTTCTTTACCTTTTTCTATTTTCATTTCTGTGTCCTTTTCCTTTTCTTTCTTTCTTTCTTTCTTTCTTTGTATCGCACCCTTTTCTTTCTTCATTTCTTTCTTACTTTCATTATCTATACATATATAAAGGGCAGTTGTGTGTGTGTGTGTGTTGTCCGGGAAAAACTTCGAAAATAATACACTTAATGACAAAGTAAATATATATACACATTAAATATCACCAATTTATGGTTTTTGAGCAAAAATAATGAAGGTTTGATTTATATTAATGAAGATACTTAAAAAATAAAATTTAAATGATAATAGCATATTTTTTTTTTTTTTTTGCATTTAATATTTTAAATAGTTGACATTAATTTTTATTTCCAGAGTGGCTGGATCAACGCAAGGTTTTTGTTTTTGTTTTTTTGCATAGGGATTTTAATGGGACATACAATGAGGATCCAACTCGCGATTCAATAATAATGGATTTGTGAGACTAATTTTTTCTACCGCCCTGTCCGTGGGGCGTTAAAAATGAAATTATTTCAAAACTTTATCAGCATTAAACATTTTTTTTACAATAGAAGTATTCGGCACAAAATAACCCAAGGGGTTGACATGCCGTAAAACCCAACCAACCAAACCAAACTCATTTTTTTACCTCCCCTACTACCCAGGCAACGCCGGGTAGCCGCTTCTTGTTATGTTCTAATTCTCCCTTAATTCATTTCTTTTCCTCTCTGATTTCATCTGTTGGTTTTCCCTTTCTTTATTTTCTTGCCAGTGTCTTTCAATTCCCTTTCTTTTCTCTCTCCTGTCTGTCTGTCTGTCAGTCAAAGAGTTCTTTGAAAGGAATCTTCAAATATTCGTGTAGCTAGTCAAAACCGTTACCAAATGTTTCACGTGGAATCGAATACGATCATCAGATTTTTTTTCATCATTTTCTTTTTCTTTCTTTTTCCTTCCACTCTTTCGTCTTTTTCTTTTTCTTCCCTCAATTCATTTCCTTCCTTTTTTCCTTGTTTTTATTATTTTCTTTCCCTCCATCTTTCTTATTTTTCTTCTTTTTTTTCTTTCCATTATTTTCTTCGTCTATTACCTTCCCCACTTGCTCTTTTTCTTTTCTTTCCTCCCATATTTCCTCTTTTTTTTCTTTGCTTTCTTTCTTCCATCTTTCAAATATTTTCTTCTTTTCTTGCCTTGATTTTTCCACGTTTTTCTTCTTTTCTGACCTTCCATACATTTTACTTTTCTTCTTTTCTTTCTTATGATTTTACTTTTTTCTCCTTCCATATTTCCTATTTTTCTTTTCTTTCCTTCTATATTTTCTTCTTTTTCTTCTTTTCATTCCTTTTTTTTTCATTTTACATATTTTCTTCCTTTTTTTCATTTTCTTGTTTTTCTTCTCTCCTTCAATTTTTCTTGTTTTCTTTCTTTCATCTTTTTTTCCCATCTGCCTTTCCACTTTTTTTCTTCTTTTCGTTCCTTTTTTTTTTCTTTTTACGTATTTTCTTTTTTTTTTTTTCTTTTTCTTCTTTTTTTTTATCTCCTTCAATTTTCTTGTTTTCTTTCTTTCATCTTTTTTCCCATCTGCCTTTCCACTTTTTTTTTCTTTTCGTTCCTTTCGTACTTGCACTTTGTTTTTATTTTTTCGATCTTTCTTTTATTTCTTTCTTTTTTTTTTTTTTTCACCTTTGTAATTCTTTTGTCTCTTCCTCTCGCTCATTTCACTTAGTGATTCCTAATAACCCACTTTCTCTTCTTCAATCTAAAACTCTTCTTTCTTCTTCTTTTCTTCTTCGATATTTTCATTTTTTTCTTCTTTCCATCTTTCTTCTTCTTTCTTTCCTTTCAGCTTTACTATTTCTTTTCATTCCTTCCTCTTTCCTTTCTTTCATTTCTTTCCTTTCTTTCCTTCAACCCGACCATTCCCTTTTACCTATCCACCCTTTTATTCCCTGCCTTCTTTAGACTCTTCCTCCCGCTCATTTCCATTTGTGATTCCTATTATTTAACTTCCCTATTCTTCAATCTATAACTCTGCTTTTGAAAGCACCCAAAGCCTTCCCGCCTCTCACCACACCCGTACCTCTCGCCATCCCCCGCCCTCACCAGAATATTCTATCCTTCAAACACCTCTAAAAATAACCGGATACTTAAAAGCCAAACATTTCAAGGACACTTCATATTTTCTTGTTCGACATCAAATAATCAGAATTCATTTTTATTTATGTTCCTCTAATTCTCCCCGCCCTGTCGGCTGGGGCGTTAGAATGCACCGAATGCAGAGGGGTAAGACTCCCCTAACGGGGCCACGTGTTGGCCATGGGTGGCGACCCATGATGCTTAAGGATAGATCCCAGGTGGATGAGCATGTCTTGCAATACTCCACTTTGGCCCTTTCTTGGGCTAGACGGCCGGTCTGAGAGGTCCCCTCCGATCAATCGGCTGGCCACGTCAAGCCCTAGCACCTATATGATTTTCCCAAGCCTATTGCCCTTATGGCAAGCCCCAACCCTTTTTATCATATGGGTGCTAGAAGGCGGTGGCTGCGGGACTACATGTCCTGTGAATGACGTTAAACATTATCTGATGGTGAGGTTCCAGTTTTGGAGGGTTTGGGGAATGTGGAGCACCCGTTCATCACCATTGCTCTCTGGTCCACTCTGACCCGGAGTGGTAGTACCTGTTATGGGTTGAATAGAAAACATGAGTTTATAAACAAAATTGTATTATCCATTACAAATGAAATTATTTCAAAACTTTGTCGGCATTAAACATTTTTGAATACCAAATTACCAATAGAAGTATTCGACATAAAATAACCAAGGGGTTGGCATGTCGTAAAACCTAACCAACCAAACCAAATTATCAATAGAAGTATTCGGCATAAAATAACCCAATGGGTTGACATGCCGTAAAACCCAACCAACCAAACCAAACCTAATTCTCCTTTTGAAATTGGCATAAAACAATTCTCATAACCAAAATTGAAATGAGTTCAAAAGAAGGGACAAAACAAGTCATAACACACAGTTCAATGACATCCGTACTTTATACGTTCTTGCAATGTTTCAGGATATTTTTTTTGATAAATTGCATTTTTATTAATTTGTAGTAGCATTATTGTTCTTCTACAGAGATGGGTGTGGCCTGAAATAACCCACGAAAGTTAATTGAAGAAACTAAAGTAAAGATATATATATATATATATATATATATATATATATATAAGATTTTGGGATGTTTATTTTTTTTAGAAGCATTGTTGAATAAAGTGTATATTATTATTTATATTTTGCTTGAAGGCAATTACAATGCGTATATCGCATAAAATTCGATAATTATAGAAAATAATCATGACAAGTGAATCCCGGCATAGGATTGTTCGGTGTGTAGAACAACGTACAGACTGTTTCAACTTTATTAAGTCTCATCAGTGATGCATACTAACGATTTCCCTCCGACAGAAATCGAAACCGGAACTTCAGTAGGCATAGTCAGAGACTATACTGCTTATATATATATATATATAATATATTATATATATGTGTGTGTATGTGTGTGTGTGTGTGTGTGTGTGTGTGTGTGTGTGTGTGTATATATATATATATATGTGTGTATGTATGTATTTATCTATATATGTATATATATGTATATGAATGTATCTATGTATGCACTCATTTTTCCTGTTTCTTACTTATTTCATACTATTTCTTCTATGTATCTGTATACATGTATATATATATATATATATAATATATATATATATATATTAATATGTGTGTGTGTGTGTGTGTGTGTGTGTGTGTGTATAGGAATGTATATGAATGTATAATATATGTACTCGTTTCTCCTTGTTTCTTAATTATTTTATACTATTTTCTTCTTGTTGGCACGGTTGGAACATACATATTTATTTATCTGTCTATCTATTTAGCTATCTATTACTTCAAATCTATTTTAGTAAATTACTATTTAACGTCGTCTGTTCATATCAATTTTTACGACTTTCCTTTCTCTCTCTCTCTCTCTCTCTCTCTCTCCACTCTCTCTCTCTCTCTTTCTCTCCTTCTCTTTCTCTCTGTAAATATATATATATATATATATATATATATATCATATATTTTCTTTATATTATGAGTATTATATCTTCTCACGAGGGGAGTATAATCCACTATATGATATTACTATTGTTATATATAATATAATTATATATATATATATTTACAGAGAGAAAGAGAAGGGGAAAGAGAGAGGAGAGAGTGAAGAGAGAGAGAAAAGAAAGAGAGAAGAAGTTCGTAAAAATTGATATGAAACCTTATGTAATTTACTAACATAGATTTGAAGTACATAATACGCTAAATAGGATACGACAGAATAAATAGAATAGTATGTTCAACCGTGCCAACAAGAAGAAAAACGTTATAATTAAACAAGGAAAGATTACAGTATATTAACATTCATATAATTCCTATACACACACA
>CM042173.1:14760071-14770071 GCA_023376005.1 Doryteuthis pealeii
AGAGAGGAGATAAAAATGAAAACTTAGTCTCCACACAGCACGCACGTCCTACGCTTGTTTTTGGGTTGTTTTACGCCTCTCACCCGCTGTTGGGTTATTTTATGCCACGACATTTTATTTATTTCATTCTTGTTGGGTTTCTTAACTCAACTGTTTAACACATCTTCTTTAAACTCATTCTTATTTATTTAACCCATAGATGGGACCCTAACAGGTACTACTACTTCTCCGGTCATAGTGGAATTGGAGTAATAGCAATGAACTCTAAAATAGGACTCTAACCCCTAAATACAGTTTAACGTCAAACTCAGGACACTAAGCCCCTCAGCTACCGCCTTCTAGCACATATATGTTAAAAAAGTTGAAGATTTGCCACGAGAGCAATAGACTCAGGACAATCATATAGGTGCTAGGGCTTGACGTGACCAACTGATTGATCGGATGTATAAACACATTATATATATATATATTTACCAATCCCTCCGCACGGGTAGGATGTGACAAAAGGTCAATTTCTTAAGCGGAGTTCAACAGGTTTGAATTCAGAGTTTCCCTTCTCCTAGACCGGTTACCTAACCAAGGTTTAAGAGCCCAGTCTGCCCTACTATTTATCCATAGTTGGAGGTAGAGTAGGATTCATACATTTCCCAAGGGTATTAGCACTAAGTGAAATGCAATTACCACGTCCAGGATTTGAACTCGGGCCGACGAGTCCATTTCCCATGACTCTAACCATTACACCAAGCGCTTCCTACTATAAACACATTATAGTTCGGCATCGATGGTTCGACCACCTGGAGCGAACTCGTCGTAAATTACCTCCTTATAATTGAGGATAAACTTGTGTTCAAAACCCTCATATTGCAAAACTTTTGACTCTCCCAGGAAAATATGAACATATTGAAAAAATATATATGTATTGATCGATATGAGTAGTCACAGATCAATCAAAGACACCTTTTTTTCGGTTTATTCTTCGAGTTGGCACCATGGCGTTGCAAATTCTAAGTTCCAAATTCCATATGTCTGCCGGCGTGTACCAAAAAAAAGAAGAAAGGATTCCAGTGTCTCATTGTACCCGATTATAATTCAAATAGCTTCGTTAGAACAAGGTTTTTTACACGTGAACGAAAAAAAGTCAGTTGAATTAATATAGCCATAATATCATATATATATATATATATATATAATATATATATATATATATATATATATAAATTAAAACTGAAACAAAATGATGCTATTTTCTTCAGTTCGTCTTTTTTATTTCGTTTTTTTTTTACCATTTCGTTTTTTTAGCATTTCGTTTTTTAGCATTTCGTCTTTTTTAGCATTTCCTCCAGCCGTTGGCTCTGGCTTCAACAAGATGCAATCAGACAAGAAAGTTTCAAAAATAGTTATTTCTACACTTGGCGAATAACTGATCGAGTGATTTTAACGGCATGTCAACAGGTCTAGGGCTATTTAATCGCCTAGAGAGTAAGATGGCTTATTTTCTTCACATTTTTAAGTCATTCCAATCGTTGAGTTGTTTTATGCCGAAGATGTTTTTGTTTTATTCATTCATTTTTTAAAACACGTTTTTAAAATAAATTTGTTATCTATTTAACCGTAATCGCTCACAATCTGTCTTGTGACACAATAACTAATGACGTGGAACCATGATGGTGGTTTGAGTCATTAGTTAGGGAAAAGTTTGAGTATAGGTAATGGAAAAGTTTGAAGGATGATGTGACGCGTGGCATTGTTTCTGATAGAAAGAGGAATGACGTGGCAAAGGGGAGAAAGGGAGAGTGAGATATGATAGTTGGGAGATTCAGGCGAAAGGTCACGAGAAAGATTGAGTCTGGATGCCGACGGGTTTAGACAGGCTGAGGCCTGGTCTCCCCCGTGTGGTGATCATAAAGATAAAATAAAAACTACTTGATCAAGTACCCTAAAATATATTTGTAATTAATTCATTTTAAGCAAGCACAGCCCTTAGTCAGAAGAAACAGCTCTTAGAAGAACTCAACTCCTTTATTCAGAAATCAACCCAACTAAACAACAAGATGGCCGCCGGATGAGATACTAGAAGGATCACCAAGAAGCAAATTTGATCTCTTCTCCAAGTAAAATCTCCTCTCTGATCTCTCTCTCTAATCTCTCTCTCTAATATCTCTCTCTCCCTGATCTCATACGTTCACAGTGGGTGTCGTGCCCGGATACCTCGTATCACATGGGATATGTGAACCTTATATTTTCACAGACTTCTTGTTGCCATTTTTTCTAGTCGTAATCTGTCTTCGACAAGCTGTAATCAGTTTGTGTGTGTTTTTGTAACTTATTTTTTGTTTATAACGGTTGTATAATAACGGTTAAACGTTACGTTATTTTACTCAATTCTTGCGTGCGACTTGCGCGCGAAAAATAAGAAAAAATGATGTATTAAAAAACATAATCCTTTTTGCGAGCCTTCTTTTTTTATAGAATATCTAATTTTCTCCCGTTGGACCCATAACAACACTTTATATATATATATATATATATATATATATATATATATATATATATATATATGTAGAAAGTTTTGTAGAAAAAGCAAAATGTTTAAAGTTTTGCTGACAGAAATCTGTTTCGACCATATGAGGTCTTTATCAAAGCAACAATGTAAACGGATAGACGAAATAAATATATCATTAATCACGAGGCACAGAACGCTCTCGATCAGTACCAGAATTTTCAACTAATTTTAAAAAATGCGTATTTTATGTTAAAAATAAAAAGCTCAAAAGAGTTTGCAGTAAAAGTGTATATATATATATATCAAAAAGTTCAGGAATACAGTTCCGGCTACAAAAGAAAGTTTTAAAAATATAATACGCCCAACAGTACATATGGTCGAAACAGATTTGTGTCAGCAAAACTTTAAACATCTTGTTGTTTTTTCTATAAAACTTTCTACACATATTGTCGGATTCATATCCATTTTATCTTTCATATATATATATATATATATATATATATATCATCATCATCATCATGTCGCGCAGTCTGCACGGATATCCATGGCAATCTCTCGCCAGCCCTCCCTATCATTCATTGCAACTGGGAGTTCTTCCTCGCTGCAGCCAGCATCTTTACATAGCTGGTCAATGTAGGTCTTTGCTGGGCGTCCCACACTGGCATGTCCATGTGTTGGCTTCCACAGGAGAACATCGCTTATGAGTTCCTCCTTGCTTCTCCAGCAGTGTCCTGCATGTCTAGTCCGTCTCACTCGGATGCTCTGTGAGATAGGGGACAGGTGTCCATACAGCTGTTCCCTAGTGAGGTGCTGTTTCCACGACTTGTTCAATACTGCACGCAACATTCTTGTGCAGGTCCCATCTAGCTTACTCTCAAGGCGCCTCGTCAGGGTCCAGGTGGTGCAGCCATACAGCAGTACTGATATGACTACAGCCTGGAAGAAATGTCGCTTCAGCTTGTCAGTAAGAATCAGATTTCCATATGCCTGACTGTTTGTGGCCAGCCATGCCTTTCCTATTCGTGCATTAATATCGTCATCTGTGGATGAGATATACTCCTAGGTATGTGAATTGTTCTACAGGCTTAAGGGGCTTACCGTCTAGTGTGGAGATGCCTCCTTTCTTTTTGAAGCTCATGAAACTCTGTTTTATCGGAGTTCACAAGAGGCCGATGTTTTTTGCTGCCTCCTCCAGGCTATGTTGCAGTGACCCAGCCTGTGCCGATGTATCTGCAAAAAGTGCGAGGTCATCCGCGTAGTCTGCATCTGTGACTGTTTGTGCAGGGTATCTCCTGCTTCTTGCCTTTCTTAATGTAAATCCTTTTTCTTTTATGGTATCTAATGATGTTCGGAGTACATAGTCTAGACATATTATAAATATATATGGTGCTAATGTGTCTCCTTATATAATGGTTTGGTTAGTTGGCTAAATTTTAAGTCATTTCAACCCTTTGTGTTGTTTTATGCCAAAGACGTTTTTGTTTTAGTCATTCTTTGTGGGTATTCTTTTTTTAAAACATATTTTAACACATTTTTTTTATCTCCTTCAATCCTTGCCAATTTCTCTTTTTTTTCATTTTTTGCCATTTCTTCCAGCCGGAGGCTCTGACTTCAACAAGCTTCAATCAGACAAGAAAGTTTCAAAATAGTTCTTTCGACACTTGTTCACACGAATGATTGATTGAATGATTTTTACAGCACATCAACCCGTCTGTGGTTATTTGTCTTTTTTTTGCGATAATAATTTGTATTATTTAGATTTTTCGAACTGTTGTCCTCATCTTTATTGTTGGGTAATTTCATGTCAAATCATTCCAGGCAATGTTACCCACCCCCTTCATTTTTTTTTAAATTTTGTACAGATGTGGACTATGTTAAAATTGGACATTCCTCAAAATTTGAGCTTCCAATTTCAAGAATTGGAGGAGTTATGTTAATCTTTAGTTCTCCAAATTTGAGGGGGGTGGGGTCACGAAAAAATGGCGACTTTTTATAATCTATTTTTGTCGATAAAATGAGTTCTAGTGCTTCCCTACTCCTAAAAATTGGTTTATAAAAGCATTTTTGCCCGAGGAATCCAAAGATGCTTACGTTATTGATGATTTCTTTTTCTTTTTTTCATAGCAAGATCAATATCTCGATGTGGCACTGCACCTATGTACAATATTTCAGAAGAATTGAAGGGGGGGGGTGACAATTTTTCCTGTTTTCTGGATGATTTGACATGAAATTGCCCTGTTATATACAAAACGTTTCAGCTGATGTGCTCTCCGGCCTTCTTCCTGACACTTGGCGCAATGAATATAAGGGTTGAGTTAATACAGTTCTAAATGATACTCATCTGGACTTTGTAAGTTTAACCCTGAATATAGGCGAAAATAATATGAAATAGTAAACATAGTTTAACATTTGTACCCGATCATGGTTAACAAAATTAGAACAATCTACCCCAATGGATTAAATAAAGGATTCGGTTAGAAGTTGCATGAATGCTCCCGATTACGACATAAAGATTCCCGGGTTCGACAAGACGGTTCCTGAGTTCGACAAGAAACACCCGAAGAAGGCCGGAGGGCACATCGGCCGATACATTGTGTATATAACAATATAATCCGTCTGGGGTTATTTTTTTGGCCTAGAGGGGAGGATATCGTGTACAATTTATATTTATTTCTCTGGGTGTTTTAGATGAGGCTTGATGATTAGTATTATCTGCGTTATTTGGACTATTTTCCTCGTCTTTATTGTTATATGTACAACGTTTCGGCCGATGTGCACCCCAGCCTTCTTCAGGTATTTCTTGTCGGACTCGGGAACCTACTTTTCGGACTCAGGAACCTTCTTTTCGGACTCGGAGATCTTCTTTTTAAACTCGGGAACATTCTTGCCCTTTATTCAGTCCACGGAGGTATCCTGTTTAATTCCGATAACCATAACTGGGGTAGAGGCGATAAGTTGTGTTAATTATTATTATATGTTACTGTTACCCTTCATCAGGATTGAACCTGCAGTCTAGAGATAACTGTCACTTAGAATTGTCTTAACTCATTTATCTACTAGGCCATGTGTCCAATAACATTGAAGATGAGGACAATAGTCCGAATAACGCAGATAATCCTAATTTATGTTTATACTTATATGTTTTGTGCTGTTGTTTCTACATAGTTTTTGGCACATACTTATATATACATATATAAAAGGCAGTTGTGTGTATGTATGTATGAATGTATTTCCAGTTGAAAGTACAAAAATAAAACAATTAATGTCCGAGGAAATATATATACACATTAAATATCACTAGTTCTTGCTTTTTGTGCAAAAAATTAAAAAAGAGTTGATTAAATTCAAAGTTATTTAAAAATCAAAGTATACATAGAAATAGCATTGAAATTCTACTTAAAAATTTGTAAATCTCAAAAGTAAAAAAATATCAATACACCAGGGGTTGTTTTGCATCCCCCCCCTACCCAGAGGATGCTGGGTAGCGAATTCTAGTTTAATTTGCTCAACTTTTTGTCTTTTCAAGTATTTTGTTTGTTTATTGATTTTAACGGCATATTGTTACATAATCTATGCGGTTGCATAATATTATTGTGAATCCCCTGTATTTCTAAAGGGATGGCGCTTTTCATATCACGGGGGGGACTTTCCATGGAATAGTACAGAAAGCCCGCCAAATTACGTGAAGTCACGTGGGGCCTGGTTTGGTCCTCAGTTTTCAGTTAGACATCGGGCAGAGAAGATGTCCTGCCTTAACTGTAACTCACTCTGCATACGCGCGCTATGTTAGTCAGATAAATAGTTACATGAAATGTATAGTTAAGGAAATAAAAGTTTAAGAAAAATAACACGGTCTTGTGATTAATGAACGTCTTGGTAACAAGACAGATTTAAGAGAAGAAATGAGTTAAGTGCGACCGACCACCAAGACGAAGTCAAGACGATAGAAGAGACGACAGAAGAGACGTAAGATAGAAGATGAACAGAAGAAGAAGTAAGAAGTAAGTAAGAAGAAGGGTATGCAACAATATCAATCCGTCTGGTTATCCACTAGGCCCCTGTGTTCAATTGGACATGTTTATTCTATAACATATTAAAATTAATCATATAAATAATTTTATATTGGAACCAATTAAAATATGATTAAAGTATGTGTAATCTTGTTATATTATTGTTGTGATGTTAGTCCCAACAGTAAAAAGAAGTCAAGTCGAGATGGGGTAAAATAAGACAAGTGTATTTACAATTAATGGTACATGTACGACTAGCTTGTCGTTAACGGGAACAGTGCTCCTTTCCACTCGGTGTCTCACTATTTATAGTGAGAACCGGTGCATGTTCTCCACTGTAGGAACGGCCGGTACAACAATTATTTAATTTCATTAGTCTTTCTAATTTGATATATTTCATTACATTAAATCTTAGATGACATTTATTCTTATTATTAAAGAGAGTTCTTTGGCTGTTGTGTATCTTAACTAACAAAAGAAAATGGCTTTTTTCTTTCCTCTCTCCTTCAAATGTATTTTATTTTTCAGTGACACTTTATAATGTTCTCTTGGTTAGGTTCAAATCTTTATCCATCTTGTTGGTGAGGCTGATTGTATCCTCTGCAGAGGGGTAAGATCCCCCCCACACACACCACGCACCTAAAAATGGTCTTCCTAGGTACTGGAGCAGTGCTCCCTTGCGGCAGTATAAATTTTCAAGGGAAGTAACTCGTAATGCTAATTTAGTATTTCCCCTTTATTTGCTACTAGAAGCAGCTACTCGCCTGGGTAGAGGGGTACTTGTGTGTGTGTGTGTGAGAGAGAGAGAGAGAGACAGAGAGAGAGAGAGGGGGAGCATGTGTGTATGTGGTGTATGTGTGTGTATGAGAGAGAGAGAGAGAGAGAGAGAGAGAGAGAAAATGAGAGAGAGAGAGAGAGAGCGGAAGAGCATGTTGTGTATGTGTGTGTGTGTGTTATGTGTGTGTGAGAGAGAGAGAAAGGGAAGAGAGAGGGGGAGCATGTGTGTATGTGTGTGTATGGAGAGAGAGAGAAGAGAGAAAGAAAGTGTGTGTGTGAGAGAGAGAGAGAGAGAGCGGAAAGAGCATGTGTGTATGTGTGTGTATGTGTGTGTGAGAGAGAGAGAAAGGGAGAGAGTTGGAGAGCATGTGTGTATGTGTGTGTATGAGAGAGAGAAAGTGTGTGTGAGAGAGAGAGAGAGAGAGAGAACGGAAGAGCATGTGTGTATGTGTGTGTTGTATGTGTGTGTGTGAGAGAGAAAAGAGGGAGAGGGAGAGAGAGGGAGAGCATGTGTGTATGTGTGTGTGTGCATGAAAGAGAGAGAGAGAGAGAGATAGAGAGAGAGAGAGAGAGAGAGAGAGATGCTTATCCCTGATTTCAGCGCAACCTGATGATAATGATGATGATGATGTGGGTGATATTTGGTTAAAAAGAAGAAAAAAATGCTTTTTATTAAAAAAATTCATCAGAGCTGTGCTGACACTCGATGCCGTTTAGAAGACTTCCCAAGATAGATGACCTATAGAGATAGATGGCGGGTGAGAGTCAAAGGACTCCGGTTTCTCAGGACTACCCGATGATGATATATTGCAATTAACAGAAAGTGATTACAAACTTTTTCAAAATTTCGCCCCATTCTCTCCCAACATTTTTGTGGCGGGAGCATTCATTATTTTCTTATTAAAAGTGGCTTCAAGATTCAATTAAAAATGATTTTCGCTTAAGTGATGAAGGTGAACACTTTTGAAAATGATTTGCTACTGAATTTTGAATATAAAATTTATTGAAATCCTTAGATACTTAGGCTAGGATTTTGTTTTTCTTTTTAAAGATTACGGTCATTAAAATTGTTTCAAAATCTAAACATTTATTTATTTTGGCAACACAAAAAGGAAATACACGTATAATATATCCATCAGGTCACGTTTCTGTATAAATAAAAAAAGAAACAATGAAAAATTATATATACTACTAGCAAATATATGCACCCTCTGGGCTGGGCGCAAGTATTTAAGTTTTTAATGTAATAAAATATCGTATTAATTAGAAAGTCTAATGAACTAAATCAGAATGGCAGATAAAAATATTTTGAAAACAGAGGGAGTATAATCGAAAAAAATAGAACAATTGAATTTACTCTTCCATCACTCTCGTCTTTCATTGTTATTTTTTCTAATTTAAGTATTTAGTTAAAAGAGGAGCAAAGAATAAAATGAACAGTTATTTCAACTTGTTAATGGATTTCATTTAAGATTCATTGAAGAGATTTTGCTTTATTCATTAAAATAAAACCAAACAGTTAGAAATCAATAATACTAAGCATATATTTATTAAAATCAAATTTTTAATATCAATATGCAAATTAGCCTTTCCGTTCACACTGTAAACCGCTATTTTGTTGTATATATAGATATAATTGTATGTTGTTAGTATGTGGATATGGTTAACAGTATTAATAATGTAAAACAATTTTTATTAATAATAGAGATGTTAAAATAAAAATAAAACCTTGGAGAATGTGATGTCAATAACTAAGGGGAATTGTAACTTGAGTAGTATAGGTTTCGGTTACAGATAGAAAATCACACAATCTCCATTATAATAAGATATATTATATATATTATATATATATATATAATATATGAGGTAAAATATGAGGAATGAAAGAACAAAACTCAGACAAAAATGTGTAGTATATTTCGCTGGAGTATTGGGGAAAAAAAGCCGAAGACGCCGAGTCCACACTCCAGCGAAATATACTACACATTTTGTCTGAGTTTTACCTGTCGGATTCATTCCAACACCTTTTCCTCATATAGAGAGCAAGGCCCCGAAACGGTTTGCACATTCTCTCCTGATGAGCCCATGCATTTGTAAACATCCTTTGTTTTTTCAATATATCATATTCACACTGTCGGATTAAGTTCCATTTTATTTCATATATATATATATATATATATATATATATATATATATATATATATATATATGAGAGTACGCAAACAGTTTGTTTGATATGGCGATAGCCGACAATTTTGGGGAGAATATGTGCTCAATTGAAGTCATACCTAATATGAAAATTAATTAGATGATAATTAAGGAATTAGGCGAATATATCTGTTCAAATGTAAGGCATAAACAAATCGAGAAAAAGTCAATCTCTGTATGTACATTTCGGCTTATTATGCCTTATCAGCAGAGTTATAGACTGGAAGCCGCTTTGTTTTTGATTCGAACCCTAACTGCCAGGCTGAGAGTCGTGGATTCTAACATTTGAACAGATATATTCGCCTAATTCATTAATTATCAACTAATTAATTTTCAAATTAGGTATGACTTCAATTAAGCACATATTCTCCCAAATATATATATAAGAATTTATCGAGGATACAAAACGACCGAATGAGACAACATCACTACCACCTGGTCAAAAATACCACCTCTAAGGTAATGAGAAGAACTGAAACCCGATATCTTTTCAGAAGTTCCC
>CM042173.1:14785071-14812571 GCA_023376005.1 Doryteuthis pealeii
GACTTAAAGTAAGGAAGTAAGTAAGTCCTGAGTTATAGAATCCTTTGGTAAGTGAATAAGTCCTGAGTTATAGAATCCTTTGGTAAGTGAATAAGTCCTGGTTATAGAATCCTTTGGTAAGTGAATAAGTCCTGAGTTATAGAATCCTTTGGTAAGTGAATAAGTCCTGAGTTATGGAATCTTTGTAAGTGAATAAGTCCTGAATCCTTGGTAAGTGAATAAGTCCTGGGAATCCTTTGGTAAGTGAATAAGTCCTGAATTCTGGAATCCTACGTAGTGTCAAAAGGTCCAGTGATATAATCCTATGTTCCGTCGTCCACGAAGGCTCAAGTAGTTATGAGTAGGTATGACCAGAACAGCCAGTATAAATAACAATATCAGCAGCAGAGCCCCGCCAGTGATTGGACAAGAAGTTGGTCACATGGTTGTCGGCGAGTCTATAAGTACAAGTGAACATCTAGCACACGCCTTATAACACAAGAATCAGGGCACCTAATTTGGTGTAATGGTTAGCAAGCTAGATTAGCAGACCATTGTTAGTGAGTTCGATTCTCACTGGGCGCCCCACACTTCTGGCCTTGTGCCACATCTAAGCTAAGCTTAGTAAATAACTATAACACAAGAATCTCCAACAGAGTAAAGGTAGCTATGAATCAGAAGCATGTTTAAGATTATGACAATTTCATCTGCATTGGAGTTGATTGCAGAGTGGATAAAGACATTTTGCTATACAATGAGATTGAAGCAAATAGCGCGAAAAAGATTAAAAAGAGCAAGGGACCAGAGCGCTACTTAATATTTACAAGAGAGATGGACACTTCAAGTAAATATCTCACCCACCGAGCCATACCCAACATTGGTGCAACTGGTATTCATCTAGCTGAGGATGTTGCTGCTGTTCTAGAAGAGCACAACAGTGTAAATACTGTTAAGGCAGTTCTGGTAGACAATACCAATACAAACACTGGTTGTAAAACAGGGATGGTGACAGCTCCGAAGAAAAAATTAAAAAGGAATTGGCTGTTCACTTTATCAAAATAAACTTCCATTTAGAGCTGTATTTAAAACTACTGATGGAACTATAAGAAGTCCAACTACTTTCATTGGTCCTCTGGGGAAACTTTGTGAAAATAATTACCATCATTTGCCCCAGGTAAAATTTGAACATATCAGTGGCCCTCTGGATAATTTTTATCTCCCTGCAAAGGCAATGGATGACCTAAGTGGTGACCAACGACTACTTCAGGAATATGCTGTAGACATTTCCCGAGGTAAAGTGAACCCTAGATTTGCTTCCTGATTTTATCATTGAAACTAAAAGTTTGAATAATTCGAGCTTGCAAGAATTATCCATAAAAGATTCCGTACAAAACTAAGGATTTCGTCATTAAATATAACGTGTCAGTATTACGAGGTTGCCAGTATTCGAACCTGGAATCTTCTGATCCGTAGTCAGAGGCGTTATCCATTGCGCCACAAGCCCAGAAATGAACACCATTATTTCACACACAAATTTCAATTTTCATTCTCTTCTTGGAAAAAAGAAATTTAATCCTTAAAAAAATCCGTACACACTAAGGATTTTATCATTGAAACTAAAAATATCAATATTATGAGATTGACAGGATTCGATCCTGGAATATTCTAATCCGTAATCTGACGCATTATCTATTGCGCCAAATGCCTAAGAACACACACAATTTTTAATTTTCGTTCTCTTCTTGGCAAAATAATAAGATTCTTTTTAATCCATAAATGATTCCGTACAAAACTAAGGATTTTATCATTGGATCTAAAAGTGTTAGCATTATGAACTTGCCAGTATTCGAACATGGAATCTTCTGATCCATAGTCAGAAGTGTTATCCATTGCACCACATGCGCAAGAACGAACACCTAGATTACACACACACAAATTTCAGTTTTCAATCTCTTATTAGAAATTTTTTTAATCCATAAAAGATGCCGTACAAAACTAAGGATTTTATCATTGAATCTAAGTGTCTGTATTACGAGCTTGCCACAATTCGAACCTGTAATCTGCTGATCCGTAGTCATAACCGTTATCGATTGCGCCACAATCCCAAGAACGAACATATTGATTACACACACACACATTTCAATATTCGTTCTGTTCTTGACAAAATTAATTTTTTTTTTATCCATAAAAGATGCAGTACAAACTAAGGATTTTATCATTGAAACTAAGTGTCAATATTACGACCTTGCCAGGATTCGAACCTGGAATTCACTGATCCGTAGTCAGAAGTATTATCCGTTGTACTACAAGTACAATAACGAACAGTCCGATTACACACACAAATTTAAATTTTCGTTCTCTTCTTGGCAAATTCATATGTTGTTTTTTTTAAATCCATAAATGATGTCGTACAAACTAAGGATTTTTGGCCGATTGAATCCATGGGACCACGAAGTGTTTATCAATTTAAGTGGTGGGCTACAGCACACTTTATATATAGCAAAATATTCCAATAGTTTTATATTATCAGATAATTCAGATGTTATGGTAAGTTTCAGTGAATCTTTTTTAGCACAGTGTTTCTTAACCTTCCATCTTTTGAAAATAAGTCATGTAATTTTTTTTACTGCCTATTCGAGAACATGTCGACCACGAGAATCACGTTGAGGTGATGTCGCCCCTCCATTTACGCGCACAAAACCCGTTTTGACTTCATAGCAAAGTCTCTATCTGACACTGTTCGGCCTGAGGAGACGGGAACTGATATCTGATGACCCCAGTGACATCAAATAATCTTGGAGGTCATTCTCGTAGTGTCAATTTTGGAACCCTGAGTCAAATCAATATTCAAGAAAAAAAAAAGGGAATCAGGTCCCTCCGGCTTTTTCAGACAAATATAAACGCACAAATTGACACAGAGAAGGAAACAAGGTGTGTTCAAAAAACGTCGAAACTGAATCTATATCTACCAAGACTGAATAATGAATGAGAAGTTAATTTTCTTCAAAATATAAATTGTGTTACAAAGTATTGAGATGGAAGGTATATTTACTTTGACAAATGGGAATAATGTTAATTTTCTCCCAAATAAGAAGTATGCTGAAAAGAAAGAATCGAGACTGAAGCTGTATTTACCAAGAGAGAAATGAACAATGAATGAAACGTTAATTTTCTTCAAAATACGAATTGTGTTAAAAATTATCGTAATAAAAAATATTTACTAAGACAAATGTGAATAATATTAATTTTCTCCCAAATAAGAAGTATGAAAAGAAAGAATCGAGACTGAAGCTGTATTTACCAAGAGAGAAATGAACAATGAATGAAACGTTAATTTTCTTCAAAATACGAATTGTGTTAAAATTATCGTAATAAAATATATTTACTAAGACAAATGTGAATAATATTAATTTTCTCCCAAATAAGAAGTATGCTGAAAAGAAAGAATCGAGACTGAAGCTGTATTTACCAAGAGAGAAATGAACAATGAATGAAACGTTAATTTTCTTCAAAATACGAATTGAGTTAAAATTTATCGAAATAAAAGGTATATTTACTAAGACAAAAGGGAACAATATTAATTTTCTTCAAAGTAAATTTAAAAGAAAGAATCGAGACTGAAGCTGTATTTACCAAGAGAAATGAACAATGAATGAAACGTTAATTTTCTTCAAAATACGAATTGTGTTAAAATTTATCGAAATAAAAGGTATATTTACCAAGACAAAAGTGAACAATATCAATTTTCTTCAAATTATATTTAAAAGAAAGAATCGAGACTGAAGCTGTATTTACCAAGAGAGAAATGAACAATGAATGAAACGTTAATTTTCTTCAAAATACGAATTGAGTTAAAAAGTATAGAGATGGAAAGTATATTTTTCTAAGACAAAAGTGAACAATGTTAATTTTCTTTAAAATAAGAAGTACGCTTAAAAGAAAGTATCGAGACTGAAGCTGTATTTACCAAGACAGAAATTAACAATGAAAGAAACGTTAATTTTCTCCAAAATACGAACTGTGTTCAAAACGTATCGAGATTGAGGGTGTATTTACCAAAACAAAAATGAACAATAAACTGTATTTACCAAGAGAGAAATGAACAATGAATGAAACGTTAATTTTCTTCAAAATACGAAGCTAGTTAAAAAGGTTTAGAGACTGAAGCTGTATTTACCAAGAGAGAAATGAACAATAAACGAAATGTTCATTTTCTTCAAATACGTGGTGTGTTCAAAAAATGAATCTGTATTTACCAAGACATAATTGAACAATGCATGAATCTTTGATTTTCTTTAAAATCTAAATTGAGTAAAAAAGTATCGAGATGAAAGTTATATTTTTCGAGATAAAACTGTATTTACCAAAAGAGAAATGTTCAATAATCGAAACGTTAATTGTCTTCAAATACTAGATGTGTTTTTAAAAAGACGTTGAGAATGAAGCTGTATTTACCAAGTCAGAAATTAACAAAAAATAAAACGTTGATTTTATTCTAATATGAAACGTTAATTTTCTTTAAAATACGAATTGTGTTAAAATTTATCGAAATAAAAGGTATATTTACTGAGACAAATGTGAATAATATTAATTTTCTCCCAAACAAGAAGTATGCTTAAAAGAAAGTATCCAGACTGAAGCTGTATTTACCAAGAGAGAAATAAACAATGAATGAAACGTTAATTTTCTTTAAAATACGAATTGGTTTAAAATTTATCGAAATAAAAGGTATGCATCAAAAATCTATCAAGACTGAAGTTGTATTTTCTAAGACAGAAATGAACAATGAATGAAACATTAATCTATTAATAATGGACATTCGCTTCCGGTTTTTGTCTGTAACAAAAACTACGTCACTGCTTACGTCACACTACCTAAAATAGTCATAAATAGAATACACTCAAAATTTGAGCATGCAATGTTAAACAGTCCTCATTAGTTTTTTAAACAAGTTTTAATAAATACATACCTGGTATTATCTATCTATCTATATCTATCTATCTATCTATCTATATATATATATATATATATATATATATATATATATATATATATATATATAAAGTTATCAAAAGTAAGTTTCCATTTCAATTTTTTAATTTTTTACTCCTTTAATAAATCTATTTTATTTTTTACTCCTTTAATAAATTTGATGATTTTACTTTACTTATGATACAAACTCTCTGATACTAAATTTTCAACTCCCATCTCAGGCAATATTTATTTTACGTAACCCAGAGGGCGTTTTTTAGCTAGTTTTCTTAAAATATGATATGTTCAAATTTATCGAGACTGAAGCTGTATTTAACATGACAGAAATGAAAATAATGAAATATTATTTTCTTCAAAATACGAAGTATGTTAAAGAAATGTGTCCAGACTTAATCTGTATTTACCAAGACAAAAATGAACAATGACTGAAACGTTAATTTTCTTCAAAATATGAATTGTGTTAAAAAAAATATCAAAATTGAAGCTGTATCTACTAAAACAAAGTGAACAATGAATAAAATGTTAATTTTCTTTAAAATATGTGGCATGTCAAAAAACAAAAAAGTATCGAGACTGAAGCTGTATTTACCAAGACAGAAATTAACAACGAATGAAACTTTAATTTTCTTCAAAATACGAACTGTGTTAAAAACGTATCGAGACTGAAGCTGTATTTACCAAAACAAAAATAAACAATAAACGAAACGTTAATTTTCTTCAAAATACAAACTGTGTTAAAAACGTATCGAGACTGAAGCTGTATTTACCAAAACAAAAATGAACAATAAACGAAACGTTAATTTTCTTCAAAATACGAAGTATATTTTAAAAAAAGAAAGGAAGAATGTGTCAAAAACGCGCTTCACTGGGTGATGTACCACATAGGTCAAAGGGTCAACGGCCAGGACAGTTCAGTCAGGTAACTTGTGCTACTCATCTCTAAGGGTGGCATCTATTGAAGAGATCATAAAAAACTACTGAAATATAAAGACTATATATATATAAATAAATTATCATAGATATATAAACAATATATATATATATACATCAATATATAAAAAAAGCAACCAGCCAAAACTCCTCATTACTTAATTACCATAGTGAATGCCCCCTTAAATATAAAATAGCCCTCATTAAAAATCTAATTCATAGAGCCTTCTACATTTCCTCATCCAAAAGAATATTTTATAAAGAACTTCTTAATATTAAACAAACCCTCGTAAATAATAACTTCCCTAACAAAACCGTAGATCAACAAATAAAACTATACCTGCATATCATCCACAAAAATAACAATAACAACCCCAACAACAATAATAACAAAATCAATCTATATTACCGAAATCAAATACACAAAAACTACAAATCCGACGAACATTTAATAACCAACATCATACATAGACACATCAAACCCGTCGATCAACAACAGAAAATAAAACTAATTATTTACTACACCAAATTCAAAACATCATACCTCCTCATTAAAAATAACACAAACTGTCCTAAAAATCCCCTAAGCCAAACGAACGTAGTATATAGATTCATTTGCCCATTCCGAGAGTGCCTATCGGAAAATGAACTATACACTAATAGCTACATTGGCCATACAACAACAACACTGTCCCGCCGTCTCACATACCATCTCTCCGACACTAGCTCCATAAAACAACATTTAATTAAAAAACACCCAGAAAAATCCACCTCCCCCGAAATTAGAAAAATCTTAAACGAAAATAATAAAATTATCTACAAAAATAATAACAAGAAACGCTTACAGATCCTAGAAGCCATATACATAAAAAATTTAAAAAAAACCTAACATTAATAAAATAGCATTTAAAGTCGGAGACAACGTATTAAATATCTTCAATACATATATATATAGAGAGAGAGTTTCTTCACGGAACAGATGGACTTGCTACTACTAACACACTCGTCTACCTGGATTTTAATAGCATGTCAAACCCTCAAAAACACTTCAATTTTTATAGTTCTTCTATAATGCTCCCTTTCAAAAAATCTATAAACAATTTCTTCAAATAAGAAATTTTCTCCTGACGATGACCTAAGGTCGAAACTAGTTGAGAATAAACAACATATAAGAAATATTCCTGCTTGTCTTATTACTTTTTGTTCATACTATATATATATATATATATATATATATATATATATATATAGGCTTCATCAACCAGACTTACCAGACTATTGATATATTTTCCTTCAATATTCTGAGAGGAATTGTCGTCTTACAGACTTTTTTTTAGAAAATGCCATCAATGCCGGCATTCTTCTTTCATATTTTCAATATTTTAAACTTTTAGTTAGGAAGTCGACATGAGGAGGTGAGATAATAGCTTATTTTAGTTATTAACTTGCTCTACTGGACACTTATTGATTTTAGTTTTTAAAATATGTCTTCATTCAGACTATATTTATATATATGTTTATTTATATATTTATACATTTATATATATATATATATATAAACATGTGTGTGTTCTGCACACACACACACACACCCACCCACCCACACACACACACACACACACATATATATATATATATATATATATATATATATATATATAATACACACACATATAATATATATATACACACAGACACATATATATATATGTTTATTTATATATTTATATATTTATATATATATATATATATATAAATGTGCGTATTCTGCATATATATATATATATATATATATATATATATATATATATATATATATACCTAAATGGAATGTTATTCTAGAATGTGTATTCATTGGCGTCTTCCAAACAAACTAAATGTTTCCTTCTCGCAGAAATTGTTGTGGATGTGCACTTTCTCCCTTTGTGAAAACTTTTTAAAAAACTATTTGTTCATTCACACACACACACACACACACACACACACACACACACTCACTCACTCACACACACGTGTATGTGCGTGTGTTTTGGTAGCAAAGACAAGTCAACAACGGTTGGTAACTAACAGTTTCTCGCCAATATGTTTGGTTAAAAAATTCCAAAAATGTCGGTTTCCAAGCGACATTGATCTCATACCTTCGCTACTCTAAATGGAAAGCCCCAACTCCTTTATCATATGGGTGCTAGAAGGCGGTGACTGAGGGTCTACATGTCCTGAGAATGACGTTAAACTTTATCTGATGGTGAGGTTCCAGTTGTGGAGCTCTGGGGAATGTGGAACACCCCTTCATTACCATTGCTCCCTGGTCCACTGTGACCCGGGGTGGTAGTACCTGTTAGGGTCCCATCTATGGATTAAATAGAAAAACATGAGTTGATAAACAAAATTGTTTATCCTTAAGAACTTTAATTTTATCCATTTCAAAACTTTATCGGCATTAAATGACCCACTGAGGCTGATATGCCGTAAAACAAAACAAAACTAATAAGAAAACTAATAATCTAAATGGAAATTGAAGTCTTCAGCAAAAACGGTGAGCTGCATATTACCCGAGTGCCATATGTTACTCATAAGTGCTCTATAGCGATGAAAATCCATATCCAATTAAGAAATAAATTGGGTCAATAAATTTACTTACCTTTTTTTGGTTACGGTTTAAATCCTCGAGAGTTTTATTATCACCATCCAAATTTTCAATATAAAGAAGATGACTATGAAAGGTTCCATCCTTCCTAAATAGAAGCATCAGTATTATCATGGACAGCGGTTATCTATGAAACGCAAATTAGAACCGGTTATCTATGAAACGCAAATTAGAACCCTTCCTGAATATAATTCAGTTCATAATATCATTATAGAATATATACCTATACTTATAAATATCATTATACAATATATACCTATCATTATAAAATTATATACCTTCCTAAATATAATTCAGTTTATAATATCATTATAAAAGTTCAAATTCCAAACGAAGCTTGCATTTCACATAACGCTAATAACCTTGGGAAAGGTATGAATCCAATAAGCCATTTAGGCGATTTGAGAACACAGGAAGACCAGTCGACTGAAATACATTAAATTCAGTTGAAATTCAGAAATGAAGAACGAAAGAAATGTGAAGAGAACAGGAGAAGCAAAGAGAGCGCGGGTTAGAGAAGTGTGACAATAAGAAAGTGTTGGATTTTATTGATATAGTTATTTACTAAGCTTAGCTTAGATATAGCACAAGGCCAGAATTATAGGGCGCCCAAATGTGAATCGAACTCACTGTAAAAAAAGGATTCAAGGTTATATTTACTTGATACATAACTCCGACAAAGGTTTGATAAACAAAACATTTAATACGTATACAGCACATGGATATAACAAGATACATAATACATAGGTAAAACAAAGTTACATGTAGAAAGATAAACATAAAAGTACAGGCATGAGACTAAGAATAGTCCATGCTGTAAATAACTTACAGTAATGTAAGGGGGGCCAAAAGCCCCAACGAGAAGGGGTAGACCGTGTCTACTCCATGTGTCTCGTACTTTGAGGAACTGGAAAAGAGAGAGAAGCGTTTGAACCAGCCGCTTGAATATAAAACGGCCCCTAGCGGGCACCAGCAAACTAAACGGGCAGACAACTCTCCCAGGCAAATACGAAACTAACTCTACATCACTAACAATGGTTTACAAAGCAAGCTTACTAACCATTACACCACGTGAGGTACCCGGATTTTATTGATATAGTTATTTACTAAGCTTAGCTCAGATGCAGCACAAGGCCAGAAGTATGGGGCTCCCAATGAGAATCGAACTCACTAACAATGGTTTACAAAGCAAGCTTACTAACCATTACACCACGTGAGGTACCCGGATTTTATTGATATAGTTATTTACTAAGCTTACCTTAGATGTGGCACAAGGCCAGAAGTATGGGGCTCCCAATGAGAATCGAACTCACTAACAATGGTTTACAAAGCAAGCTTACTAACCATTACACCACGTGAGGTACCCGGATTTTATTGATATAGTTATTTACTAAGCTTACCTTAGATGTGGCACAAGGCCAGAAGTATGGGGCTCCCAATGAGAATCGAACTCACTAACAATGGTTTACAAAGCAAGCTTACTAACCATTACACCACGTGAGGTACCCGGATTTTATTGATATAGTTATTTACTAAGCTTACCTTAGATATGCACAAGGCCAGAAGTATGGGGCTCCCAATGAGATCGAACTCACTAACAATGGTTTACAAAGCAAGCTTACTAACCATTACACCACGTGAGGTACCCGGATTTTATTGATATAGTTATTTACTAAGCTGAGCTCAGATGCGGCACAAGGCCAGAAGTATGGGGCACCCAGTGAGGATCGAACTCACTAACAATGGTCTGCTAATCTAGCTTGCTAACCATTACACCATGTGAGGTGCCCGGATTTTATTGATATAAGGTGTGTGCTAGTTCCCCGCCTATTCTTACAGACTGGCCAAGGTCACGTGATTGACTCTTCTAACCAATCACTGGCAGTACTACTGGCCTGATAGGATACTTAACCCCCCACACACACACACACACAGGTCATAATTAAAACTGCCCTCTTTGACGACGGACGCACATAGGATTGCCGGGATCTTTACCAATACTCACGAAGGGGTAATCTTCAACTTGTTCCTCGCAAATTCCTACAATAAAATAAACTGAACCCTCATTTTATGTCCGTGTTTTTGCAATAAATGTTTTAAATATGTTTGCAATAAATATTTTTAAATAAAGAAAATATATATGTTTGCAATAAATGTATTTAAATAAAGAAAATATATTCAGTATTCTAAAATAACGGGTGCAAGAAAAATGAGTGGAATAATAATAAATAATAAATAATAATAATAATCCCTTTTGAAATCAGCTAAAATACTCCGGAGCGTTCTGGAGACCTGAGAAGACTCGTTGTCACTCAAACTCCAGTGAAAGACCATCAGCTTAGGCTGTTGGGAAAAACTTACAAGGAGTGGGATAATAATAATAATAATAATAATAATAATAATAATAATAATAATAATAATAATAAGAAGAAGAAGAAGAAGAAGAAGAAGAAGAAGAAGAAGAAGAAGAAGAAGAAGAAGAAGAAGAAGAAGAAAGCGAAAGTTAAAATGAAAATGAAAATGAAATTCCGATCCCAATGTAAATAATTCCGTTATAATTGGCTTGAACTCCGCTTATAATTACAAATGAACAAGAAACACCTGCGAAAATATATTCCCCTAAAGTTATTTTCGTAGATCAATAAATATGAACTCGTAAGAATAGTTGATATAATAATGTATAACAACGCTGAATAAAATAGATTGATGTAAATATGTACTTTTATGGAATGCTATTTCCAGGTTAACGACCCACTGTACATCGGATCTCTCATGTGAAATGAAACAGGAAACCTTTCAAGCAATAACCGTGTCAATGCTTTATGGAGGCCCGTGGTCTAATGGTTAGAGTCATAGGAAATGGACACGTCGACTCGAGTTCAATTCCTTGACGAAGCTGTTTGAACTTCATTTAGCGCTAATACCCGTGGGAAAGGTATGAATCCAATTCTCCCTCCAGCTATGGGTAAATAGCAGTGTAGACTGGGCTCTTTAACCATGGCTAGGTAACCAGTCTAGGAGAAGGGAAACTCTGAATTCAAACCTGTCAAGCTTAATAAATTGACCTAGTGTCACATCCTGCTCGTGCGGAGGGGTTGAAAAAAAAAATAATAAAATAAAAATAACCGTGTCAGTGCCGTTTCTACTGTATGGGTGTACCACTAGTGATATGTCTGTATTGCGTAGCCATCAAATTCTTCGCTACTC
Source organism: Doryteuthis pealeii (assembly GCA_023376005.1). Taxonomy (NCBI): domain Eukaryota; kingdom Metazoa; phylum Mollusca; class Cephalopoda; order Myopsida; family Loliginidae; genus Doryteuthis; species Doryteuthis pealeii. The sequence goes on from CM042173.1 coordinate 14,796,827, forward strand.
TGAATCGTATACGTTGCTGGTATGTTGCGGGTTTTCACTGTACCCAAATCGATGTATGTTAGTAGACGCTTAATAAGACCACAACACATGGTATAGTAGTAGTTTTTACTTTATTTCTTCTTCTCTGCTGTACGTGGTGGGTGGCGAGCGTTGACAATGGGAACTACTACTTCTGGGATGGTGGAAGGTGGTGGGCGCGTCTCGCTGCCCGGTGGCAGCGATTGACCGCAAGCATCGGTCAGACTCCTTGTGCTCTTTTCGCCGTCTCCTATCTGACTGTCCCTACTGGCCGCTGACTGGTTAACCCTCTCACTTTTGTATTGACGACACGCATACGCATTTTTATCTTTCTCTTTGTCCCTCAGCCGGAAGTTCCATCTTCCGGGCGAGGACAATACAACATCTGAAGAAAAGCTTGATGGGAACTTCAGAAGAATTCGGAGTGCTGTTTTAAATCCTGTAGATACAAAACCTCAGTTTTTATGGCCATTTATTTTCCATGGCTCAGTAGGTAAAGCGTCCGAATGGGAATCACAAGGTTCCTGGTTCGATACGGGCCCTTGCAAATTCAGCGTATGAATAGCACAGGATCCTTTTGGTAAAGCCACGAGCTGCTGGTAGGTGTGGCGCTCCGACTTAAACACTAAGATAATCTCTTGGTCTAGCGCTAGTGAAAAGGGGATAGACTCCCTCGCTGTATGGATGATACCGACATTAGGCCGCCCCTCGACTTTACTTATTTTTACTATCTCCCATCTTGCAAACCACATGGGCAATACATGCTGGACTACTACTGGAGAAACAAGAACGAACTCATAAGTCACGTTCTCTAGCCTTTTTCAATAGTATTAGTGCTAATTGAGCATAAGCATCTTTGGCGGGAAGTTGAATTCAATTCCGTTATCAATTCCCATGACCATTAGTCTACTTGACAAGGATAAGTAGATTCATGCCTTTATTAAGAACATTAGGGCTAATTGGACACGCGCTACCTTAGCAGGACTTTCAAATCCATTATCTATGAAAATGATTACTATTCCACCTCTCAAGGGAAAATACATTCATGCCTTTTCAAATGGTATTAGTGCTAATTAAACACAGGCTATCTTAACAGAAATTTGAATTCAATTGTATTTCTACGAAAATGATAATTATTCCACTTAACAGGGAAAAGTGTCTTCATGCCTTTCCAAATGGTATTTTTACTTAGTGAACAAAACCATCTTAGCAGCAATTTAATTCAATTCCATTTTCCATGAACATTGTCATTATTCCACCTCACAGGGTAAAATAGATTCATGCCTTTCCCAATTGTATAAACATCGTCTTAGATTGAAATATGATCAGAACTTGCCCTAGTTTGGTGGAGAAATTGCTATTCTGTGACAGTCTTGAATGAATATTGAATGCCTGCAGGCTTAAGACGTATAATCCCTTGTTTGTTGAACTACAAAGATAATACAATAATTCACTCTCTGCAGCGGGATGTCCCCAAACAGCAGAAGACGTGGCAAATGATTTTTCAGACTAACCTGATTCAATGGAGATGATTTTATCTAATAAAAATGATTACTGAAATAAATGGGACATTCATGGGGCGGTGGCTATACAACATTTCCTATTATAGATATTATTAATACAAATACCGGGGAGATTAAAACATTATCTGCACTTTCATCATAAGTCGAGTCGTCGGGGCGGCCTAATGTCGGTATCAGCAAATCAGCGAGGGAGTCTATCCCATTTTTACTAGCGCGAGACCAAGGAGATTGTTTTTTGCGTCTGAGGTAGAGCGCAACACCTACCATTAGCTCCTTACTTTACCGCACAGATCCCTGTGCTACTCATACGCTGAGTTGGCGAGGACCGGGATCGAACTAGGAACCTTGTGGTTTCTAGCCGAACGCTCAACCGACTGACCTAACCCGGCCCCTTATTGTCATACAGTGTTCTGTGCACGCGTACTTATAGTTGACACTGTTCTGGTCACGTGATCGAAGTTTGAGACTGATCGCGTCATTTTGCTCGCTATCTTTACAGCGGAAATATGACTGCCACACTAGTATCCTAACAATTGTGTAGGGTTAGTGTAGAAATCAAAATGGCTATTAGAAATTACGGCTAGCATTTTTTTTTTTTTTTTTTTTTTTTGAGTGGGAGTATGTGACGATATCATGGAAGATTGATTGGCACATGTTAAACTCGTATTAACCCGTTTTCTGCTAGATACCGTGAGAATTAGTAGAGAAATGAGAAACAAAGGCTTTTTCCGGTTTTGATTTGAAAGAGTTAGTTAATTCAGTAGTGGGCAAACCTTGGAGATAGCAAGCCGTACTCAACCTCAACGCAGTTAGTCCATATGGGGATTTCTAAATAAAATATAATATAAAGAAAATCGAAGTCTTGGGTTATTTATCCAAAAACTACTAATGACCCAGGGCTTCTGATAGACGAGAAATCCCTGATGGAAGATCAGACACGAAATCTCCAAATGTAAGGTTTCATATGAAAGAAAGAAAATAGAAAGAAAGGGAATGAACTAAAGGTAATGAAAGATAGAATGTAAAATAAAGAAGAAGAAATAAAAAGAAAGATATAATGAAAAAGAAAGAAATTCGGGAATTCAAGTTGACGAAAAGAAGGAGAAAAAGAAGGAAGGTTGGGAAGATAAAGAAAATAAAGAAAAATCGGACAGTGAGAAAGAAAGAAATAAAGAAAAAAAAGAATGAAAGAAAGAAAGAAAGAAAGAAAAAGAAAGAAAGAAAATGGTATGTAGTAAATAAAGAATTGAACAACAATTGGTAAGAAAATAGGACAAGGAACGGAAGAATATAGGTAATAATAAAATGAATAAAGAAAGAAAGAAAGAAAGAAAGAAAAAAATTACTAAAAAAAGGAACTGAAATTGAATGAAAGAAAACGAACAAAATTAAACATTCTAAAAATGAAGCTAGATATTTTTTAAATATAAAAATAGAGAGAAAAAGATGAATTGAAAAATACAAAAAATCCCAGCTACATCTCTCTGGTTACTCTCTCGCCCCTCGGTCTATCTCTCTGGTACCTCTCGCTCCTCGCTCTATCTCTCTGGTTACTCTCTTGCCCTCACTATCTCTCTGGTTCTCTCTGCCCCTCGCTCTATCTCTCTCGCCCTCGCTCTAACTCTCTGGTTACTCTCTCGCCCCTCGCTCTATCTCTCTGGTTACTCTCTCGCCCCTCACTCTATCTCTCTGGTTACTCTCTCGCCCATCGCGTTATCTCTCTGGTTACTCTCTCTCGCCCTCACTCTATCTCGCTGGTTACTCTCTCGTCCTCGCTCAATCTCTCTGGTTACTCTCTCGCGCGGCCTCGCTCTATCTCACTCGTTACTCTCTAACCCCGTCGCTCTATCTCTCTGGTTACTCTCTTGGCCCCTCGCACTATCTCTCTGGTTACTCTCTTGCCCCTCGCTCTATCGTTCTGGTTACTCTCTCGCACCTTGCTCTAATCTCTCTGGTTACACTCTCACCCCTCGCTCTTTCTCCCTGGCTAAACTCTCGCCCCTCGCTCTATCTCTCTGGTTACTCTCTCACCCTCGCACTATCGCTCTAGTTACTCTCTCGCCCTCGCTCTATCTCTCTGGTTAATCTCTCGCGCACTCGCTTTATCGCTCTAGTTACTCTCTCACCGCCTCGCCTTATCTCCCTGGTTACTCTTTCGCCCCCTCGCTTTATCTCTCTGGTTACTCTGTGCGCCCTCGCTCTATCTCTCTGGTTACTCCTCTCACCCCTCGCTTTATCTCTCTGGTTACTCTCTCACCCTCGCTCCTTATCTCTCTGGTTATCCTCTGCACGCCCTCCGATATATCTCTCTGGTTACTCTCTCACCCTCGCTCTATCTCTTCTGGTTATTCTCGCCCTGCGCTTTATCTCTTCTGGTTACTCTCTTCACGCCCTCGCTCTATCTCTCTGGTTACTCTCTCACCCCTCGATCTAACTCTCTGGTTACTCTCTTGCCCCTCACTCTATCCTCTCTGGTTACTCTCTCACCGTCGCTCTATCTCTCTGGTTACTCTCTCACGTCTCGCTTTATCTCTCTGGTTACTCTCTCACCCACTCGCTCTATCTCTCTGGTTACTCTCTCACCCCTCGCTCTAAATCTCTCTGGTTACTTCTTCACCCTCGCTCAATCTCTCTGGTTACTCTCTGCCACCCTCGCTCCTATCTCTCTGGTTACTTTCTCACCCCCGCCTCAATCTCTCTGGTTACTCGCTCTCACCGCTCGCCTATCTCTCTGGTTTACTCTCTCACTCCTCGCTTCTATCTCTCCTGGTTACTCCTCTCATCCCTCGCTGCTATCTCTCTGTTTTCACCGCCCCTGCATCTATCTCTCTGGTTACTCTCTCACCCGCTCGCTTATCTCTCGCGGTTAACTCTCTGCACCCTCGCTATATCTCGCTGGTTACTCTCATCGCCCTCATCTGAATCTCTCTGGTTACTCTCTCATACCCCTTCGCTCTATCTCTCTGGTTACTCTCTCGCGCCGCTCACCTCTATCTCTTCTGGTTACTTCTCTCAGTATGCCCCTCGCTCTATCTCATCTGGTTACTTCTCTCTCTCTCGCCCCTTGCGCTTCTAAATTATCGTGGTTACCTTACTCTCTCTCTCCCACATTCTGGTTCTCTCTCTCTCACTCTCCTCCGGCGCTCTATCTCTTCTGGTTACTATAAGTCTCTCAGCTAGCTCACGTCCGCACCAGGATTTGGAACTCTTGGTCGACGATTTCCATTTCGTATCCTGGTTACTACTCTAACCATTCGCACCCCTCACGCATCATTGCCTTCCCCAACTTTTCTGGAGTTCTAGCTGACTGTGCTACCTCGCTGGTACTCCTCGCCTTACTTTCTTTCTGTTCTTCTCGTCCGCTTTTCTATAATCTGGTTGCTCGATCCTTTTCAACATTCTTCCTTCTTTTTAATTGGCCTGGGTCTTGTCTTAAGTCTTTCATACTTGCTCTCTATTGTTGCACCGTCGGAACTCTGGCGTTCGTTCTGCTCCAGAGTCTTCCCCATAATTTCTTCATGTGAAAGACTCGGAACGGCAATGGCATTGCTTTTTGTGAATGAGAATGCATCCGCTCGTTTCATGCCCGTCATATTCTAAAGTACTTTTAAATTCTTTACATCTACTTGAGTAGCTTGTTCGCTTCCGTAAAATCCCTCACTGGTTAATCTCTTATCCTTACTTCGTCTCTTTCTATTCCTGGTTCTGTACATCTGTTGCTTCTATCCTTCTCTTCCTTTCGTGTTTCTCTAACTACTCTCTCCTGGCTTGCTCTCCTTTTCTGGCCTTTCCCCTATTTATCATCTAATTTGTCTTGTACCTCTTAGCTTTGAGTTCAACTCTTTACTCGGATAATATACGGTTGAACGCTACGTTATTGCAATTTCTCTCAGTCTCTTGCGTAGCTGTTCTCAAGCTCTACCGTTCTATTTCATTCTGACTGTATGATACATTATATTTCAAGATTCAAACCTGAGGAATTCATCTAACAGGTTGGGGTTTAATTGTAGAGTGGGCGTTTCTTGAGGATGACTACATTTATTGACTTGAAACCCCATGGTTACGCAACCCTTCTATCCTTTCATCTTTTCGCCTTACAATCTAACATAATATAATAGTATTATTATTTGGCTGCTATATTTTAAAAGGTTCCAATTTTGAAAGGATCAGAAAATTAATGTTAATATCAAATCCTTATTCGTCAAGTCTCCTTCCCGCAAACGGAACATACGCCAATTCCTTTCCACACCCCGTCACTACTCATCGACCACTCTCTCTGCTCGTTAAATCTCTCTCAAATCATAGCAGTCGTACAGCGCCCGCTTTATCTATCTGGTTCTCCTCCTCGCCCCTCGCTCTAAATCTTTCTGGTTACTCTCTCCAACCCTCGCTCTATTCTCTGTTTACTCTCTCACGCCCTCGCTCTATCTCCTGGTTACTATCTGCACCCCTCGCTTTATCTGCTTGGTTACTCTCTCACCCTTCGCTTTATCTCACTGGTTATCTCGTCACCCCTGCTTTATCTCTCTGGTTACTCTCGCCCCTCGCTCTATTCTGCTCTGGTTACTCTCTCACCTCGCTTTAATCTCTGTTACTCTCTCATACCTCTCGCTCCATCTCACTGGGTTACTCTCGCTTCTCACCCTCGCTTCCATCCTCTCTGGTTATTCTCTCTCGCCTCCTCCATCTTTCTGGTTACTCTCTCATCACCGCCTCGCTCTATCTCTCTTGTTACTCTGCTCACCCTCGCTTATCTCTCTGGTTAATTCTCTCACCCTCGCTTTAATTCTCTCTGTTACTCTCTCGCCCGCCTCGCTCTATCTTCTCTGGTTACTCTCTCACCCCTCGCTCTAATCTCTCTGGTTACTCTCTCACCCTCGCTCTCTCTCTGGTATACTCTCTCACCCCCTCGCTATATCTCTCTGTTTACTGCTCGCCTCACCCCGTCGCTTTATCTCTCTGGTTACTTCTCGCCCCTCGCTCTATCTTCTCTGGTTGACTCTCTCACCCTCGTCTTATCTCTCTGGTTACTCTCTCGCTCACCCTCGCTTTATCTCTTTGGTTACTCTCTCTCACCCCTCGCTTATTCTCTCTTGTTTACTCTCCGTCAGCACGCCTCGCTCTATCTTCTGGTTACTCTCAGACCCTCGCTCTATCTCTCTGGTTACACTCTCCTCACCCTCGCTTTAATCTCTCTTGTTACTTCTGCTCTCTCACCCCTCGTCTAACTCTCTGTAATTCTACCCCTCGCTTTATCTCTCCTGGTTACTCTCTCGCCCTCGCTATATCTTCTCTGGTTACTCTCGCCCTACTCTCTGGTTATCTCTCGGCCCTCGTCTATCTCTCTGGTTAATCTCTCACCCCTCGCTTTTATCTCTCCTGGTTACTCTCTCACCTCTCGCTCTAACTCTCTGGTTATCTCTCGCCCCACTTTATCTCTCTGGTTACTCTCGTCGCCCTCGCTCTATCTCGCTGGTTCTCCTCGTCCCTCGCTCAAATCTCTTTGGTTGCATCTCGCCCCTCGCTCTATCTCTCTGGTTACTCTCTAACCGTTCGCTCTAATCTCACCTGGTTAATCTCTTACCCCTCGCTTATCTCTCTGTTACTTCCTCGCCCCTCGCTTATCTCTCTAGTTACTCTCTCGCACCTTGCTCTATCTCTCTGGTTAAACTCTCACCCCTCGCTCTATCTCTCTGGTTACTCTCTGGCCCCTCGCTCTATCTCTCTAGTTACTCTCTCGCACGCTTGCTCTCATCGTCATCTGGTTACACTCTCACCCTCGCTTTATCTCTCTGGTTACTCTCTCTCACCCGCTTTATCTCTCTGGTTACTCTCGCACCCTCGCTCTATCTCTCTGGTTACTCTCATCACCCCTCCTTTATCTCTTCTGGGTACTCTCTCACGCCTCGCTCCATCTCTCTGGTTACTCTCTCACCCCTCGCTCCATCTCTCTGGTTACTCTCTCCTTTGTCCTCCCCTCGCTCTATCTCTCTGTGTTATACTCTCTCACCCCTCGCTCTATTCTCTGGTTACACTCTCACCCTCGCTCATCTCTCTGGTTACTCTCTCACCCTCGCTTTATCTCTTTGGTTACTCTCCTCCCTCGCTTTATCTCTTGTTACTCTCTCACCCCTCGCTCTATCTCTCTGGTTACTCTCTCACCCCTCGCTCTATCTCTCTAGGTTTACTCTCTGCACCCTCTGCTTTATCTCTCATTGTTACTCTCTCCACGCCCTCGCTCTATCTCTCTGGTTAATCTCTCACCCCTCGCTTTATCTCTCTGGTTACTCTCGTCGCCCCTTGCTATATCTTCTCTGGTTACTCTCTCGCCCTCGGTCTATCTCTCTGGTTAATCTCTCACACCTCGCTTTATCTCTCTGGTTACTCTCTCCACCTCGCTCTAATCTCTCTGGTTAATCTCTCGCCCTCACTTTATCTCTCTGGTTACTCTCTCGCCCTCGCTCTATCTCGCTGGTTACTCTCTCGTCCCTCGCTCAATCTCTTTGGTTGCTCTCTCGGCCCGCTCGCGTCTATCTCTCTGTTTACTCTCTAACCTCTCGCTCTATGCTGCATGGTTAATCTCTTACCCCTCGCTCTATCTCTCTGTTACTCTCTCCTCGCCTCGCTCTATCTCTTCTAGTTACTCCTCTCGCACCTTGCTTATCTCTCTGGTTACACTCTAACCCCTCGCTCTATCTCTCTGGTTACTCTCTGGCCCTCGCTCTATCTCTCTAGTTACTCTCTCACCCTCACTTCTATCTCTCTGGTTACTCTCTCACGCCCTCGCTTTATCTCTCTTGTTACTCTCCTCACCCCTCGCTCTATCTCTCTGGTAAATTCTCTCACCCTTCGCTTTATCTCTCTGGTTACTCTCTCGCCCCTCGCTCTATCTCTCTGTTACTCTCTCACCCCTCGCTCTATCTCTCTGGTTATCCTCTACTCCGCTCGCTCTATCTCTCTGGGTTACTCTCTCACCCCTCGCTTTATCTCTCTGGTTACTCTCTCACCCCTCGCTTTATCTCACTGGTTACTCTCTCACCCTCGCTTTATCTCTCTGGGTTACTCTCGCCCTCGCTCTATCTCTCTGGTTTCACTCTCGCCCCTCGCTTTCATCTCTCTGGTTACTCTCTCGCCCCTCGCTCTATCTCTCTGGTTACACTCTCGCCCCCACTCCTATCTCTCTGGTTTCACTCTCGCCCCTCGCTTTATCTCTCTGGTTACTCTCTCGCCCCTCGGTCTATCTCTCTGGTTAATTCCTCACCCTCGCTTTATCTTTCTGGTTACTCTCTCGCCCCTCGCTTTATCTCTCTGGTTACTCTCTCTCGCCCCTCGCTTTATCTCTCTGGTTACTCTCTGGCCCTCGCTCTCTCTGGTTACTCTCTCGCCCCTCGCTTTATATCTCTTGTTACACTCTCGCCCCTCGCGTTAATCTCTTCTGGTTACTCTCTACTCCTCGTTTATCTCTCTGGTTACTCTCTCACCCCTCGCTCATTCTCTCTTGGTTACTTCTCTCGTCCCTCGCTCTATCTCTCTGGTTACCCTCTCGCCCCTTGCTCTATCTCTATGGTTTACTCTCTCGTCCCTCGCTCTATCTCTCCTGGTTACTCTCTCGTCCCTTGCTCTATATCTCTGGTTACTCTCTCTTCGCCCCTCGCTTTATCTCTCTGTCTCTGGTTACTCTCTCACCATTCGCTCTATCTCTCTGGTTACTCTTTCGCATCTTCGCTTTATCTCTCATGATAAGCTCTCGCCCCTCGCTCTATCTCTCTCTGGTTACTCTGTCACCCCTCGTTCTATCTCTCTGGTTACTCTCTTGCCCCTCGCTCTCTCTCTCTCTCTCTGGTTACTCTCTGCCCCTTCGCTCTATCTCTCTGGTTATTCTCTCGCCCTCGCTCTATCCTCTGGTTCCCTCTCGCCTTCCTCTTTTCTCTCTGGTTACTCTCTCGCCCCTCGCACTTATCTCTGGTTACCCTCTCGACCTCCCTCTATCTCGCTGGTTACTCTCTCCAAATGAAAGGCTCCAGACGCTAGAAGAAGACTCACAGCTACATAAGATACCAAAGATAATCAGAGGACGAGTATGATACTTAACAACACTAGCACTTTGATACCGACCCCCCCTGGAAGGAGTTTCAGGGGCTTAAATTATCCGGGTATTAAAGTGTGTATGATTGTATAAAGAATTTAAAACCCGAAATGTAAATATTTATTTGTAGCTATTTCCCAACTTCTTCACCATTAATAGACTCTCTTTCCCTGGGAGATTCTTTTGAGGTCTTCAAACAGCCAGTAGTCGCCGGGATACAGAAATCTGGAGAACTAGGGTGGGTGCTGAAGCAATTTTGAAGTGCAACTCATGTAGTTTTGCGATCGTTGCGATGAATTGTGACATGGTGTATTGTCTTGGTGAAGAAGCACTTTTTTCTTCACAAAGATCACAAGTATGGGGCATCCAACAAGGACAGAACTCACCATTTCCAGCATGGATCTGCAGGACTAGCATGCTAACCAATTAGTATGAAAGGCACTCCCAATATTTCTATTTCTTCTATTCCCTAAGAAGAGAATTTTTTGCAAAAGGAGAAAATCTATGATAAATTTTGGATTGAAAGAAAACTATGGGTGTTGCATAGCCATAATGTAAATGTTATATACTGCATCAAATTCTATATATGTTTATATACGGCTTCTTCAAATTCACGGCTGTAAATCGGCGTACGTACGTAGCGGGTATCGTCACTAACCAAAGCGATGTATGTTTAGTAGTCAGCTAACTACCGACTACTGGACTTCCATAATAACAGATACGTATGTACAAAAGAGGACCCTTCTTTATTTCTTCAGTGTGTGGGTGGTGAAGGCACGAAAGCTTACAATGAGTGCACGAGGGGTGGCGCTGACGGGAGACGTGAAGTGTCTCTTTCCGCTGCGGGCCGGCGTCTAGAGTCATGTTGGCTTGACCCTCTGGCTTATTGTATTGACGACAACGCCTACAACTTTTTATCTTTTGATCTGATAACGGACTTTTGTCATATATTATTTTATCTTCACCCTGCTTCCTTGACTGTAAACCATCTCCCCCCTTTCTCTTTCTTTTCAAATGTATATTTTATCTTTCTCTTTGTCCTCAGCCGGAAGTTCCATCTTCGGCTGTGAGGACAATACATACGTGGGGATCCAAGTGTCATTGATTTGAACACTAATTTCAATGTTGACATCTATAACATTATAAAGGGCAGTTGGTGGTGTGTATGTAATTTCCAGATGAAACTACAAAAATAAAACAATTAACGACAAAGAAATAATATATTACAACATTAAATATCACAGTTCTTGCTTTTTGTGCAAAAACGTAACATTTCCTAACCTCAAGGTAAAAAATAGCCCTAGACGGGTGAACTTACAACATTAATCTTAATATCAGCAGTTTGAGGATTGGCGCAATATAATCTATCACAGCTTTTCATATATATTGCGATAACTATCACACACTGACACACATATAACGGTGTTGGTCCACAGTACCAAAGTGTATTTGTGGCAAACTCCGGAATATATTATTTAGTATGGGTCAACCTACGTCACTTCCGGTCAACACCCGAAACTTCTGTTTTTACTTTCAATTCCCCTACCGGGGTCATTCCTCGGTCAAGTTCTGGCACCCGCCATTGTGTGCCACTCTCCAAACCTCTAACCTTTGTTTGCTCCTATTTCTTTTTCCTCTCTTTCCTTTCAATGCACGTAACCACAATAATTAATCCGCTCTCTTGTATTATGGAAGCCCAAGCTCATAGTAGATGATTTGATGGCAGATCCATGACTAACAAGCAGATAACAAGTTACCCCGTCGATGATAATTCGCTGGTTTGCCATTATCATTCTTAAAAGCTTTCTGATTGTTTTGTTTGTTTTGTTTTGTTTTACGGCATATCAACCTCAGTGGGTCATTTAATGCCGATAAAGTTTTGAAATAAATCATTCTTAATGGATAATACAATTTTTTTTATAAATACATTTTTCTATTTAACCCATAGATGGGACCCTAACATGTACTACCACTCCGGGTCAGAGTGGACCAGGGAGCAATGGTGATGAAGGGGTGCTCCACATTCCCAAACCTCCACACTGGAACTCACCATCAGATAGAGTTTAACGTCATTCCCAGGACATGTAGGCCCGCAGCCACGCCTTCTAGGACCCATATGATAAAAAGGGATTGGGGGTTGCCATAAAGGGCAATAGGGTGGGAAATCATATAGGTGCTAGGGCTTGACATGACCAGCCGATTGATCGGAGGGGCCTCTCCGACCGTCCGTCTAGCCCAAGATAGGGCCAAAGTGGAGTATTGCATATTATGAACTGCCCATCACCTGGCTCTATCCTTAAGCATCAACGGGTCGCAACCCACGGCAACAGGTGAACCCATTGGGAGGAGTCTTACCCTCTGCAGAGATGCAGTCGGTGCATTCTAACGCCCCAGCCGACCGGGCGGAAAAGCTTTCTGAATTTTCTCAACAGTGGTAGAGGTTGACAGACGTCTCTTCCTTTCAGTGCATCACGCTTGCCCGCCACTTTTAAAATTCTATATCTACTAATAAATAAACATCTAATAATATAATGGTGTAGTTAATTTGCCTAATGGTTTTAACAAAACTGGGTTTGATAAATAATTCTTTGTTGTTATTGATCTCTAATATTATGCTACAGTAAAGTAAGTAAAGTCGACGGGGCGGCCTAAAGTCGGTATCAGCCAGTCAGTGAGGAGTCTATCCCCTTTTCAATAGCGCTAGACCAAGGAGATTGATTTTTAGCATCTGAGGTTGAGCGCCACACTACTACACATCAGCTCCTTACTTTACGCACAGATCCCTGTGCTACTCATACGCTGAGTTGGCGGGGACCGGTATCGAACTAGGAACCTTGTGGTTTCTAGCGACACACTCTAACCCGACTGAGCTAACCGTCCTTAATGCTACATAATGCTTGATCTCAGCTTGTTTTTTCCATTTTCTTATCTATTTATCTACTTGAATTTTAATGTTAGAGAATAAAAAAACAAAATTAGAGATTAAAGGGTTTTGTAATTTGCTTGAAGCATTGTGTATATATTGGTTTGTTGGTTGGTTTTGAAGGCTGTCAACAATGCGAGTGTAAAGAAAAAAGAAGGTAACTATGATGTTTTTTTTTTTTTTTTGTTAACTGTCATTTATTTCTCAATATTTCGGGAAGAAATTCCCATCCTAAGAAGAATACTGGAATCTGAAGTTGTCCTAGCGGCTGCTAGATTCGTTCTCGTCTTGGTTCTTCCAAATTCTGTGTGTGTATGTGTATGGTTGAGGTGCCTGCTTATGTGTGTGTTTTGTGTGTGTAAGTGTGTGTGTGCGCGTGCTTGTGTGTGTAAATGTAAGCGTATGTGTGTGTGCGTGGTGCTTATGTCTGTGTGTCTGATCATTTCTTTTTATTTACATTTTAATTATTATTCCAGATTTGATTCGCCTCTAAGCAAGGTTTTATTTTTATTTTATTTTTTTTTTGTTTGGCTTATTAACAGGATCATCTGATCTCTTTTTTTATTGCTATGTGTCTGAGACTAACATTCCAGATATTGCTTGATTGTTTATGGGTGCGGGTGTGTGAATTTACTGTCTATCAGGTGGCCTGTAACCTGTTGTGTGTGTGTGTGTGTATATGGTCAGTCCTAACACCAATGAGTGGTGTGTGTGTGTGTGTGTGTTATTTGTGGGTGTGGTATGCTATTTCCTGTACATTAATGTATGTGTGTGTTATTTATAGTGTGTGTGCTTTGTACATGTACATTAATATATATATATATGTGTTGTGTGTGTGTGTGTGTGTTGGTTTTAGGAGCTTAGAATGAACTTAATTTTTAAAAAATTGCGATAAGAGTCTGCTAGATTTCTATTATGCTTTGTTTTTTTTATCTTTTAGCATTATATTTATCTATTTTCATTTCAAATTATTTTGTTTTATTTACTTTTTATTTTATTATTTATTAGAATTAGAATTATCTTTTTAGACCATCCAAAATTTCATCTCTAATTTCTATATCAATACACTTGTTCCTTAAAACACTGACTGCTATCATCTTGTAACACACCACCTGGTTAAAATGAGACCTTCCAACGGTACAAGATGGAATGCAAATATGTGAATCCTGATTATCTGGTGTTGTTTATCAACGAATATTTATTTCTTATGAGTGTCTATACCTCAGCTAAATAATGGACATTCCCTTTTTATTATAAAGAAGGAAAGTGACGGAACAGGACATGCGATACAGAAAATATAATAAGAAAAAAGAGTAAGGAAAAGATAGAAAGAGGAGTGAGCACGTGCGAAGTGAACGCTAATCGTCTTAATCTAATCGTTCAATCGAACAATCGTTTCAATTAGTTGAGACTGTTAAAAGAAAGTCTTTTTTTTAATTCCTTATTATTTAAAACGTAATAGATGGATAGATAGATAGAGAGATAGATAGATAGATAGATAGATAGATTAACAGACTGAGATAAATAGATAGATACATATGAACAGACTAAGATAGATATTAACAGAGAGATAAATCGATAGATAAATATATAATTATAAATATAGATAGTATAGATATAGTGNTTTCGTAGAGAGGAAAAAATCAAACAATATAGGAAAGAACTGAAAGCTTTAACGAAGCAATTTAAGAACAAGCTTAGTATTCCGTACAAAAGAAAAAAGTGTTTTTGGCTACGTATCCCATTTAATATGGAGTTCCGCGCGTCTGATTGGCTGGTACTAACAACCAATCAGAGGCGCGGTGCTTTGTATTTGATTGGGATGAGGTCAACAAACCGTCCAGTATAAAAAAAAATTTTCCCCATCATGTCTTTTTTAGCGGTTAAGAAAAGGTGGTTGCACCAGAGTTAGATCGCCTCTGGTGGAGTCTGCAATGCGAGGGGATGTATGATGTTGTAAGACCCGAAACATCCCAATGAACTTTGCATAAAAACATCACTGAAGACAACCACCGGCGCCCAAAAAGAAATGAGCGTATGTTTAAAGTAACTGGAATACACAAAATTACAAACAGTGCCGTAGCAGCCTTACGAGCCGTATCCATAAACGTTACACTACGAACGCCTCTTAGACGAATGGTTTGTAAGGAAGAATCCTTTCAATCAGTTGAGTGTTTTTGCAAAGGAAATCTTTCTTGGATTCCGGATTGTTCGTAAGAGGAATACACAAAAATACAAACGGTTCCGTATCGGCCTTACGGCACAGATTTCCAAGTTCCGGTCTGAATGAGCCAGCTGCAAGCAAAGGTTTGACCTTAATCCTGTTGAATCGCTGCTCTAAGCCGGACTAAGCTTAGACCAGACGACATTGAATGATTGAATAGAGCCAATCTTGACCCTCACCCCCCCCCCCGCCACAATCTTCCGTTTACCACCCCCGCCACTATGCCACCCCGAACAACTAAAAGGCAGCAGATCACTGACCGAACGACGACATAAAAAGCTGTCTCCAATAAATGAGAGAGTTGAAAAGCCGACACACACACACACACACACACACACACACATAATATAATAATATATATATATATATATGAAATTCTTTGCACGATATCCCCCGGTAATTATACAGGCTTAACTGCTGATTTAACTCTTTTTAATCTGCTTCTGGCCTTGTGATACTCAGAAGCCAAACCATAATTATCAAGTTTATTAAACTTAACTTTTTCTAACTTTTCTATTTTCTAAAACAGTAACCACCACGCCAATCGCTTCGGATTGTTGTAACATTAATTACTCACCGCCCTGTCGGTGGGGCGTTAGAATGCACCGACTGCACCTCTGCAGAGGGGTAAGACTCCATCAATAGGGCTAACTGTTGGTCGTGGGTGGCGACCCGTGATGCTTAAGGATAGAACCTAGATGACTGAGCAGTCCATATTCCACTTTAGGCTTTTCTTGGGCTAGACGGGCGGTCGGAGAGGCCCCCTCCGATCAATCGGTTGGTCACGTCAAGCCCTAGCACCTATATGATTTTCCCAACCCCATTGACCTTATGTCAATCCCCAATCCTTTTTATCATGTGGGTGCTAGAAGGCGGTGACTGAGGGTCTACATGTGCTGGGAATGACGTTAAACTCTATCTGATGGTGAGGTTCCAGTTCTGGAGGTTTGGGGAATGTGGAGCACCCCTTC
>CM042173.1:14817571-14837571 GCA_023376005.1 Doryteuthis pealeii
GGTTACCGCTTTAACTTTTCCGTCGCAGTGGCATCAGTAAATAATCGAAAAGGGCTCAATGTATGTAACGAGACTGAAAGGCAGCCTTATGAACAAGCAGATTCCCAGCCCCCACAAACAAAGCACGTCGGGATATGTTTGGCCTGTGCGAAGGGGAAGAGTGGGGCGAGCAGCTACAGATACTCGAACTCGCTACCTCCTCGTAGCTGAGGTGTTGTTACTAGAGACCCAAATAAAGTATATCCAAATTTGCATAAGCGCATCCGAACGAGCAGAAATAAAGACGGACTGTCGCTGACAGGGCGAGTGAGGAAGAAAGTGTTTGGACGGCAAGTGAAATCTGACGACTGCTATTTGAAGTGAGAGTGGCGAGTTCGGTTGGGAAAGGAATTGCATTTCGTTTGCTGGAGAGACTTGCAAAGGATTGATATTACCTTGAATTTTTGGATCCTTTCAAAAATTTTTGGACCTTTTTAAAAATATAGAGCAATAATAATACTATTAATATTATTGTTAGATGGGAAATAAAGGGTTTACCATGGTTTCAATCAAAAATGATCTCCTCAAGACCCCACTCTACATTAACCAACTTGATGTAATTCCTCAGTTAAAACTGAATATGTTTATCGAATAATAACGGTTGAACGCTACGCAAAGACTGAGAAAATAATAACGTAGCGTTCAACCGTTATTATCCGATACATTTGACAGAGTCAACAATAGAAGAAATAGAAGACAAAAAAAAGGCCAGTTAGAAGAAGAAGAGAAGATAGCAACAGATTACAGAACAGAAGAAAAGTAAGGTAAGAGACAGCTACTCAAGTAAGTAAAATAAAGATTTAGAAATGAGGGCATAACCACGGATGCTTCTCATCACAAAATACAAGCCTTGCGTTGTCTTTATGAGAATTAATGGAAGCCTTGGCAAAACCAGATCAGTCAACAATAGAAGCAATAGAAGACTAAGAAAGGCCAATTAAAAGAAGGAATGAAATAGCAACAGATTATAGAATACAAGAACAGAAGAAAGTAAGGTACCAGTCAGCTACTCCAGAAAGTTGGAAGTGCGTGGTGGAATGGTTAGAGTGGTCGGAAATGGAATCGTCGACCAGAGTTCAAATCCTGGACGGAGCTACAGTTCACGTAGTGCTAATACCCTTGGGAAAGGTATGAATCCAACTACTCTACCTCAAGCTATGCGTAAATATTAGAGCAGAATGGGCTCTTTAATCTTGTTAGGCAACCAGTCTAGTAGAAAGAAAATTCTGAATTCAAACCTGTTAGATCCGCTTGGGATGGTCACTACTATTTCACTAATTCACACACACACACACACACACACACACATACACACACACTCTCTCTCTCTCTCTCCTCTCTCTCTCTCTCTCTCTCTCTCTCTCTCTCTCTCTCTCTCTCAGGGCCGGGTTAGCCTAGTCGGTAGAGCATTCGGCTAGAAACCACAAGGTTCCTAGTTCGATACCGGCCCTCGACAATTCAGCGTATGAGTAGCACAGGGATCTGTGCAGGAAAGTAAGGAGCTGATGGTAGGTGTGGCACTCCTCCTCAGACGGTAAAAACAATCTCCTTGGTCTAGCGCTATTGAAAATGGGATAGACTCCCTCGCTGATTGGCTGATACCGACTTTAGGCCGCCCCAACAACTTTACTTTTTAGTATATAACAGTAAGACGGGGAACCTGTTGAATGACAGCCGGTTTGGCAGAGTGGGTGGAAAGTCAGCTCAACAATGACAGTCGGCCATTTTTATCACGTGATCAGTCATATCTTAAACAATCAAGAAAATGCAGCGACTATCTAAAATATTCAATACAGACCGGGCACCGTGTCATAACTTTCTGATGTTTTGGCATTTGGTGGAAGTTCTGATAGTTTAGTCATTTAAAGTTTAAAGAGTGTATTATTTAATTAGTGTCAATTCTTCAAAAGATGAATTCTCAGAGAAAATCTGCCTAGAATACGCGAAATGGTAAGAATGAAAAGAACTTCTACAAGTAAGACCGTTATCATCTTGCAAACAACCCTCTGCTTAAAAATGAGACCGTCGTCCAAATCGTCCAAGATGATATGCAAAAATGTAAATCCTGATTATCTGGTGTTGCTTATACACCGAATTCTTATCGTTACTTCAGCTAAATAATGGACCATACCGTTTTTACTATAAAGAAAGAAATGGAAGAAAAGGGACATGCTACACAGAAAAAATATAATAAGAAAGACAGAAAGAGATTAGGGAAATGACAGGGAGAGGGTGATAATTCGTTTAAAAATATATATTTTTTAAAGATATTTTCTTTCGTGAAAATAGGATTGTATATGCCATTAACAAAGCCGTAAAGATCTGGATCTCTTCGGTCAGAGCCATGTCATTTATTTTAAAGGACCCGTATGTTTTGAAAGTGTCGTAACACCGACAGTAGAAGGATTGGGGTACAGGCAACTCACATAAATCCCCAAGTGAGTTAGAAGGGGCTCCTTAGCCTTGGTCGGCAACCCATCTACGTCAAGGAAAAGTCCGACGCAAAACCTCCGCTACCTAGCAGCTTTACACCATCCCAAGGAAAAGCTAGGGTTTATTTTCGCAGTACCCCACTCGTACCGAGTCAGGCACGATGGCCCTACTTATGTGGGACCACCCACAAGCCGAGACACATGGGTGGCAGGTGGAAAAATTGCGTCGATCCCGTCGGCATTCCCCCTCAAGGGGCGCCTCAGGCGCTGGGCAATAAACCCAGCCCTGCCCCTTTAAGTCAAGGGGGCAGGTATTGCCTGGAGGGATGGCCCTCTGGGATCGACGCTATTAATTTACCATCTCACCGGTCCAGTGGCCGAAGCTCACTGGACCCCCGCCTGAGCGGGTAAGGCATAAGGTTTATTTTCCCAGTACCCCACTCGTACCGAGTCAGGCACGAAGGCCCTATTTATGTGGGACCACCCACAAGCCGAGACTCATGGGTGGCCCAAGGAAAAGCTAGGGGAGTAAATCCCGAATACAAATCAGGAGCCGGAGTCCCTTAGATGGTGTGACGCTGAAACCCAGTGCTACCCACCAACTCTAGAGAACTTCTACCCCCGCAAAAAAAAGTTATTCCTGCTTGATGGGTATTCATATTTTTTAACTTTATTTTTTAACACATTTTTTATACTCACTTTTTTTTATTTAGATGAACTCTAGCAGGTACTACCACTCCAGGTTAGAGTGGACCTGGGAGTAATGTCTGTTAAGTATCTGGCCGCCATCCTTGGCCAGTTGTAAAGAACTTAAAGTAAATAAGTAAGTCCTGAGTTATAGAATCCTTTGGTAAGTGATTCAGTGCTGTGATATAATCCTATGTTCCATCGTCCACGAAGATCCAAGTAGTTATGAGTAAATATGACCAGAACAGCCAGTATAAATAATAATATCAGCAGCAGAGTACTGCCAGTGATTGGCCAATAGGTTGGTCACGTGGTTATCGACGAGTCTATAAGTAGAAGTGGGCTTTTGTCACACGCCTTATATTACAAAAACTCCAACAATGTCAATAAATGGATACTCCACACTCCCCAGAGCTCAAGAACGCTATTTCGCCATTAGTTTAATATCATACACGGGACATAAAGACACTCAGCCATCGCCTTCTCACAAATATAAAATAAAAAGGACAATTCTGTAGGTGTTATGGCCTGATGTGACAAGCCGGTTGATCAGAGGGGACATCTCTGGTCGTTCATCTAGCCTAAGTAAGGGCCAAAGTGGTGTTGCATGTTATGGATTACTCAGCCACCAGGATCCTGTCCTTAAATATCATGAGTCACCACCCACAGCCAACAAGTCGCCTCATTGAAGGATTTTACTCCTCTATAGAGAATCAATCGGTATATTCTAAAGCCTCAGCCGACGGGGCTATTAGATGTTTGGACCAAGTCTCAAATGAGCACTCCATATCAGATCAGATACCAAAAGCACAGTCATAGTTTGCACTTGAAAAAAAGATTTTGCTATTGAATAGTAAGTTGATTACGTGTACCAACCATGTCATTAAATTGAAAATTAATATTTTCCCAAAAAAAAAAAAGTATTCATTTTCAAAAAAATAATAATAACAAAATTAATCTGTAGTTAGCGCAAAATGTTTCACACATACACATATACATACAAATATATATATATATATATTATATATATATATACATAAACACACACACATACACATACACACACACACACACACACACACACACACACACACACATATATATATATATATATATATATATATATATATTGAATTTTTATCACCTGCATCTACGGTTAGATAATATCTAAAAGGTTCAGTGCTCAATGCACGAATGTTTGACTAATGTAGAGCGAATATTATAATAATAAAGATTAGAAATAAGACAAACTCATGACTCTGACTTTCACGCTATTGGTATTGAGGTAAGTTTTGAATCACACATACACACACACACACACACACACACACACACATATATATATATATATATATATATATATATATATATATATATATGGAAGTAAGAGGAGGAAATTAATCCGACAGTATGTGGAGAAAATTTAGAAAACTAAACACAGGATGTTATGATGGATGGACAATTTATTGTCCTTACTCGAGTATTTCGGTTTTACAGTGGAAACCTTCTTCAGAACTAAGGATTTGTGTGGATAGAAGATGATTCAAAAACATCCTTCATCTTCTATCCACACAAATCCCCAGTCCTGAAGAAGGTTTCCACTATAAAACTGAAATACTCGAGTATCGACAATAAATTTTCCATCCATCATAACATCCTGTGTTTGGTTTTCTAAATTTTTTCCACACACACACACACACACACACATATATATATATATATATATATGTGTGTGTGTGTGTGTGTGTGTGTGTGTGTGTGTATACATACATATGTATATGGGCACTTCACGTGGTGTAATGGTTAGCAAGCTTCATTCGCAGACCATTATTGAGTTCGATTCTCATTCTCATTGACCATTCCATACTTCTGGTCTGGTGCCACATCTAAGATAAGCTTAGTATATATATATATATATATATATATATATATATATATATATATATATATATATATATAAGGACGGTTTGTGTGTATATATGTTCGGAGGAAACTATAAAAATAAAACAGTTAATTACAAAGTAAATACATATATACATTCACTGTCACCAGATTTTGCTTTTGGAACAAAAATAATGATGTGATTTATATTCGCGAAGTTAATCAAAAATAAAATTTAAATGATATCAGCATGTAATTCTTTTTTGTATTTAATATCTTAAATAGGATACATTAATATTCCTTTTCAGAGTGTCTGGATCAATACAAGGTCTTTTTTTACGTAGGGGTTTTTAATGGGGCTTCATACGAGGATCCAACTCGCGATTCAACAATAATGGATCTGTGAGACTACGTCTTTTATCCCCCACTATCCACGTGACGCCGGGTAGTCGCTTCTACTATATATATAAAACAGAAATTATTTTCCGCTATTTTATTTTCCTCGTTTTTTTTGTTTTTTTTCTTAGCTTCAGAATATTTTATAATTACTAGCAAATATATGCACCCTCCGGGTGCAAGTATTTAAGTTTTAATGTAATAAAATATTATATTAAATTAGAAAGTCTAACGGAACTAAATAAGAATACAGATAAAAAGATTTGAAAAAAGAGGGAGTATAATAAAATATTTGAAACAGAGGGAGTATAATAAAAAATGGAACAACTGAAACTTACTCTTCCATCACTCTCGTCTTTCATTGTTATTTTTCTAATTTAAGTATTTAGTTAAAAGAGGAAGTAAAGAATAAAATGACAGTTATTTTTCTTGTTAATGGATTTCATTTAAGATTCATTGAAGAGATTTTTTCTTATATTCATTAAAATAAAACCAAACAGTTAGAAATCAATAATACCAAGCACATAATTATTAAATTCGATTTTTAATATTAATATGCAAATTAGCCTTCCCGTTCACACTGTAAACCGCTATTTTGTTGTATATATAAATACAATTGCATGTTGTCGGTATGTAGACATAGTTAACAGTATTAATAATGTAAGACAATTTTATTAATAATTGAGGTTTAGATAAAAATAAAATCATGGAGAATGTGATGTCAATAACTAAGAGAATTGTGACTTGAGTAGGAATATAGTTTCGGTTACAGACAGAAAAACACACAATCTCCATTATAATAAGATATTCGTTCTATCATTTAGATATTGAGCTTCTTTTTTTATTTTTTAAATTAAACTTAAAGATAACGCAGCCCTGTCGGCTGGGGTGTTAGAATGCACCGACTGCACCTCTGCAGAGGGGTAAGACACTCCCAATGTATTTGCTAAGTTTTCTACGAGAAAAAGTGGTTTCTGGTGAACTCCTTTCTGGTCACTTGTTTGACCAAACCACAATCGGACCAGATTTACATCTAGTAAAAGTAATGGCTTGGGTATGACTGAACTGCTGTCAGATGTTATGCTTGAGTAGTTGAAAGATGGAATGTCTTAACTGCTAACTAACTGCTAGCTAGAGGCAGTTAGAAAGAATGTTAGTATTATATGCGTTATTCGGACTATTGTCCTCATCTTCATTGTTATCTGTACAACGTTTCGGCCGATGTGCCCTCCGGCTTTCTTCAGGCATTTCTTGTCAGACTCAGGAACCTTCTTGTCGTAATTGGGAGCCATTACGGAACTTTGAACCTAACCCTTTATTCTGTCCACGGGGAATCCTGTTCTCATTCCGCTAACCATAGCTGGGGTAGAGGCGTTAAGCTGTGTTAATTATTATTCTATGTTACTGCTGCCCTTGATCAGGATTGAACCTGCAATCTAGAAGAAGGCCGGAGGGCATATTGGCCTAAACGTTGTTCAGATAACAATGAAGATGGGGACAATAGTCCGAATAACGCAGATAATACTAATCATCAAGCCTCATCTCAAACATTCAGAGAAAAAGAAAGAATGTCTCTGTTACCAGTTGGCTCATTCATATAATTAACAGTTTTGCTAATAATTTATTATTAATGAGTGGAAACAGTTGGTTGGATGGCTGGTTGGTTGCATTTTCCAGCATGTCAACCAATTGTGTCATTTTATGCTTTAGGATGGAACCCAGGTGGTTGAGCAGTCCACGACTTGCAATACTCTACTTTGGCCCTTTCTTGGGTTGGACGGGCGGTCGAAGAGGCCCCCTCCGATCAATCGGCTTGTCACGTCAAGCCCTAATACCTATATGATTGCTCATGGTGTGATGGTTAAAGTGATGGGAAATGGACTCGTCGCCCCGAGTTCAAATCCTGGACGTGGTAATTGCATTTCACTTAGCGCTAATACCCTTGGGAAAGGTATGAATCCTACTCTCCCTTCAGCTATGGGTAAATAGTAGGACAGACTGGGCTCTTTAACCTTGGTTAGGCAACTGGTCTAGGAGACGGCAAACTCTGAATTCAAACCTGTTAAACTCCGCTTAAGAAATTGACCTTGTGTCACATCCTGCTCGTGCGGAGGGGTTGGTAAATATATATATGATTGCTCCAACCCTATTGCCCTGATGGCAAGCCCCAGCCCTTTTTATTATGTGGGTGCCAGAAGGCGGTGGCTGAGTGTCTACATGTCCTGGGAATGACGTTAAACTCTATCTGATGGTGAGGTTCCAGTTTTGGAGGTTTGGGGAATGTGGAGCACCCCTTCATCACCATTGCTCCCTGGTCCACTCTGATTGGTAGTACCTGTTAGGGTCCATCATGGGTTAAATAGAAAAATTTATTTATAAAAAAATTGAGTATCCATTAAAAATGAATTTACTTCAAAATTTTATCGGCATTAAATGACTCACTGAGGTTGATATGCCGTAAAACAAAACAAACTAAACTAAATTAAACATAACGACTTTACCTTCATGCTAGTTACAGTCGAACTTTGTAATGTCTATTTCGTTGGACTAGTTTTTAGTGATATTTTTTTAGCATTATTGTCTTCTTCTACATCAACATCCATCTCTGTTTCAGTTCTCGATTTGTCAGCTTCTGCCATTGCAACTCCAGTGAAAGATCACCAACTAACGCTGGTGTGAAAAACAACTACTACTAATAATAAATCTACTTTAATAACATCACAAAATAATGTCATAAGGACCAATTATATTAAAGAAAATAGATAAGACGCAAAAGAATAGCAAGTGTAGGTTATGTGGACCCATTAATAACATAATAAGGAGTACAAGCCAAAGCATGACTGGGTGGGAAAGGTGATCCACCAGAAGAAAAAAACTGAAATATTCAAAAGTAAATAATTCCTATTCAATTATATGAAATCATTCTTAATAATATTTCTTAGTAGATTTTATTTTTTTACTCTGAAAATATATTATGAATAATGGAGATTAAGTCTTAATTTTTCTGTAACCGAAACTACGCCACTGCTTACATCACATTAATCAAAATCGCCAATACATAGAATAAAGAACAACCTTGTATTATATACACTCAAAATTTGAATATGTCGCCTTAGACGATCCTTATTGTTGTTTTTTTAAACAAGTTTTAATAAATAAATTCGTCTGCTTTTTTGGATCAACAACAGACGTTTTCTTTCGAGAAACAGGGTCCTCCTTATCTGTAATCGGAAGTGCTGATGGTACTCCCAGTGGTGGTAGCTATTGTGGAAAGATAAACAGCAACACAACCATAGCATAAGATAGAAGGGGATCAGTCCAATTATACGGGGAAAGAGAGATGGGAGAGAGACAGAGAGAGAGAGAGAGACAGAGAGAGAGAGAGAGATGACTCATGTGCTTCTTCTTCTTCTTTTTCTTCTTCTTCGTTCCTATATCTTTTCCTCTTCTTCTTCTTCTTCTTCTTCTTCTTCTTCTTCTTCTTCTTCTTCTTCTTCTTCTTCTTTTTCTTCTTCTTCGTTCCTATATCTTTTCCTCTTCTTCTGCTTCTTCTTCTTTTTCTTCTTCTTCTTCATTTATCTTGTGCCTTCTTCTTCTTCTTCTTCTTCTTCTTCTTCTTCTTCTTCTTCTTCTTCTTCTTCTATTGAGTAAGAAAGAGAGTGGAAAGGATCGAATAATGAAGGAAATGGAGAAAATAAAAATAAAAAGATAAAAATGAAAAAAATAAATAAAAGAGAAACTTCTGATACAATAAGAAGAAATTCGAAATAATTGACAAGAGATATAGAGTTTTGAGTTTGAGTTTTGTTTAACGGCATATCAACCTCTGTGGGTCATTTAATGCTAAAAAGGTTATTTTGGATTTCAGTCTTTAAAGTAGTGGTTCTATGGAGATAATCAAGAGATATAGAGAGAAAAAAGAGATAGAGAGAAGAAAGAGATGGATGCATAAAAAAGAGAAAGAAAAATAAAGAGAGAAATAGAAGGAGTAAGAAGAAGATAGGGAGGAGGAGGGGGAGAAAAATGAACATATATAGAAGAAAAGAAAAAAAGAAAGACAGAAAAAACTGAGAGAAATAGAAAGGAGAAGAAGATAGAAAAGGAGGAGGAGGAGGAGTAGTAAAAAATTATGAAACTTCATCTTCATCTATATTCTCATCGACATCATCGTCATCCAATTTTCCGCGCCTTTTTCTGGAAGATGGTATAGTTTCTGGTGATTTTTCTACTTCAGTATTTACGAGATTTGTAGCGTCATCTTCCTTAGTCTTACTTTGCACGGAAACATCCATCGTATCTTTAGCTTCTTCAATATATATTTGAGTTAAAAATCGGTTTTAACGATACAGGCATCTACATTATACGGGAATTTAAAAAAAAAATTATTTAGACAAATAATTTATATATTGCTTGAAATGTACAAAAAGAAAACATAACAAAAAGTAAATATGGAAATTTGAGAATGATATTTATTTATTATATTTTTTTTCTGATGTAATTTAATTTTTTGTGTGTCTGTAAAACTGAAAATTTATTTCCATCAAGATTTCATAGTATTATTTATTTTTTTCACCTTCTAACTTTCTCAGAATAAAATCAATAAAAGCCAATATGCAGGTGTCTTCCTGTGGGAACCGGTTATATGATACTATAAACTTCTATACTTTTAATTGAACAGGTAACATTTGAAGAATATTGTCAGCTATTATTGTCGGCTTACACTTCAACATACAAAAAAATGGGCTCGTCACCCCGAGTTCAAATCCTGGACTTGGTAATTGCATTTCACTTAGCGCTAATACCCTTGGGAAAGGTATGAATCCTACTCTCCCTCCAGCTAAGGGTAAATAGTATGGCAGATTGGGTTCTTTAACCTTGGTTAGTCAACCAGTCTAGGAGAAGGAAAACTCTGAATTCAAACCTGTTAAACTCCGCTTAAGAAATTGACCTTTTGTCACATCCTGCTCGTGTGGAGGAGTTGGTAAAAAATATATATATATATATATATATATAACATCATCCTCTGAACTTCCCCCTTCACATTATATGATGTTATTCTCTGTTCAATCAAATCCTCTCTAACCTCCCTACCCCTCAGTTTCACCACAAACTCACTTTCTCTTCTATAAATACAAATGTACGTATTTTGTTTTGAATAAAGTCAGACTGATGATGTTCTTCGCGTTAGAAGGACGAAATATTTCTCTCCTACTTCTACTTGTGTGAGTGATTATTTTTTGTTCACTTTTCCATTTACCTCACCTCATATATATATATATATATATATATATATATATAGAGAGAGAGAGAGAGAGAGAGAAAAGTGGGAGAGAGAGAGAGAGAGAGATGTGTCTATGTGTTTGTGTGTGTGTGTCTGTGTGTGTTTGGACTGTGGAAAAATTGAATTAGTCATCTATTTCAAAATACACCCCCTTTCAAAATACCTCCCCTTTCAAAATACCTCCTCTTTAAAAATACATCCCCTTTCAAAATACCTCCCCTTTCAAAATACTTCCCCTTTCAAAATGCATCCCTTTTCAAAATACCTCCCCTTTCAAAATACATCCCCTTTCAAAATACCTCCCCTTTCAAAATACCTCCTCTTGCAAAATACTTCCCCTTTCAAAATACATCCTCTTTAAAAATACATCCCCTTTCAAAATACCTCCCCATTCAAAATACATCCCCTTTCAAAATACCTCCCCTTTCAAAATACATCCCCTTTCAAAATACCCCCCCCCTTTGAAGCAAGTTGACAGGGAAGAATTTGCTGACATCCTTGATGACGAAGTGAACATTACAATTTCTCGGAATTTTTTAGATGAGACTTTATAATTAGTATTATTTGGATTATTCGGACTATTGTCCTCATCTTCATTGTTACCTGTATAACGTTTCGGCCGATGTGTCCTCAGGCCTTCTTCATGTATTTCTTGTCGGACTCGGAAACTTTCTCGGACTCGGGAACGAGTCCGAAAAGAAGGTTTCTGAGTCCGAGAAATTTCCCGACTCCGACAAGAAATACCTTAAGATAGCCGGAGGACACATCGGCCGAAACGTTGTACAGATAACAATGAAGATGAGGACAATAGTCCGAATGACGCAAATAATTCTAATGAACATTAAAAATAGGGAAGTTTTATTAAATGAAGAATTGAAAAAGTTAACACATCTATTCACAAAGTCAAAGAA
Source organism: Doryteuthis pealeii (assembly GCA_023376005.1). Classification (NCBI taxonomy): domain Eukaryota; kingdom Metazoa; phylum Mollusca; class Cephalopoda; order Myopsida; family Loliginidae; genus Doryteuthis; species Doryteuthis pealeii. The sequence continues at coordinate 14,829,199 of CM042173.1, forward strand.
GCAGAAACCGAACCAGAAAAGTTACTTTACTCGGTACACGATATGAGTTTCGTGCAAAAAAGGTGACAGTGGAAAAAATCTCAATACTTCCCCTGGGATGTCAGTGCGGAACAGTGTGAAAGACTTTAACTGACACTACTTTTAGCGGAAGTGTTGTCACTGACGGCTGCTATGTTTGTGATGACTGATCGTCGAACGTGGGAGGTGAAACACAAAAATATTACTCATCTTTTTTCCAACAGAATTTTCCCCTTTGTATTCTAAGTAGTTTTTGTCCAATTGGACACATGGCGTAGTGTATAAGGTAGTTAGTTTAAGACAGTTCTAAGTGACAGTTATCTCTAGATTGCAGGTTCAAGTAAGGGTCCAAGTGGAGTGTTGCAGGTCATGGACTGCTCATCCACCAAGGCTCCGTCCTTAAGCATCACGGGTAACCACCCACGGTCAACAGGTGGCTTCATTTGGGGGAGTCTTACCCCTCTGCAGAGGTGCAGTCCGTGCATTCTAACGCCCCAGACGACAGGGCGGTCAGATGTACAGTTGTTCTAAATGATTCTATCCTATAAATAGTTTGTATGCCGTTTCATTGCTGAGACAAGATCTTGGTATGTAGTCAAATCAACATGAGCTTCGCCTGTAGGTCTATTATTTTGATATTCCAATTCAATTCTAATTGGTTCAAGTGGCCTGGAGAAATATCTATGTTTTGCTCCATTGTCTGGAATCGGAGACTCCATATGCACCGAATGGCCTGATTTTCTAATGCAGTGGCTTCCTGGAGTAGCTCCTCATTATCTAGCCAGTGAACCACTCTGAAGTCTGCTTCTAATCCGCGACACAAGATTTCCTCTTCGATTAAGACCACTAAAGACCATTCCTCTACCATTGCTACTTCAAATTCCATCCGCCTCAACTACCATTGCGACAACCAGCTAAACCCCCCACCACCACCCATAACATTCAAATGATATTTCCTATAATAATAGACCCGGGCTGTTGCTGCCCATAGCATCCATGATACGGTGATTGGAGTGGCCAATATGTACATAGGCTTCCTGTGGAGGGGCGTCTTGTAATAGCTAGAGTCGTAGGAAATGGACTCGTCGACCCGAGTTCAAATTCTAGACGATGCTGTCTACATTTCACATAGCACTAATACCCTTGGGAAAGGTATGGATCCACATGCTCTCCCTCTAGCTATGAGTAAACAGCAAGGCAGACCGGTCTCTTTAACCTTGATTAGGCAACTAGTCTAGGAGAAGGAAAACTCTGAATTCAAACCTGTTAGACTGTGCCTAAAAAACTGACCTTGTGCCACATCCTGCAAGTGCAGAGGGGTTGGTAAAGATGTACATAGCCTTCTTGTAATGTATTAAGAACGATCATTTTGTGTTATTTAGATTTTTGGACTGTTGTCCTCATCTTTATTCTAATATACAGAACGTTTCGGCCAATGTGCCCTCTGTCAAACTCGGGAGCCTTTATGTCGTAATGGGGAGCTTTCACAGAATTTCAAACCGAACCATTGAGGTAGATAGTTTTCATTTCATTTACCACGATAGTGTACATGTGTTAACCTATGTATTCTATGTTATTTTCGCCCGTAGTCAGAATTGATCCTGCAACCTCCTGTGCCAAGATAGTGCAAATATGCCTCAAGCTAGTGCATTGCATCCCTGGGAATGACCAGGAAGGCCTTGGTTCAGAGTGCACATGGATTATGCGGGCCCTATCCAGGGCAAGTGGATTCTAGTGATTGTCGACGCCCACAGTAAATATACAGATGCACATATTGTGTCATCACCATCTTCAGAAACAGAAAGGATGTTGAGACGCACGTTTGCCACACATGGGAGTCCACATGTGATCGTATCTGACAATAGTAGCAGTTTTACTAGTAAGGAATTTTCCAGGTTCTGTACCCTAAATGGCATCAAGCATGTTAGATGTGCACCATACCACCCCTCCTCGAATGGACTGGCTGAGCGTGCAGTGCAAACCATTAAGAGTGGTCTTTAAAAAGTTACTGGGGATTTGGAAACACAATTATTGTCTTTTAGAAACGTATTAGGTTGATATGCGCTTAAAAATAAATCAAAGCCAAACATTTTTGGAATCAACAGGTGGTGCGAAAAAGATTAAACTTTTATCTATCTGTTACGTGATAAATAAGTTGGCATATCAATTTTGTAAGTAATTGATGAAAATAAAAGTAACAGTTTAAAAATAAGAAATTATGCAGTATTATAGTCAAGGCCCGACCCCTGGTTGACCTATTAGCGGTTCTGTCATTAGTTGGTTTAGTCATGTCACTACCCAGTTGGGGGAACAAGTTAGTTAATGAAATTAGTCACTGGCATCGTAGGGAACAGACGCTTAATATCTATTTCCCCCACGTGATGTTATGAAGCCTTGAGGTAAATAAAGGCGTCGAAAACAAACTAATGGTTTTGTTCATTTATAAGAACAAAGAGTGGACAAAGATTACGATAAACCCTAGACAGAAGACAGAAGACCTGAGGAATAAGGCCAGCATAGAATATATGATAAAGAAAATATATTAATAACTAGCAGCGGCTACCCGGCGGCGCCTAGGTAGAGAGGGATTTATTTTAAGTTAGTATGTAAAAAATATAGACTTTGCATTGATCCAGCTACTCTGAAAAGAAATGTTAATGTCTACTGTCTAAAATATTAAATGAAAAAAAATCCATGCTGTTATTTAAATTTTATTTTTTAATTATCTTCACGAATATAAATAAAATCTTAATTTTTATGCTCAAAAACCAAGCCCTGGTGATATTTAATGTGTATATATATTTACTTTGTCGTTAATTTTTTTATTTTCAAAGTTTCCCCATACATATACACACAACTGCCCTTTATATATATATGTATAGATGACAAAAATTAGTAGAGCTGGTTTAGCCCAATCAGTAGACTATCCGACAAGAAACCTCAATGTTCCGGGTTCGATACTGACCCTTACCAACCCACTGTATTAGTAGCACAGCTTGGAACTGTACGGTAAAATAAAGAGCTGATTGTAAGTCTGGCAATCCATCTCAGATCTCCCTAGTCTAATGCTAGTGAAAGAGGGATTGCCTCCCTCACTGAATTGATATTTTTGACAGCATATAGCAATCAATCAAAGGGGGAGAGGGTAGAGCTCTCAAATTAGCTTGTAGTGAAGGGTCGAACTTACCTGACTCGAAGCGTCCTCGTTTCCTGGCCTGCAACAATGAGCCATGGTTGAAGGAGAAGTAATGTATTTAGAGCGGTACGCCACTGTACCCACTCTGAATAAGAAATTTGAAGTATCAAGAAGTAGGAGAGGGCAGAGTGGACTTTTATAAAAGTGGCAATGCATTATGGGTAGTCAGTTTGGCAATAAAATCGACCCATTTTTGCCGGAACGAGTGAATCGTATTTCTCTTCAGTGACAGAGCATCTGGGAGGAAGGAGAAAGAGAAAGAGAAAGAGAAAGAGAAGACGGACGGACGGACGATTAGCAGACGGAAGGAGGAGGGTGAAAACAACACGCAAAGGCGAGTTTGCTATCTAAAGGTCGCTGGTTCAATTCCGGGTGTGGACGCCAAAGAGAAGCTGGTGAAAAATCTTCAGACTAATGAGAAGAGAGTCTCTCTGGCTTGTATTCAGAGTTTTTCCTTCTCCTAGACCGGTTGCCATAGCAAGGTTATAGAGCACAGTGAGACTTACTATTTATTCATAGCAGGAGGGAGAATAGTTGAAAACTTTCTTTTCCAAACGGTATTAGCGTTATGTGAAATGCAAACGGCCGCGTCCAGATTTCGAACTCGTCTTGTCGTGTTCATTTCTTACGTCGATAATAATAAATATATGGCTGACTTCTGATTTAGGTCGGAAAATTAAAACGGAAAGTTTTTTGGTGGTACCCAATAACAGTTTAACTACAGTCTATGAATTAAAATTTTGCGAATTTGGTTACGGTTTTAGGGGATTAAGGTTGTTTTTAATTACGTATTGCTTAAAAAAAATAAACAACAAAAAACCCAAATTACTATACATTTAATTTACCATTGAAATTAATTATTGAATCTATTATTGAGACAGTTGTTTGTGTTAGTATTGCAATGTATAATTTCAATTAATTTAATTAATAATTAAAAAATATTTTTCAACATTAAATGTATAGTAATTTGGGTTAATTTGGGGTTTTTGTTGTTTATTTTTTTAAGCAATACGTAATTAAAAACAACCTTAATCCCCTAAAACCGTAACCAAATTCGCAAAATTTTAATTCATAGACTGTAGTTAAACTGTCATTGGGTACCACCAAAAAACTTTCCGTTTTAATTTTCCGACCTAAATCAGAAGTCAGCCAAATATATACTGACAAAAGGCCATTCTGTCGACTTTACTTTCTGTCATGCAATATATCTAGCTTAGACTATTCATAGCTATCTATTTTCCGATTCAGTTCATATCTATCTTTTTTATACATATTTATCTATGTGTAGAAAGTTTGTAGAAAAAACAACAAGATGTTTAAAGTTTTGCTGACAGAAATCTGTTTCGACCGTATGCGGTCTCTATCAAAGCAACATTGTAAACAGAAAAAACGAAATAAATTTGAAAATCATTATTTGAAAATTCCGGTACTGATCGAAAGTGTTCTGTGCCTCGTGATTGATGATATATTTATTTCATTTTTCCGTTTACTATGTTGCTTTGATAAAGACTGCATACGGTCGAAACAGATTTCTGTCAGCAAAACTTTAAACATCTTGTTTTTTCTACAAAACTTTCTACACATATTGTCGGATTCATATCCATTTTACCTTTCATTATATATATATATATATATATATATATATATATATTGGTTTGTTGGTTGGTTTTGAGGCTGTCACAATGCGAGTGTAAAGAAAAAAAGAAGGTAACTATGATTTTTTTTGATAACCTGTCATTTTATTCTTTTAATATTTCGGGATGAAAAATCCCATCATCAGAAGAATACTGGAACTGAAGTTGTCTTATATATATATATATATATATATATTATATATATATATATATATATATATATATATTACTATCTCTGTCAAGGACTATTAAACAAAAGGCCACTCTGTCGACTTTCTCTCATGCAATATATCTAACTTAGAGTATTCATAACTATCTATTTTCTTTTTTTCAGCCCTAACTATACATAAACACAACAACAAAAAAACATTTGTTGTGCGAGAGGTGAAGGTGCAATTGATCAGAGTACAGTAACCAAATGGTTCAAGAATTTTTGCATGGGTTGCATGAACCTCTGTCACTCGTGCTGACCAATCTGGTTTGTTTAATTTCCCTATCATCAACACTGTTAGTTTTGGGCATAATTCGATTCGTTTTAATGCAATTAATTCTTGGAATACTGTTCAGTCGTTATTTTTTTATAAAGAAAAGATGAAGCTTGTTTCAGTAAATTATTTTGTCCTTAAAACACTTTTGAAAAATCATTTTATTGCCTCTTATAAACAACAGATTTGCATTTAGATTCTCACACGGCTAATTTGTCTTATGATATATATGTATATGTTTACGTTGTGTGTTTCATGTATCGTTTCCTGTGAGCGTCCAAGGGTGGTCATGTCCATGGGATTAGCTTCACGCTATTAGTCATGGCCTCCCTTCAATAGTAGTTTAAACCAATAAAGTTTTTCTTTTACTTATATTTTTTTTAAATAATTTGTACTACTATTGATTAATAAATTTCTTATTTCTTATTTATTTCTGCGATCATACAATTTTTAAGTAGAGTACAGCTGGTTTGAATGAATTTTTCAGTACATAAATGCATCCTGTCCTCCTGCCCTAAAAAACACTAAGCAGTGCCTACTGAAAAAACAATCCGCACTACAATTGAACTCCCCAGTTGTTTGAAGGACATTAATTTTGAATTAAAATAAAAATGAATATCTAAATATTTAGATTTTTTTTTTTTTTGTACTTGATTGTATTTATTGTTTTTAATTTTTGAAATCCGGTAGCTTCATTTGAAAATACATGAATTTAAAAAAAAAATTAAAATAAAATGAAAATATCAAAAAAGAAGATAAATCTATTTTAGCTAACTATTTTCCGATTCAGTTCATATCTATCTTTTTTATACATCTTTATCTATATTTACCATCTCTGTCAAGGACTCATAAACAATACCATAAAATTAGTCGAGATCAAGATTTTTGTCTGGAAGGTATGTCTCCGTTGCTCAGACAAAGAATTGAAGTTCGTTTGGCAGGATGTGATTATTTATAACTTAGCTACAATGTCATCTATGTCATCTCAGGAAAATACAAGGCGATGAGATCACCTGGGGATGATATCAAGGATGTGTTGACAGGCACCGAGAAGAGATAGTACAACCATTGAACTGTTTACATTTTTACGTACCCCTCTCTCTCTCTCTCTCTCTCTCTCTCTCTCTCTCTCTCTCTCTCTCTCTCTGTATGTCTTTATCTATCTATCTGTCCTTGTTATCTATAGATGTATATTTATTTAGAAGTTTATGGGAAACAAAAAATAAGAAAAAGAAAAGAAAAACCGAAAAAAACATAAGTACACCATTGAATTGTTTACATTTTTACAGTCTCTGTCTCTGTCTCTGTCTCTGTCTCTCTCTCTCTCTCTCTCTCTTATTGTCTATAGATATATATTTATTTAGAAGTTTATGGGAACAAAAAAGAAAAAGAAAAAAAAAAAAAAACCGAAAAACAATCTTGAATTGTTTATTTTTTACATCCTCTCTCTCTCTCTCTCTATTCTCTATATATCTTATTATCTATAGATATATATTTATTTAGAAGTTTATGGTAAACAAAAAAAAAAAAAAAACAATAGTACGATTGAATTGTTTACATGATATGTATTTATTTAGAAGTTTATGGGAAACCAAAAAAAAAGAAAAAAAAGAAAAGAAAAACCGAGAGAGTCTATTGACTGTTGGAAAAATAAAAAACAACAGAATAACTCAGGATGATAAATATTGAAAAGTCCTCAATAGATGCTTGTAAAATCGGATTAGGTTGTTTGGGTTTTACGGCATGTCAACCCATTGGGTGACTCAGTTGGTTTTAAATAAGTAAAAAAGTAAGTAAAGTCGTCGGTGCGGTTTAACCTCGGTATCAGCCAGGCACCGAGGGAGTCTACCCCATTTTCACTAGTGCTATACAGAGGAGATTATTTTAGCATCTGAGGTGGAGCGCCACATCTACCATCAGCTCCTCGCTTTACCGCACAGATACATGTGCTACACACTGGACATGGAGTCGACAGTGCCTAGTTACTCACAGTTTCTCGCCTATGTGATCTTCAGACCAAGTGGACGGCTATAGTCCATTTGGCCTGAAGATTGCATAGGCGAGAAACTGTCAGTAACCAGGCGCCGTTGATTCCATGTCCACGCTACCTTAACTGGCATGGATATTCATGCCTCTCTCGATAACAGTCCATATCAGCCATCACCCCTTAAAGATCCTCCTCGCGGCATACAGAATTCGCACGGAGCTGACTGATGTAGCTTTTTGCTGGTCAGCCTATTCTGGTGTGTAGGTGTCCACGGGAGAGCATCATTTATGAGTTCGATCTCGTCCTTCTCCAGTAGTGTCCAGCGTGTCTTTTTCGTCTTACTCAAATGATTTGTATGATGGGGATAAGTAGACGTAACATGGATTGATGCTGGTTTGGTTTCGTCCGTGGCCATGTTCCTCCGTTGTCTGTCTATCTATCTATCTATCTATCTCTCTCTCTCTCTATATATATATATATATATATATAGATATATATATATATTTGGGGGAGGGAGAATATGTGCTTAATTGAAGTCAAAATTAGGTACTAATTTTGAAAATTAATTAATTAATAATTAGTTAATTAGGCGCGCATACCTATTCAAATGTAAGGCTAAACAAATCGAGAAAAATCAATCTCTGTATGTACATTTCGGCCTATTAGGCCTCATCAGCAGAGCTATAGATCTATATATATATATATATATATATATATATATATATTAATAATGGAGATTCGCTTCCGGTTTTTGTCTGGAACAAAAATTACATTACTGCTTACGTCACATTACCCAAAATCGTCATAACATAGAATAAATACACTCAAAATTTGAACATGCAATATTAGACAGTCCTCATTGTTTTTTAAAACAAGTTTTAATAAATACATGACTGGTATTATATATCTATATATAGTTTGTTTTATTTTAATACATATTTAAAGTTTACATTTCAAATTGTTTTATTTTTTAATCCTTTAATGAATTTGATGATTTTACTTACTTAGGGTACAAACTCGCTGACATTGAATTTTTTTATTCCCACTCCTCAG
>CM042173.1:14842571-14870970 GCA_023376005.1 Doryteuthis pealeii
ATAAAATTTACCTATATATATATATATATATATATATATATATATATATATATATATTATTTGTGTGTGTGTGTGTGTGTGTGTGTTTAGGCCGCATTTTTTCTTGTAGGCATATATTGTTAATATAATGCAGCCATTTTCTGTCTGCAAGTTTTGTCTTTATTTTTTTTTGCCGGATTATTTTTGTAATATCTGGCGAAAAATTGGCTGATGTATTATGTCATGAGCACCGAGTACTTTTCTGCCCTATCGTGGGCCATTCTTCAAGGTATTTTGAAACCGTACAACAATGGGCTATTCCATTTACCATTTATATAGGTGTGTGTTTATTATTGTTGTAGTTATTATATTATTGTTATTATTATTATTGTCATTATTATTACTACTTTTACTACTATTATGATTTTATAGTAATTATAGGCATTTTAGAATGTTGGTGCTATTATCAAAGTTTATTTTGTTTAGTTTTGGATTTTTGTGTCAAATATGCAGTGCTTCTAAGATTTTTAGTCGTTGTTTACATGATTGTGTTTCTATAATGGTGGTGTTATCGTTAAGTATTTTCAGGAATTTATTGTTGGGACAAGTGTGATTTTAGATGTTGGGCTATTGAGCTATTGTCTGTAAGGTGCATTGTAAGCCGTCTGGAAAGGGTAGTTGTGGTTACACCAATGTATATATTTTTGTTAGGGATACATTCTCCTAATGGACATTTAAATAGATATACCACATTGGTTTTTTGTAACAAAAACACAAAAATTATAAAATAGACGAAAACATAATAAAAACATTAATTAAAAATAATATATTCCCTAATGACCCTAGTAAAAAAAATCAAACTTATAGTATACTATAAAAAAATTAAAACATCAAACCTAATCATTAAAAATAATTCCTCCCCTCAATTGCACCGTTACAAAAAATATATATATATATATATATATATATATATATATATATATATGTGTGTGTGTGTGTGTGTGTGTGTGTGTGTGGTGGACTCTCCAATCTCCAGCAGTGGGTGATTTGATTCCTCCCATGTTGTGCATACTATCAAGAAGACATTTTGTGTTTCCTCAAGTGTGACAGTAGCCCAGCCCTGCTGCGAGCCATGAAGCCACACTGACAAACGAAATGCTCCAAGGCAGGAGTTAAATGTTTTTTTGTTTTACAATTAGGCGGAGCCGATCTCTATGCTTCAGTCTATTTTGTTCAAAGCTCTTTAGTTTAACGAAACATGTCTTACGCCATTCCTTCCGATCCGATGCTAGATCTTCCCAAGCACTCAGGTCAATATCGAGGCGTTTCAAATTGTCCTTCAATTTGTCCTTGTAGCGTAAGAGAGAACGTCCGATAGAATGCTTGGTATTTGGTAATTGCCCGTATAAAAACTTCTTTGGAAGCCTGTTCTCATTCATTCTGACAACGTGACAAGCCCACCTAAGCTGAACCTTGACTAGTAGGGTTTCGATGCCAGCAATGTTAAATCTTTTTAATTTTGTCCTATTTCTTACTCTATCATCCCATTTCATACTGCAAATGACACGAAGACAACGCATGTGAAAGGCGTCAAGTTGGTTTATGTGCTTGCGGTAATATATATATATATATATATATATATATAATATATATATCAATAATATATTATATTATGGATATTATCATCTTGTTACTATTAGTTTCATGCTTACGCAATCCTCAGACGAGAGTCAAACGTTTGAGATTTTTTTTAAAATTAGTAGTTTTTTTAGCGTTTATATAAACGTGAATCGTGTTCACGCGATGGAATGTTATAACGCTAAAGTTGTATTTAAAAAAAAATAAAACAAACTTGCTTTGGTCTTAATGCGTTTTAAAACGACTGATGATGCCGAGCTCAACACTCTAGCGAAATATATCCTACACACTTTTGTCTGAGTTTTGTTCTTGTGTTCCTCACACACACACACATATATATATGTGTGTGTGTGTGTGCGTGTGTGTGTCTGTGTGTCTGTCTGTCTGTCTTTCTGTCTGTTTGTCTATCTGTGTGTCTGTCTCTGTCTGGCGATATCCATCTTTTTCACCTATCTATTTGTCTGTTCCTATCTATTTCTATTTAGTGATTAATTGTAAATTGAATTAAGGTAATAGTTTCCTTGATTCTTTAGTGTAAATTCCCATCGTTCAGACAAATTATTAACGCCTCGGGTAAAACCGTGTTTGCTTTTCGAGCTAAAATCATTTCAATGACTTTGATAATCTCATCATAATTGCCCTAACACCAGAAAAACTTTATGAAGATCTCCCCACTTCTCTCTCTCTCTCTCTCTCTCTCTCTCTCTCTCCTCTCTCTCTCTTATATATATATATATATTATATATATTATATATATATATATATATATTCATTCACTCACTCAATCAGAATCTCATTATACATACACACACACACACACACACATATATATATATATATATATATATATGTATGTATATATATATATATATATATATATATATATACTAGCAAATATATGCACGCTCCGGGTGCAAGTATTTTAGTTAAATTTTATAATAAAATATCATATTAAATTAGAAAGGCTAATGTAACTGAATAATAATGTAGATAAAAAGATTTTGAACAGAGGGGGTATGATTGAAAAATAGAACCACTTTGAAACTAACTCTTCCATCATTTTCCGTTACTCCCGTATTTCATTGGTAAATTTTCCTAATTAAACTGTTTAGTTAAAAGAGGAAGTAAAGAATAATATTACAGTTATTTCTTTTTGTTAATGGATTTCTTTTAAGATTTATTGAAGAGATTTTTGCTCATATTCAATAAGATAAAACCAAACAATTAGAAATCAATAATACTAAGCACATATTTATTAAAATCAATTTTTAAGATCAATATGCAAATTAGCCTTCCCATTCACACTGTAAACCTCTATTTTGTTGTATATATAAATACAAGTGCATGTTATTAGTATGTAGATATGGTCAACAGTGTAAGTTATGTAAAACAATTTTATTAATAATTGAGGTTTAAATAAAAATAAAATCATGGAGAATATGATGTAAATAACGAAAGGAATTGTGACTTGTATAGTAATATAGTTTCGGTTACAGACAGACAAACCCACAATCTCCATTATAATAAGATATGTATACCTTTGAAAGGAGGGAAAAACTCAAAAAACCGTCATTCTGTAATAAATTTACTTCAACCAAAACTTAAAAGGTTTAAAAAATTTTAATAAATTTCTAAAACTTCTTAAATTTTTTTAGTCTCATCAGACAGACGGCACAGATAGAAATGAATTAGAAACCTGAATTTTTTTTACCAGAACCCCTCAAAAATGTGTCAAGCAGCAAATATGAGTTTACAATTCAAGTTAGAAGTTACAATGAAAGTTACTTTGAAAGCTGTTGTTAGTGACCATCCATTCTTTTTTTGTGTTTCATATCTTTCAAAATCGACAACTCCACCAATTCTTGGAATTGGAAGCTCTAATTTTGGGGATTGTCTGACTTTAACATTGTTCACACCTGTACAACATTTCAAAAAAATTGAAGGGGGTGGATGACATGGCCTGGATAATTGGACATGAAATCACCCATATATATATATATATATATATATATATATATGATCCAAAAGTCCAGAGAAGAAATCTTCCTTACGACATAGGAGTTTTTTTAAACAACTTGTCACAGTTTGAGAGCTCAATGTGTGCTCTCAATGTTAGAGTCACAGAGCAAATTTATAATTAAAGAAATAACAAAAGACTTAGAGATTTTGCATTATAGACTATTTCGGGGAGCTTAGACAAAAATGTCTAATTCTCCCGACTCATCAGATGCAAATATATATATATATATATATATATATATATATATAAGAGAGAGAGAGAGAGAGAGAGAGGGGGGGAGGGAGAGAGAGAGAGAGAGAGGCGTGGATATAATAGAAAGTAAAATATTTCTGAATATAATATCGGACTGCCATACGGTCTGTCTGAGTTCGACCCTAGCCAAAGATAGTTGTATCTAGCGACACTGAAGGGGCGTAAAACGCCGAAACACGTGTCTGTGGATGACTTATTAATATATATATATATATATATATATATATATATATATATATGAAGATAGGATGGATGGGTTTAGAATCCGACAATACGAGGTAGATAAAAGGATAAGTGAGCAAGAAATGAATAACTCAAAACAAATCAAGGGTTGAAATAATTTCGTCCGTATTACGCGAACATCTCCAGTCAAATGATTTTGAAATCATTTGACTGAAGAAGTTCGCGTAATACGGAAGAAATTATTTCAACCCTTTTTTTTTTTTTAGTTATTCATTTCTTGCTCACTTATCCTTTTATCTATCTCATATATATATAATACACTTTTATCTACCTCATATATATATACACTTTTTAATTGATTATTTTTTAATTAACTCTTTTAATAGTAATTATTTCTTTAATTTAATGGATTCTTTTAATTGGCAGATGGTTTATGAGTTGAAAAATATTTAGAAAATTATTTACTAAGCTGGATTATCAAGGCATTTTAAAATATTTTAACTAAAAAGTAATTGGATAATTTTTAAATTGTAGCGAGTCGTTGTGAATTGAATTCTTCATTTTTCATATGTTGAGGAGGGTTAGGTATTGGTGTAAATGCTGCTCAGGTGGTTTCGTGTGTGATCACTTTTTGGGGAAGGGGTTGACAGGCTCATTGGGGGAGGGTCGTATCTTGTTTCATCTTGAACGTTTTAGATAATTAGAAATAGCGTTTCGTTTAATGTTGTGTTTTGTGTATGAAGGGTTGCAATAGAGATTTCATCAACCAGTATTTTTTATTTCTATTTTTATAAACAAATAAATAAAGCATATGCGAACCCTTACAACACAGAATATATATATATATATATATATATATATATATATATATATATATATATATTTAATGTGTGTTTCGTGTAGGAAAGGTTGCTATAGAGATTTCATCAACCAGTATTTTTATTTTCTATTTTATAACAAATAAGTAAAGCATATGCGAACCTTACAACACAGAATATATATATATATATATATATATATATATATATATATATATATACATATATATATATATATATATATATATATATATATATATATATATATATACATTTAATGGTGTGTTTCGTGTAGGAAAGGTTGCAATAGAGATTTCATCAACCAGTATTTTTATTCTCTATTTTATAACAAATAAGTAAAGCATATGCGAACCCTTACAACTCAGAATATATATATATATATATATATATATATATATACATTTAATGTGTGTTTCGTGTAGGAAAAGGTTGCAATAGAGATTTCATCAACCAGTATTTTTATTTTCTATTTTATAACAAATCAGTAAAGCATATGCGAACCCTTACAACTCAGAATATATATATATATATATATATATATATATATATATATATATATACATATATATATATATATATATATATATATATAATATATATATATATATATATATATATATAATGTGTGTTTCGTGTAGGAAAGGTTGCTATAGAGATTTCATCAACCAGTATTTTTATTTTCTATTTTATAACAAATCAGTATAAAGCATATCGAACCCTTACAACTCAGAATATATATATATATATATATATAATATTTATATATATATATAAAGATAATCTACTGAGTCAGACGAACCTACTATTAGTTTCGCATAAAGCTCTTCAGGGCTAAAATCTGACTCTTTCAGATTTTAGTCCTGAAGAGCTTTATGCGAAACTAATAGTAGGTTCGTCTGACTCAGTAGATTATCTTTATTACTTGGCTCTACTTAGGTATCGAGCACTTTTTACAGATTAGCTATTCTCCTAGCGGTTATATGAATATATATATATCTTATATACATATATATACATATAAATTGTTTTTTCTTTTGGCCAAATACTGTACCAATAGATTATTTTTTGTTGGTACGAATATCTTGGTCTTTTCTTTTTTTCAAAAATTTTTTTCTTCCTGGTTGATGTTTGGTAGTATATTTTTACAATCAAACTCTCTGCCGGGTTTTTTCTCTCCGCAAGGATCTACCAACACACTTGGTATATATATAACTATATATATATATATATATATATATATATAATATATATATATATATATGAGGGTAAGTAAACAAACAAATGTGTTTATTTTTATATGGCTTTAAGCCGATAATTTCTGAGGATATGTGCTTAATTGAAGTCATACCTAATTTTGAAAATTAATTAGTTAATAATTAATGAATTTAGGCGGGCATATATGTTCAAATGTAAGGCTAACCAAGTCGAGAAAATGTCAATCCCTGAATAGGTCGAAATGTACATTCGGGGATTGACATTTTCTCGACTTGTTTAGCCTTACATTTGAACATATATGCCCGCCTAAATTCATTAATTATTAACTAATTAATTTTCAAAATTAGGTATGACTTCAATTAAGCACATATCCTCAAAAAAAATATATATGTATATAAAGTAAATGAAAGGTTTTTTTTAATGTTAAAACTGGTGAGTACGGCCAGAGATATGCACACATGAACATTTCCTTTTCTTTCTTTTTTATTTTTTAATTTTTTGAACTGCTGTAGTACTTTCCTGGCTGAAGTGTAAAAGGAGCGTGACTGCCTGATTTGTTTATTTACATTTATATGTGTCACCCCAACTCTGTCCAGCCTATTTCAAAGCGGGGCCTTAAGTATCATTAATCTTGGTGCCAACTGGGGCCAGTCTTGATGGCGCGTTATCCATTTATGTTCATGTGTTTCGATTATCACCGTAACATTGTCCAATGTTTTTTTTCGTTCTTTATTTTGATGGTGAACTTTGCATCTCTGTTAATATATACATATATATATATATATATATATATATATATATATATATATGAATAAATTTTTGGTAACAGGCAAATCTAAAAAATGCTTAAGGGTAATCATTATGATCACCCTATATAGGTTGATACGAAGGAGTACAAAAAAAGGGGGAGGAGAGAAAAAAATTGTTTTATTTGATAAAAACAAGGGCCCTTTCGTCCGGTTGCTCATCAAGGTTATACAGCCGGAGACGACTAAAAGTCAAATTGTAAATTGTAATAAATATGGGTTATACATGAGGGGGGTTTAGAAAAAAATTGTTTTTAAATCCCCATTAAGTAAACACCCAGGTCCCAGACACTCACCCAATAAAATAAGCGAGTGCCTAGGTCTGAGTTGTTTGCACAAGGTAGGACGAAAAAAATATATAATCACGGCCCTCAAGGACCTGTAAATGTTGTTTTCGTCCTAGCCTTGTGCAAAAAGAAAAATTGGTGATCATTATAATTAGACCGGCAAGCGCTCATGTTAAATTAGGTGTTCACAAATCGAGGACTCGCTGCTCTGCGACAACCCGGATGTTATGGGTTTGTGTTCGCGTATTACTCGGGGTACGTGCTGTTTAATTCTGACAGCCAATCTTTTGAACAGTAGGGCCAACATAAGTGGCCTCACACGCACACGTATATTTCACGCACACGCATATATATATACATATATATATATATATATATGGAAATACGGTGAGGAAATTAATCCGACAATATGAGAAGAAATTATTTTAAAAATATAACAAACACAGGATGTTATGATCAGGGGAAACAATTTTATGTGTCAATAATTAAGCATTTCGGTATATTGTACCATCTTCAGTACACTGTTATATCATATCTTTGTTAACTTTTAGTTCTCGGCCTATGTACGTTCATGCATGCGTCATCATATGATCTTCACCTTCGATTTTTGCGCATGCATTGATCACGTCATTGGCTTTCGTAAACAAACGCGCATATAAAAATTAACGGTTAATAACATCATATTCACACATTCACTATACACTTAACATCTTTCATTTTGTCCCTCACATAAACATTACTTAACAGTGTCCTGAAGATGGTACAATATACCGAAATGCTTAAGTGTTGACACTAAAAATTGTTTCCCCTAATCATAACATCTGTGTTTGTTATAATTTTAGAATATTTTCTTCTCACACACACACATATATATATATATATATATATATATATATATATATATATATATATATATATATATATGAGACAAAAAAGCCGTTAAACAGGAATAACATTTATTTGATAAAGGGTATCTAACGAACCTGAAAATTTATGACAAAAAATAATAATAAAAAATAAGAGAATCCAATACTCCATAATATCGAGTTCATTCATTTATATATTTTTAAAGCTTCGTAATAACGCCCAACTTAAAAAAAAAAACATTAAATATACATACATACATATATATATTATATATATATATATATATATATATATATATATATATGTGTGTGTGTGTGTGGTGTGTGTGTGTGTGTGATGGCAGCAAACTCGCGGTCGAGTATTGCCATTTGCTTGATTAAATAAAAGTTAAAAAAAGAAAAGTTCAAAAGTTCAAAAGTTCAAAGAATACAACGGTGAGCTTCAAAAAGTTCAACAATTTCAAGGGTGAGCTGTGCGAATGTGGCTTTTTAGACCAGCTGAAGAATTTCACATCTTCCCACATTCACAAGTTATTCCAGGAAGCACAGGGTATTTTATTGGTCCATTTCGGCGATACACAGTTTGGTGACTCATCAGGCCAGCTCTGCTCAGACACGGCTTCCCGCACTGTTCACATAGTAGACCGATTTGAAGCCCTTGGTCGTCTACTGCTTAACGTTCACCTTGCGAATATCTCGTTTTAAACGTTCATGTTGCATACGATTGGTCTCAAATTTCTTTGTGCCTTCCTGCAAAGTTTTTCTCCACTGCCCATATATATATATATATATTATGGACTCTCTCGTCGATTTTCGACGCATGAGGGTTCATACAATGAACATCCACACAGTGATTTGTTTATAGCGGTGAAGGCTTGTGTTGGACCATCCACACTTTTTGGCACAGTCGATAGGAAAGAATTGATGCATCAAGGGTTGTCACAAACCCAATCAACGACCGACCTTAGGAATTTTGAATTCAGAGTTATCCCTCTCCTAGACTGGTTACCTACCCCAGGCCGAAGGGCCCAGTCTGCCCTACTATTTAACCCATAGCTGGAGGGAGAATATATGGAGTCATACCTTTCCCAAGGGTATTAGCGCTATGTGAAATGCCAACAGCTTCGTCTAGGAATTGAACTCGAATCGACGAGTCCATTTTTCACGACTATAACCACTAGCCAACGCGCCTATATTTATATAATATATATATATATATATATATATATATATATATATATATATATATATATATATATGTGTGTGTGAGTGTGTGTGTGTGTGTGTGTGTGTGTGTGTTTAATAGTGCAGCACATTTGTATTCAGACATATTTAGTTAAATAATGCATATATCTTTTGTTTACATATTCTGTTTATAATCCATTCAAGTCCCTGTGTTATATATACCTTATGATACATCGGGTATATAATAAATGGGGAGAGAGACAGACAGAGTAGAGATGAGATGAGCATTCTTACTTGTTACTCGTTGCTGCTACTGCTTCTAACTCGTTGGTCGCCATATTAATCTCAGGGCTGACTTCTCGGACAGATCCTGTGGTTTGCTTTTACTTCTTATTGTTTCTTTCTTCTTTCTTCTTGGGCTGGTCACTTCTTGTTTACTAACACAACAAGACTTGGTTGTTTTTCTTAAGTCTTTATTTAAAACAACCCAGCCCATATAGATTCAACCGTACGGAGAGTTGCGACACCTGAGAGACATCCTCACTCGTCGGGTGCCTGTTCGCATCTAAACTAAACTAATTCGCATGCGTTTAATCGCGCTTTACCGGAAGGTCAAACGGAATGTCACCAGTTGTCAATTATCGGCCATGGTAACTTTCCACTGAACCCCCGTTATTCTGAATCTAACGAATCCAGATTTTAAATATCTTACTACAGTTACGTACATAATACATAAACTTTCTATGAAATATGTAACACCTGAATGGGTGATATAATATCCAGGCGGAATTGACTGAAAAATTTGGAATTTGTTCCTAAGTACGTTCAGTCCCTTTAAGGTCAATCATCGGTGGGTGCGTTTATTGCAAAAATAATTTTTTATGATAAGTTTTTCAAGTGGAGTCCGTTCAATTAACAACAATAATCCCTTTCATTCAGCAAAATGCTCTCACAGTAACCGCATTCGTCTGACGCCCGTTGTTCTTTTCCAAAAAAACAGTAGTCCGTCGAATTCCAACTCTCTCGCAGTCACTTCCTTCGCTCTTGTCGTACGTCACTACCCTCGTCAGCAAGACTCAAACACAACTCCGCCGTCTGTAAAGATGGGCCTTAAATAATGACACTAACATCCGACATCCGGGTCAATCGTTAGAGTCTAGTGATTTACATGCGCACCAATGAGGTAGTCACGGCTTACGATCAGGAGGGTGTGAGTTCAATCTTGCCAATCGCCGGTTACACTCCCCCCTGATCTTATTTTACACACCAAACATAGTCGTGTACGCTTTGAACCACTACGTGCGTTATTTCTCTCGCCACAACTTTGTAACTTTGTCCAATTGGACACATGGCCTAGTGGATAAGGTAGTTAGGTTAAGACAGTTCTAAGTGACAGTTATCTCTGGATTCCGGGTCCAATCCTAATTAGAGGCAGTAACATAGAAAAATAATTAACACAACTCCTACCCCAGCTATGGTTAGTGGAATGAGAACAGGATACCGAGGACTGAATAAATGGAAGTTCTGTGATGGCTCCCGATTACGACAAGAAGGTTCCCGACTACGACAAGAAGGTTCCCGAGTTCGAAAAGAAGGTTCCCGAGTTCGACAAGAAATACCCGAAGAAGGCCGGAGGGCATATCGGCCGAAACGTTGTACAAATAACAATGAAGATGAGAACAATAGTCCGAATAACGCAGATACTACTAACTTTGTAAGTGTTCTATTGGGTCCTCTATTCGGTGACTTGAACCAACTACCCTTGGTATCACCGACATGTGCCACGGATTTCTCAGCCCTCTAGCAAGATCCATCAATAGTTACTTGAAACCATATAATTACTTGCAACAAAAGAAAGAAACGGACTGGCGATATTAAATTACCCCCCAAAAAGTGACCATGGCATAAAACCTCTTAACCAGCCAACCCAGTAAGTACTGTGAGGAGTTAACGTTGCTTAACTTTGCTCGGATAACGGAACCCGTCGCTTTTAGCGTGAATTTTCATTAGCCACAGTAACGTAGAAAGCTGGTCAAATTTATTATATTATATGAAAAATAGAAATAATGTTTTTTATATAGTTTTGGAAAAGTTTTTGGGAAGGTGGGAGTTGTTTGGCTACCTAACAGCAAGAATTTAATATTACACTCTTCTTACAGATAAGTAAATTTGTACTTATCCTTAATTTATTATATATATATATATATATATATATATATATATATATATATATATATATATGTAAACTACTAGAAGTAGAGGAATCATATGTAAAATGGGGAGGTGATATTTTATTATGAAATAAAATATAAAATAAAGGGGATACGAAGGCCTTTTCGACCGGTACTTTTTTAAGTATATATATATATATATAATAAGTTCGCGTTGATTTGGAGGGGGTCTTTTTTGGGGGGTGTATTTGTCGTTGTTTTGTTTTTTTCAAGTTTATTAAATTCGAACAATTTTTTTTGTAATAATATATATATAATTTACATTCTCGTTGAATTGGATGGGGGGTTGTTGGGGTTTTTTATTGTTGTTTTTTCTTGTCTGTTTTTTTTTTTTTTTTTTTTTTTTCAATTTTATTGAATTCGATCGAATTTTTCGTAATATCGTGCCCAATTTTGATATTTTTGCACTGTTTTCCTTACATCAAATTTAATATTTGTTGTTATAAAGTATTTTGGGGTGCCATATAATTCATATTGTATCACTCAGACGGACAAAATTTGAAGTAACTACTTAGATAAATTTCAAACATTGGTAAAACACATTCATAAGAAAGTTCGTTTTTTTTGTAAATCAACATACGCATAGGAAAAAAAAACTTCTATAGACAGGTTATCAACTATACGAAAATAACCAACAACTATTACCTTAAAAATCACACACACACGCGCGTGCGCACACACACACACAAACACACCCACCCACACACACACACACACACACACAACACACACACACAATATATATATATATATATATATACTAGACAAAAAGTGACCCGTTCGGTCACCCATTAGGCTCTCGCTAGATGATTGGGATTAGGGAAAAGAGTAGGATCTGCCAAAATATCATCTGCTTTTTATTTTAAAAACCGATTATTTAAGGTCAAATTTTTGTTTAAGTCGAAAAGTAGTAACATAATGAGCATCAGTAAAAAAGCAAAATAATATTACACATGTAATTTATTTTTGATACATTTAAAACAATTTTTTCGGTCAATTTCGATCAAGATGCCTGCTAAGACGCTACTTAAATTCGTTTTTACAAAATAAATTGTAACTTTTGCGATTGAAAAAATTCATACTAGTAGATAAAGGGGTTAGGTTAAAACAGTTCTAAATGACAGTTATCTCTAGAGTGCAGGTTCAATCCTGGTTAGGGCTAGCAGTAACATAGAATAATAATTAACACAGCTTGACACCTGTAGCCCAACTATGGTTAGTGGAATAAGAACAGGATACCCCTGTGGATTGAATAAAGGATTAGGTTCAAAGTTCCGTGATGGCTCCCGATTACAAGAAGGTTCCTGAGTCCGACAAGAAATACCTGAAGAAGGCCGGAGGGCACATCGACCGAAACGTTGTACAGATAACAATGAAGATGAGGACAATCGTCTGAATAATACAAATAATGGTAATCTTTGCGGAGTTCCGTCCTGGACTCCTGCCTCGAAAACTGCTAGCCGCTGACTGCTGAAAAAGCAACACCAACTACGATTGAAGTCTGTAGCCGAAGCGGTATCACTTGATCCCCCCCCAAAAAAAAAAACCAAATTAGGTCGTTTTTCCCGAAAACCCAACCCTAACCCCAACCCTAAACCCTAACCCTAAACCCCCCCTAGTTAAAATTAAATTTATTTACAAAATTTGTGGATTCTGTTTTGTCTGGGTCACATACAGGGTGACCCAGAAAAAACTGAGCCCAAATCCTTTATTTATTTTCCATTAAACTAACCCTAAACCCCAACCCTAAACCTAGTTTTTTTACACCGCTTCGGCTACGGACTTCAATAGTAGCTGGTGGGTTTATTTTTCAGCAGTCACCGGCTAGAAATTTTTGAGGTAAGAGGCCAGGACACCATATTCTTATGCTAAAAATTTAAAAATTGTTTTTTACTCTCGTCCTTTTTTTTTTTTTTACAGTAACAAGAAGTTAACTAAAAAGTTTACAAATAAATAAATACCTACGATTTTGTATAAAATTTATGTGGAAAATATTCAAAATAATTGTTTGATTATTACATGCACACAACATTTTATTTGAGAGGGACGGGGCTCAGTTTTATTTTCAAATTGTTTTATTTATTTATTTTTTTTACTCCTTTAATAAATTTGATAACTTTACTTTTAACTCCCACCCTCTCAGGCAATGTCTTTCAAACATTAATTTTTACATCGCCCGGGGGGTGTTTTCTGTTTCTAGTAATAATAATGATAATAATATTACCTCCATACAAAAATCTCTATCTGCCTCAACAAGCTTTTGCTATCTGCAGTGTGGGTTTAATCTCATAAAAGCATATACAAAAACAAACAAAGGAATACACGTTCAATATCATTTTACTATCAAAGTATTTTACCATTGTAATGAATTGTGCACATTGTATTGACGTTTCTTTTAAACCAGTTAATGTTTAGATTGCGTTGAAATCCCTTCTCTAAACACAATCTGCACGAACTTGACCTCTCCTTCGATGGGCGCACTGTTTTTAGGATTAGCCATTGCATTTGAGTTGCCAGCCCATTTATAACTTTTCATAGTCATATCTTATTATAATGGAGATTGTGTGTTTGTATGTCTGTAACCGAATCTATATTACCGCACAAGGCACAATTCTTTTAGTTATTTAATTGTTATATTAGGAAAATTTAGAGTGGATGACGGGAGTGATGGAAGACAGGAGACTCAATTGTTCTATTTCTCGATTATAACCCCCCTGTTTTAAATCTTTTTATCTGTATTCTTATTTAGTTTCATTGGCCTTTCTAATTTAATATCATATTTTATTACATAAAAACTTAAATACTTGCACCTGGAGGGTGCATATATTTGCTGGTTTGCATAAAGATCGTAGTGCTATTCGTATGTCTATTTTATAAGGAAAATTTTGAAGACGCCTCTATTGCTCCAATATATATATATATATATATATATATATATATATATATATATAGATAGATAGATAGATAGATAGATAGATAGATTAAGGATTGTTTTTTGTGGGTTTTTTTAAAGTCTTTTGAGTTTCTGGTCGAAGTAAATTATTACGGAATGATGGTTTGTTATGCTTTTCTTTCTTGGAAAGTTAAACATTGCTCTGTATTTAATCTAATTTATTGATTATTATACATTGAGCTCTTTTGACGGATTTACAAAAATCCTTGTATGAATTATATGTTTGCACCTACAAGAGCTTACAGTATGGTTATACAGTGAGGTTTTGAAGATCCCAAATAGAATCATCCCTTAAAAACTCTCATTTGGATACCTTACATTTATGTATATATATATATGAATGTATGTATGTGTGTGTGTATGTGTGTATGTGTCTGTGTGTGTCTGTGTGTGTGTGTATGTGTCTCTGTGTGTGTGTCTGTGTCTGTGTGTGTGTTGGTAATGTGGGTGCTATATTTATGAGTAGACAGTGCTCAATACATTGATTTAAGTTAATGTAGTTTAAGTTAATGTAGCATAGACATGGAGTCAACGGCGTCTGGTTACAGAAATCACATAGGCGGAGAACTGTCTGTAACTGGGCGCCGTTTACTCTATGTCCACATTGCCATAATATATATATATATATATATATATATATATATATATATATATATTATATATGAAGATAGGATGGTTGGAGTAAAATCCGACAATATGAGGTAAGCTAAAAGGAAAAGTGGGCAAAAATAATGACTCAAACAAGTAGAAGTAGGAGAGAAATATTTAATTCCGGTTTAATCGAGGAACTTCATCAGTCTAATTTATTAAAAACAAGGTATGTACATTTGTATTTATAGAAGACAAAGTGCGTTGCTGATGAAATTCAGGGAAGCGAAAGTTAGTGAAGATTCGGTTGATCAGAGGATATCTAGGAAATTCGAGGGGAAAAGATGTGAGGATTGTAGTTTGTACGGAGAGATAAGATGAGGAGGTTGCTAGGTGCTTGTTAAGAAAGTGTGATGGTAGGGAGAAGTGGGTAAAATTCTTGGTTGGTCAGGAGAGAGTTTTGATTTATTGCATGGAGATGATAATGGAAAAAGATGTAGAGATGAGGTTGGTGGCACAAAATTAGGCCGTCAGTTTTATGGTAGGTTTGGATAGGAATTTTGATTCTTTTAGTGTGGAGGGAGAAGAGATGAGATGAAATAGGGTAGGGTAGTCAATATTTATGTATTTATTTCGCTTTAGCGTATCCATTGCCGTGGCATCAGTAAATATTTTTTAAAGTGCTCAATATATCATAAACATAGAACTAAAAAGAACACAAGAAGTATGATGCGTTTGTGTCATATCACAATTCCCAGGCTGAGTTTGTGGTAAATGAAATGCTTCCACAGCTGGAAGAAACCAATCCTGCTTATAAACTGTGCGTCCATTTTAGAGACTTTGCAGTTGGAGCTCCTATCATAGACAACATCACAGAGAGTATTGAAAACAGTAAAAGAACTATTTTGTTGCTCAACAATCAATTCTTTACCATTCAATGGTGCCGATACGAATTTCAAGCGTCTCACCATGATGCATTGTCAAATAGAATGAACAGTTTTGTTTTTGGTTTTGCTTGAAGATGTTGACGTAAATTTGATAGATGGTGGATTGAAATATTACATGAAGACAAAAACCTACTTGAGATATGATGATCCGAGATTTTGGGACAAACTGCGGTTTGCTTTGCCAGAAAAAAAAAAGAAAAATCTTTGCCAGAAAAAAAAAGAAGAAAACTCTTTGCCAGAAAAAGAAGAATACTTTTGGCTGGAAAAAAAAAATCTTTGCCGGAAAAAAAAGAAAAATCTTTGCCAGAAAAAGAAGAAAACTCTTTGCCAGAAAAAGAAGAAGAAAAATCTTTGCCAGAAAAAAAAAGAATACTTTTGGCTGGAAAAAAAAGAAAAATCTTTGCCAGAAAAAAGAAGAAGAAAAATCTTTTGCCAGAAAAAGAAGAAGAAAACTCTTTGCCAGAAAAAAAAAGAATACTTTTGGCTGGAAAAAAAAGAAAAATCTTTGCCAGAAAAAGAAGAAGAAAAATCTTTGCCAGAAAAAGAAGAAGAAAACTTTTTGCCAGAAAAAAAATATTTGTAGAAATTCCTTGTCAATGTTTAAATCTCTCAAACCCTCTTTCACCAGGCCGAAGAGATGATAGTATGAATCTTGTGAGTACGGAGAATGCGGTAAAGTTGTCCACCCGAATGAGGCGATTTTTTCCCATTGTCCTGCTGCTTGTGTGTGGTCGAGAATTGTCATGGAGAAGGAGGACATTGTCGATTGGCAAATTGGGTCTTACTTGTCGGTTTCTTGCTCTGTCTCGTTAGAGTCTCAATGTAAGTCTTAGTTTTAGTTTAAGTTTTAAACACATAAAATAAAGAAAATGGCATTACTTTTATACTAACCAATTTTTAGTCGTTTCTTAAGAAGCTTTTTTTTTGCACGCGATCCAATAGAATACGAATTCTTTCAAACAGATCTATTTGACCCATTGATGGGATCCTAACAGGTATTATTTTTGTGTTAAGCTCTTTACTTACTTTGATGTGAATCAATAGCATCACACACACACACATACACACACACACACACATACTACGCTTTTGTTTGCTACAATCTCATGTGGTTTTAATCATTCATTGGACTGCAGTGATTCCCAAACTTTTTTGTTTTGCGACACACCAATGAGCCAGTTTAAAATTTTCGCAGCACAGCCATGAAATGAAAACGTTCTATAGATCCAAGAATGAAAGAATACAAAAATATTTATTATTAGCTAGTTTTAATAAAAGTGAATGTAGTTTTACAACACTAGACACTAGTGTGTTGGTGTGGATTCAACCTATAGGACGTATTTCATGCACTAAGATAGGATCTACTGGAACAGAGAGTAACGTCTTGTATTGAAATTCTGTGTACAGATATGGTCTTCGGTTCTAATCCTCACCGAGGCATTTTTCATATCACCCTATATCGTTACAGTGAAGTTTTATTTCCTACTATATTGCAGTTTCTCCTACATCAATACATATAATATATAGGCCAGAATTTGTTAAAATTATATTTTCGTTTATACCTTAAATATTGAATACTTTCCCGCGGCACACCTAATTCCATCTCGCAACACACCAGTGTGTTGCGACACATAGATTGGTCACTAAGGTATATTGCTGCTATTCCTAAATGTTTGTCAGTTGATAGGTGGGGGAATTTGAGCTACGGTTATTCTAATTAATCTTCTTGTGTCCTCTTGTGATTTTTATTTCAGTTTGTAGAAAAATACGAAGTGTTCCAAAAACCGAATTCATTTTTGAACTTAATGTCGACGCTATAAGGTTTCGATTTTTGCAACCTAAATCGACTGATAAATTCCCCCTTGAAACTCCAGTGTTATATATGTCAAGAAAAAGATTTGTCTTTGGCGTTGATATTAATTCCGTTCGTTCTCATCTTACTTCTCAAATCTGCTGCAGGCTCACATACATTATCAGAGAATTGACGCGAATTAACTGCAGGTTGCTGCAGAAGGACCCGTGTAAAACTAACCTGGGATTGTTTGCTGTCGTAAGATCTCATGGGACTAACAAGTCCCGCTTTGGACAAACATACCCTACTGAAGATCTTACAAACATGTTCAGACTAGAAAATGTCCTTGACTGAGGTCAAATCCTGTTTCCAGGTGCTTGTCTCAAGATCAACTCTTCGATTCTACGCACTTCAAATGCTTTATAGCCATCGTAAATAACATTTTTTTTAACTGATCAATTTTTCGTAATCTTCTCCCGGTCTCCAGAATCTATACTAAGCAACCTACCGTTGTTTTTTACGACATCCTTAAAAGGTTTTGTTTCAGATGTGTATGAGAGGTCGTGTGTCCTTCTATTTATCTGTATACAGTATCGCTCAAAAGTAAGTACACTCCTAACATTTTTTATCTTGAAAATTAATATTCTTATAAAACAAAACATAATAGTATTTTAATATTTCTATTAATTTAACATTTTATTATTTATCTTATTTATTTTTTATTTTTAATATTTATATTATTTCATTGTTTCTTTTATTTCTTCTATAATTTTGTTATATTATTTGTATTAAATTATTTCTATTTATTATACTTTGGTTTGGTTTGGTTCGTTTTACGGCATATCAACCTCAGTGGGTCATTTAATGCCGATAAAGTTTTGAATTCTTAATGAATAATACAATATTTTTATAAATACATTTTTCTATTTAACCCATAGATGGGAACCTAACAGGTACTACCACTCCGGGTCAGAGCGGACCAGGGAGAAATGGTGATGAAGGGGTGCTCCACATTCCCCGAACCTCCAGAACTGGAACCTCACCATCAGATAGAGTTTAACGTCATTCCCAGGACATGTAGACCCGCAGCCACCGCCTTATAGCACCCATATGATAAAAAGGGGCTGGGGCTTGCCATAAGGGCAATAGGGTTGGGAAAGTCATATAAGTGCTAAGGTTTGACGTGACCAGTCGATTGGTCGGAGGGGTCCTCTCCGACCGCCCGGCTAGCCAAAGTAAGGTTCTAAGTGGAGTGTTGCAGGTCATGGACAGCTCATCCACCAAGTCTCCGTCCTTAAACATCACGGGTCGCCAGCCACGGCGAACAGCTGGCCCCATTTGGGGGAATCTTACCCCTCTGCAGAGGTGCAGTCGGTGCATTCTAACGCCCCAGCCGACAGGGTGGCATTTTATTATATTATTTTGATATTTCAATTATTTTATTATGTCATCTTTATTATTTTAATCTATTATTTTTACCATTTTATTATTTCTATTATTTTGATAATTAACTGGAGAGAGAATAGTTAGATTCATAACTTACCCAGTATTGTGTGAAATGCAAACTGCTGAGTTCAGGATCTGAACTTGTCTCGTCGTATCTATTTCCTAGGATGGTAACCATTGCACGACACGCTTTCATCTATACGTATATAAAGGGCAGCATGTATGTATGTATGTATGTCCGGTCGCCCAAAGCGCTAAGGGTACTATGTAATCCACTACTACCTGTTTCATAGTCGGATCATCATCGACTAAACCGGTAGCCCCACATAGCTTACCTGGTGAGGAGGGTGGCTAGACTCCCAGCAGGATGAAAATCAAGACCTATCAAAGGGCGGAAGTAGCTTCTTTCTCAACAGCCTTCTAGCACATTACATTACGTGGAGACGTAGAAATACTTGGGTTGGTATCCAAGCGCATAGCAAGGCCACTTGAGGTATCCTTGTCTTGCAGTCTTGTCGAATTTGTTTATCACACTGTCTCTCTGACTCTGATTTCCAAGAGGTGGAGCGGGGCTTGTTCCGTGCACACTATATCCATTAAAAATATTCTCTTTAGCAAAGGTATTTCCTATTTCCTGATTTATTTGCTGATTTATGTATGCATATTTATGATTTATGTGTGTTATATTATGTATGTACATTATATTTATGTATGTATAATATTATAATTGCTGATTTATATATTATAATTTATTTGCTGATTATGTATGTATATGTATATTATGTATTTGCTGATTTATGTATGTATATTATGCTGATTTATGTATGTTATATGTATGTATATTATAAATTTATTTGATGATGTATGTATGTATATGTATTTAATTGCTGATTTATATGTATGTATATTATAAATTTATTTGCTGATTTATGTATGTATATTATAAATTTATTTGCTGATTTATGTATGTATATTATAAATTTATTTTTCTGATTTATCTATATATATTATTTATGTATATCATAGATTTATTTGCTGATTTATGTATGTATATTATGTATGTATATTATAAATTTATTTGCTGATTTATGTATGTATATTATACATTTATTTGCTGATTTATGTATGTATATTATGTATGTATATTATAAATTTATTTGTTGATTTATGTATGTATATTATGTATGTATATTATAAATTTATTTGCTGATTTATGTATGTATATTATGTATGTATACTATAAATTTATTTGCTGATTTATGTATGTATATTATACATTTATTTGCTGATTTATGTATGTATTTTATGTATGTATATTACAAATTTATTTGCTGATTTATATATGTATTTTATGTATGTATATTACAAATTTATTTGCTGATTTATATATGTATATTATGTATGTATATTTATTTGTGATTTATGTATGTATATTATGTATGTATATTATAAATTTATTTGCTGATTTATGTATGTATATTATGTATGTATATTATAAATTTATTTGCTGATTTATGTATGTATATTATGTATGTATATTATAAATTTATTTGCTGATTTATGTATGTATATTATGTATGTATTTTATAAATTTATTTTGCTGATTTATGTATGTATATTATGTATGTATACTATAATTTATTTTGCTGATTTATGTATATATATTATAAATTGATTTGCTGATTTATGTATATTATGTATGTATATTATAAATTTATTTGCTGATTTATGTATGTATATTATGTATGTATATTATAAATTTTTTTGCTGATTTATGTATGTATATTATGTATGTATATTATAAATTTATTTGCTGATTTATGTATGTATATTATGTATGTATATTATAAATTTATTTGCTGATTTTATGTATGTATATTATGTATGTATTTATAATTTATTTGCTGATTTATGTATGTATATTATGTATAATTATGCTGATTTATGTATGTATATTATGTATATATTTTATAAATTTATTTGCTGATTTATGTATGTATATTATGTATGTATACTATAAATTTATTTTGCTGATTTATGTATATATATTATAAATTGATTTGCTGATTTATGTATATTATGTATGTATATTATAAATTTATTTGCTGATTTATGTATGTATATTATGTATGTATATTATAAATTATTTGCTGATTTATGTATGTATATTATGTATGTATATTATAAATTTATTTGCTGATTTATGTATGTATATTATGTATGTATTTTTATAAATTTATTTGCTGATTTATGTATGTATATTATGTATGTATACTATAAATTTATTTGCTGATTTATGTATATATATTATAAATTGATTTGCTGTTTTATGTATATTATGTATGTATATTATAAATTTATTTGCTGATTTATGTATGTTATTTGTATGTTTTAAATTTATTTGCTGATTTATGTATGTATATTATGTATGTATATTATAAATTTATTTGCTGATTTATGTATGTATATTATGTATGTATATTATAAATTTATTTGCTGATTTATGTATGTTATATTATGTATGTATATTATAAATTTATTTGCTGATTTATGTATGTATATTATGTATGTATATTATAAATTTTTTGCTGATTTATGTATGTATATTATGTATGTATTATAATTTATTTGCTGATTTATGTATGTATATTATGTATGTATACTATAAATTTTTTGCTGATTTATGTATGTATATATGTATGTATGCTGATTTATTGTATGTATATTATGTATGTATATTATATTTATTTGCTGATTTATGTATGTATATTATGTATGTATTTTATAAATTTATTTGCTGATTTATTGTATGTATATTATGTATGTATACTATAAATTTATTTGCTGATTTATGTATGTATATTATGTATGTATATTATAAATTTATTTGCTGATTATGTATGTATATTATGTATGTATATTATAAATTTATTTGCTGATTTATGTATGTATATTATGTATGTATTTTATAAATTTATTTGCTGATTTATGTATGTATATTATGTATGTATACTATAAATTTATTTGCTGATTTATGTATGTATATTATGTATGTATATTATAAATTTATTTGCTGATTTATGTATGTATATTATGTATGTATATTATACATTTATTTGCTGATTTATGTATGTATATTATGTATGTATATTATAAATTTATTTGCTGATTTATGTATGTATATTATGTATGTATACTATAAATTTATTTGCTGATTTATGTATGTATATTATGTATGTATACTATAAATTTATTTGCTGATTTATGTATGTATATTATGTATGTATATTATAAAATTTATTTGCTGATTTATGTATGTATATATGTATGTATATTATACATTTTTTGCTGATTTATGTATGTATATTATGTATGTATTTTATAAATTTATTTGCTGATTTATGTATGTATATTATGTATGTATTTTATAAATTTATTTGCTGATTTATGTATGTATATTATGTATGTATATTATAAATTTATTTGCTGATTTATGTATGTATATTATGTATGTATTTTATAAATTTATTTGCTGATTTATGTATGTATATTATGTATGTATACTATAATTTATTTGCTGATTTATGTATGTATATTATGTATGTGTATTTATAAATTTATTTGCTGATTTATGTATGTATAATTATGTATGTATACTATAAATTTATTTGCTGATTTATGTATGTATATTATGTATGTATATAAATTTATTTGCTGATTTATGTATGTATATTATGTATGTATATTTATAAATTTATTTGCTGATTTATGTATGTATATTATGTATGTATATTATAATTTATGTATGTATTATTTATGTATGTATATTATGTATGTATAATTTATTTGCTGATTTATGTATGTATATTATGTATGTATACTATAAATTTATTTGCTGATTTATGTATGTATATTATGTATGTGTATTATAAATTATTTGCTGATTTATGTATGTATATATGTATGTATATTATAAATTTATTTGCTGATTTATGTATGTATATTATGTATGTATACTATAAATTATTTGCTGATTTATGTATGTATATTATGTATGTATATTATAAATTTATTTGCTGATTTATGTATGTATATTATGTACATTTATTTGCTGATTTATGTATGTATATTATACATTTATTTGCTGATTTATGTATGTATATTATGTATGTATATTATAAATTTATTTGCTGATTTATGTATTATGCATTATATTTATGTATGTTATTATGTATGTATATTATAAATTTATTTGCTGATTTATGTATGTATATTATACATTTATTTGCTGATTTATGTATGTATATTATACATTTATTTGCTGATTTATGTATGTATATTATACATTTATTTGCTGATTTATGTATGTATATTATACATTTATTTGCTGATTTATGTATGTATATTATAAAACTACGAAACTAAAACAATTAACGAAGAAATAAATATCACCAGCCTTTGCTTTTTATATAAAAATCAGGAAGATTTGATTTATATTCGACGATATGTAGAAATTAAAATATACATAGAAATAACATTGAAATTCTACTTAGAAATATCTGGCATTTGTAAATCTCAAAAGCGAATAAATTAATACACCGGGCTTTCCTCCCACAGCCCCTACCCAATTAACACTGGGTAGTTGCTTCTAGTTATTATATAATTCTCATGTATAAAACAAACATCTACGTTCTCCCCTAACTTTTGGGCTGTAAGATCTGAACAAATAGTGCGTCTTATACACAAACAATTTCTATATTTATAATAAATCTTAAAAAACAAAAAATAGCTCTAATAATGCATGTTAAATAAAAATCAATTTCTTTGTTGTGTCGTTCACAAAGCGCTTCGTCGCTGACTGCCGTCTCGCGTCGGTCAACTACTTCTGCCAACTGCCCAGCGCTCCACTCCCTTGGTTTTTATGGGTACAGTCCCCCAACATCTGGGAACATCAGTCGAACCTCGCGTCCGTGCAACACACAATTCACGTGCATTCAGATGGACGCGTGTAGGCGCCAACATCCGGGCACCTGAATTGCACCTCGCGTCCATCCAGTGCCTAAATCGCATTTGTTTTTGCATGCGGGAGGACGCGGGTTCGATCCCGGAAGGCAAGACAATATCTTGCCCTTTTTCCAAATGAGTCCGGTACTCGTTCTCCGTCACATAATACAAAGGAGATGCAATGGAGTTTATTTTATTATATAATTCTCATGTATAAAACAAACATCTTCGTACTCCCCTTACTTTTGGGCTGTAAGATCTGAACAAATAGTGCGTCTTATACACAAACAATTACTGTACTTTATAACAAATCTTAAAAAACAAAAAATAGCTCTAATAATGCAAAGGAGAGAGACAATGGAATTTATCTTAATTGGTTTTCAGCTTAAATGGAATTTGGTCATTTTGGTTTAAGACGCCTGGAAGCATTATTATCTGAAGGTCGGCATTAAAGCGTCTTGTTCTCGAAGATTTTAATTAAGGAATTCTTTGAATTATTTTGCAAATCATTTCTTATGTCAATTACGTCACCACCTGAAAGCCTCCATCGAATCGACGATTTGCTGGTCAGCCTAGAAACGGCCAAATAATAATGGAATGCTAATCTCCTCGGATTAACACAATTCCGCTATCAACATTGCCCGTTGGATTATCCAATCCGGTAGATTAGTAGGGATTAATAAGATTTAGGTTGGTTAATTACCTACACATAAATGTATATACATACACACACATATGATTGACCTTGTGTCACACCTTTACATCTAGCGAACATGTTGGATAAATACTAACATGTTGATTGCAACGTCTTGTCAGACGAATGCCACTCCTTCATTCATTGACCGTTTGTGAGCTTGTTGATAACTTTTCAGTCCTTCCAGCGACTTGTATATCTTAGAACAAATTTTGCACCCATGACGATCGGTGTTGACTGATAAGACAGGCACATTATATGCATCACTGTGAAAAGTTTTCATGTTGTGATTCAGAGTGTGGTATGGGAGAAACAACAATTGCAGTCGGATTGCTCTCATGTGATTTCATGTGATTAACCAGGCCTGCCTTTGACAACAGGGCTCGGTCACATTACATACAGATACATTCGTCCATGTGTCCACTGCCCCCGATCCAAAGCTTTACTCTCCTAGGTTTTCTTGTCGATGATTCACTTTTTCAAGGTCGACTTCAGGCAATCCCTGTACCTCTTCTTAGGCTTTTGAGCCAAATGCTTTCCGTTTGCAAGTTCTCCATAGAACAGATGCTTCCATCCTTACTAAATGCCCACTCCACCTCAATCTATGCTTCCCTTGCATACTCGTCCTTCGGGGCGGGGGTCCAGTGTGCTTCGGTCACTGGATCAGGGTAAAGTACAAATGATAGCGTCGATCCCAGGGGGCTTTCCTCCCAGGCAATACCTGCCCCCTTGATTTAAAGGGGCAGGGCTGGGTTTATTGCCCAGCGCCTGAGGCATCCCCTTGAGGGGGAAAGCCGAGGGGATCGACGCAATTTTTGTTCTTTCCCACCTATGAGCTTCGGCTTATGGGTGGGTCCACATTAAAATGAGGCCTTGTGCCCAGTCCATACAAGTGGGGTATGAGACAAATATTACCTCAATCTATGCTTGGTTATAAGGGTATCTATACTTAGACATTTGGCTCGTTCCAGAACCTCAATGTCACTGACGTACATTTGCCAACGTGCCCCTAATATTTGTCGTAGGCACTGCTAGTGAAAGCGCTCGAGACGTTTCATATACATACATACATGATGGCAGCAAACTCGTGTTTAAGTATTGCCATTGCTTGATATATATTTAAAAAATGTTCAACAGTTCAAAGAATATAATGGTGAGCTTCAAAACGTTCAACAATAAGTTGCACGAAAGTGGCTCTTTAGTCCTGTCAAAGTCTTGCACATCTTCCCACAATTACAGGTAATTCCAGGGAGCACAGGGTATTTTATTAGTCCATCCCGCCAATGCACAGATTGGGGACTGATCAGGCCAGCCTTGCTCATACATAACCTTCCACACTGGTCACGTAGTAGACTGATTTGAAGCCATTGCTTGTCTACTTTTTTATTCTTGCGAATATCTCGTTTCAACTGCTCATGCTGTATACGGTTGGTCTCAAACTTTTTTTGTTAAGATTTGGCACAACGTAAAAGTGCCAAATCTTAACAGATGTCGTAACTTCGCTTGTGAGCAAAAACCAAACTCCATTTTTGGTACAAATAATGTTCAATATATGTAGAATAATATTTAAACGAAAAAAAAATTATAATGTAGTGCCACATTGTGATTTTTTTCACTTATTGATCTTGCATTGAAAAAATCAGAAAATTCATTGATACGTCGAAAAGGGTTAACTTTATGCCTATGTTGATAAAATTTTTGGATTTCTTTACGGCCTAAAAACTTTCTTATAAACAATTTTTCAGGAGTAAGGGGAGCTATAGACACATTTATAGACAAAAATAGATTACAAAATGTCGCCATTTTTCTCCCTCAAATTTATAGAGTTTAAAAATCGAACATAACTCGGCGAATATTTCGAAATGGAAGCTCAAATTTTTGGGGGATTGTCTAATTTTAAGCTACTGTCACCTGTACAAATTTCAGAAAAATTAAACCAGGGTGGGTGACAATTTTATTTTTTTCCTGATTGATTTCAGCATGGAATTGCCCTTATTATACTATATTTTCTTTTTTATTATTTATCATATGTTTATTACGTTATTATATTATATTATATACATATATTATATAATATATATATTATATATATATATATCTTATTATAATGAGAGATTGGTGGGGTTTTGTATGTCTGTAACGAACTATATTACATTCAGTTCACAATTCCCTTTGTTTATTTACATGCACATCTCCATGATTTATTTTTATTTAAACCTCAAATTATTATTAAAATTGTTTTACATCATTAAGACGGTTTGATCATATTTACATACTAATAACATCGCAATTATATTTATATATACAAGAAAAATAGCGGTTTACAGTTGAATTGGAAGGCTATTTGCATATTGATCTTAAAAATTTGATTTTAATAAATATATGCTTAGTTTAATTGATTTCTAATTTGTTTGGTTTTATATTAATGAATATGAGCAAAAATCTCGGGATAAATCTTAAAGAAATCCATTAACAAGAAGAAATAACTGTAATATTATTCTTCAATCATACCCCCTCTGTTTCCAAATATTTTTATCTACATTCTTTATTCAGTTTCATTAGCCTTTCTTTAATAGATATTTTATTACATTAAAACTTAAATACTTGCACCCGAGGGTGCATATAATTTGCTAGTATATATATATATATATTATTATATATATATATATATATATATAAAGGACGCCAATCTTTTAATGAGAAGGAAACAAAGGTTTTAAAATCCTCTTCCTGACGCTGAATTGAACAATGAAATAAATGATTATATAAAAAAAAAGCCGACAGAATCTCAAGGATTTACCTGCACTTAAAGATTGCATCGCTTTTTCTGTTTCGCTGCTGCACCGTCAGTTGTTTAAATGCAATCAATAAGTGCAAGCTTTTCAAGCTTTCTAGCGTCGCCATATTGGGTCGCGACAATCGCTACTCGAATATCATTTGCTAACTCTTTATAAAATCATCCTTCTTTTTTATCTAAAGATGTATAATTCAATAGGCATTAAATCCGACGTTAAATTGCTTTGAATTTAACTCTTATTATAATGGAGATTGTGTGTTTTTCTGTCTGTAACCGAAACTATATTCCTACTCAAGTCACAATTCTCTTAGTTATTGACATCACATTCTCCAATGATTTTTATTTTTTTATCTAAACCTCAATTATTAATATAATTGTCTTACATTATTAATACTGTTAACTATGTCTACATACAG
This sequence comes from Doryteuthis pealeii, assembly GCA_023376005.1. Taxonomy (NCBI): domain Eukaryota; kingdom Metazoa; phylum Mollusca; class Cephalopoda; order Myopsida; family Loliginidae; genus Doryteuthis; species Doryteuthis pealeii. The sequence goes on from CM042173.1 coordinate 14,870,710, forward strand.
AACAATGCAATTATATTTATATATACAACAAAATAGCGGTTACAGTGTGAACGGGAAGGCTAATTTTGCATATTAAAATTTAAAAAAATCGAAATTTAATAAATATGTGCTTAGTATTTTATTGATATTTTCTAACTGTTTGGTTTTATTTTAATGAATCTAAGCAAAAAATCTCTTCAATGAATCTTAAAATGAAATCCATTAACAAGATAAAAATACTGTCATTTTATTCTTTACTTTCTTCTATAACTAAATACTTAA
>CM042173.1:14871070-14891070 GCA_023376005.1 Doryteuthis pealeii
TGTCCTTTCAGTATATCGTCTCTTTGTCGGACTCAGGACCTTCTTGTAATCGGTGAAGCCATCACGGAACTTTTGAACCTAATCCTTTATTCATCCACAGGGGTATCCTGTCTTATCCAAACTAGCCATATGGGGTACACCCGCGTGTACAGGTGTGTTAGATGTGTTAATTATTATTCTATGTTACTGCTGCCCTGACCAGGATTGAACTGCAGTCTAGAGATAACTGTTCATTTAGAACCTGTCTTAACTGTAACTCCTTTATCTACTAGTGTGCGTTTTTTTCATTTTTTTAAAAACGAATTTAAAAATTTAATTAACCGTTATTTAAGAATCAACTTTTGTTCTAAGTCGAAAAGTAGTAACATAATGAGCATCAGTAAAAAAGCAAAATAATATTACACATGTATTTATTTTTGATCATTTAAAATTTAAAAACGCACACTAGTAGATAAAGGAGTTAAGTTAAGACAGTTCTAAATGACAGTATCTCTAGACTGCAGGTTCAATCCTGGTCAGGGCCAGCAGTAACATAGAATAATAATTAACACATTACACCTGTACCCCCCTATGGCTAGTGAATAAGAACAGGATACCCCTGTGGATTGAATAAAGGATTAGGTTCAAAGTTCCGTGATGGCTTCCGATTACAAGAAGGTTCCTGAGTCCGACAAGAAATACCTCCGACAAGAAAATACCTAAGAAGCCGGAGGGCACATCGACCGAAACGTTGTACAGATAACAATGAAGATGAGGACAATCGTCTGGATAATACAAATAATGGTAATCTTTGCGGAGTTCCGTCCTGGACTCCTGCCTCGAAAACTGCTAGCCGCTGACTGCTGAAAAAACAACACCAGCGCTACGATTGAGAAGTCTGTAAGCCGAAGCGGTATCACTTGACCCCCCCCGCCCCCCAAAAAAAAACAACCAAATTAGGTCGTTTTTCCCGAAAACCAAACCCTAACCCACCTAAACCCTAACCCTAAACCCCCCCCCTAGTTAAAATTAAATTTATTTACAAAATTTGTGGATTCTGTTTTGTCTGGGTCACATACAGGGTGACCCAGAAAAAAACAGAGCCCAAATCCTTTATTTATTTTCCATTTAAACTAACCCTAACCCCAACCCTAAACTAGTTTTTTTTACACCGCTTCGGCTACGGACTTCAATAGTAGCTGGTGGGTTTATTTTTCAGCAGTCGCCGGCTAGAAATTTTTTGAGGTAAGAGGCCAGGACACAATATTCTTATGCTAAAAATTTAAAATTGTTTTTACTCTCGTCTTTTTTTTTTTTTTTACAGTAACAAGAAGTTAACTAAAAAGTTTACAAATAATAAATACCTACGATTTTGTGGAAAATTGATGTGGAAAATATTCAAAATAATTGTTTGATTATTACATGCACGCAACATTTTATTTGAGAGGGACGGGGCTCAGTTTTATTTTCAATTGTTTATTTATTTATTTTTTTTACTCCTTTAAATAAATTTGATAACTTTTACTTTTTAACTCCCCACCCTCTCAGGCAATGTCTTTCAAACATTTAATTTTTACATCGCCCGGAGGGTGTTTTCTGTTTCTAGTAATAATAATGATAATAATATTACCTCCATACAAAAAAATCTCTATCTGCCTCAACAAGCTTTGCTATCTGCAGTGTGGGTTTAATCTCATAAAAGCATATACAAAAACAAACAAAGGAATACACGTTCAATTCATTTTCATCAAAGTATTTACCATTGTAATGAATTGTGCACATTGTATTGACGTTTCTTTTAAACCAGTTAATGTTTAGATTGCGTTGAAATTCCTTCTCTAAACACAATCTGCACGAACTTGACCTCTCCTTCGATGGGCGAACTGTTTTTAGGATTAGCCATTGCATTTGAGTTGCTATCCCATTTATAACTTTTCATAGTCATATCTTATTATAATGGAGATTGTGTGTCTGTAAACGAATCTATATTACCACACAAGTCACATTTCCTTTAGTTATTTAATTGTTATATTAAGAAAATTTAGAGTGGATGACGGGAGTGATGGAAGACGAGAGTCTCAATTGTTCTATTTCTCGATTATAACCTCCCTGTTTTAAATCTGTTTATCTGTATTCTTATTTAGTTTAATTAGCCTTTCTAATTTAATATAATATTTTATGACATTAAAACTTAAATACTTGCACCTGGAGGGTGCATATACTTGCTGGTTTACATAAAGATCGTAGTGCTATTCGTATGTCTATTTCATAAGGAAAATTTTGAAGACCAAACCCAACACACTTCTATATAAGGAATGGAGCACTCTGTGACGGCCTTTACACACAAAGCGATGTGTGTATTAAAAACAGTTAAAATCCCCTTCCAATTCTGTAAGTGAAGACAGCCTAATGGTTAAGGTGCCGGACCGATCGGATTTCAATTCCGGCTGTAGGTAGCTTACAAAATGTCTAGCCACACTGAAGAGACTTGATAAGTCAAAACACGTGTCTGGGGAAATTAGGTGGGGAAATTTGAGCTACGGTTATTCTAATTAATCTTCCTGTGTCCTCTTGTGATTTTTATTTCAGTTTGTAGAAAAATACGAAGTGTTCCAAAAAACGAATTCATTCTTGATCTTAATGTCGACGCTATAACGTTTCGATTTTTGCAACCTAAATCGACTGATAAATTCCCCCTTGCAACTCCAGTAGTATATATGCCAAGAAAAAGATTTGTCTTTGGCGTTGATATTAATCCCGTTCGTTCTCATATTACTTCGCAAATCTGCTGCAGGCTCACATACATTATCAGAGAATTTATACGAATTAACTGTAGGTTGCTGCAGAAGGACCTGTGTAAAACTAACCTGAGATTGTTTGCTGTCGTAAGATCTCATGGGACTAAAAAGTCCAGCTTTGGACAAACATACCCTACTGAAGATCTTACAAACATGTTCAGACTAGAAAATGTCCTTGACTGAGGTCAAATCCTGTTTCCAGGTGCTTGTCTCAAGATCCACTCTTCGATTCTGCGCACTTCAAATGCTTTATAGCCATCGTAAATAACATTTTTTTAACTGATCAATTTTTCGTAATCTGCTCCTGGTCTCCAGAATCTATATCAAGCAACCTACCGTTGTTTTTTACGACATACTTAAAAGGTTTTGTTTCAGATGTGTATGAGAGGTCGTGTGTCCTTCTATTTATCTGTATACAGTATCGCTCAAAAGTAAGTACACTCCTAACATTTTTTATCTTGAAAATTAATATTCTTATAAACCAAAACATAATAGTATTTTAATATTTCTATTAATTTAACATTTTATTCTTTATCTTATTTATTTTTTTATTTTTTATATTTATATTATTTCATTATTTCTATTATTTCTTCTATAATTTTGTTATATTATTTGTATAAAATTATTTCTATCATTTTATTATACTTTGGTTTGGTTTGTTTTACGGCATATCAACCTCAGTGGGTCATTTAATGCCGATAAAGTTTTGAATTCTTAATGAATAATACAATTTTTTTATAAATACATTTTTCTATTTTATCCATAGATGGGACCCTAACAGGTACTGCCACTCCGGGTCAGAGTGGAACAGGGAGCAATGGTGATGAAGGGGTGCTCCACATTCCCCAAACCTCCAAAACTGGAACCTCACCATCAGATAGAGTTTAACGTCATTCCCAGGACATGTAGACCCGCAGCCACCGCCTTATAGCACCCATATGATAAAAAGTGTTGGGGTTTGCTATAAGAGCAATAGGATTGGGGCAATAATATAGGTGCTAGGGCTTGACGTGACCAGCCGATTGATCGGATGGGGCCTCTCCGAACGCCCGTCTAGCCTAAGTAAGGGTCTAAGTGGAGTGTTGCAGGTCATGGACTGCTTATCCACCAAGATTCCATCCTTAAGCATCACGAGTCACCACCCACAGCCAGCAGGTGGCCCCATTTGGGGGAATCTTGCCCCCCTGTAGAGGTGCAGTTGGTGCATTCTAACGCCCCACCGACAGGGCGGCATTTTATTATATTATTTTAATATTTCTATTATTTTATTATATGATCTTTATTATTTTAATCTATTATTTTTACAATTTTATTATTTCTCTTATTTTGGTATTTAACTGGAGAGAGAATAGTTAGATTCATAACTTACCCAGTGATGTGTGAAAAACAAACTGCTGAGTTCAGGATCTGAACTTGTCTCGTCGTATCTATTTCCTAGGATGGTAACCATTGCACGACATGCTTTCATCTATACATATATAAAGGGCAGTATGTATGTATGTATGTATGTATGTAGATCCTGTCGCTCAAAGCGCTAAGGGTACTATGTAATCCAGTACTACCTGTTTCATAGTTGGATCATCGGCGATTAAACCGGTAACCCCACAGAGCTTGCCTGGTGAGGAGGCTGGCTAGACTCCCAGCAGGACGAAAATCAAGACCTGTCAAAGGGCGGAAGTAGCTTCTTTCTCAACAGCCTTCTAGCACATTACATTACGCGGGGACGTAGAAATACTTGGGTTGGTATCCAAGCGCATAGCAAGACCACTTGAAGTATCCTTGTCTTGCAGTCTTGTCGAATCTGTTCATCACACTGTTCATCACACTGACTCTGATTTCCAAGAGGTTGAGCTAGTTCCGTGGACGCTATATCCACTAAAAAATATCCTCTTCAGCAAAGGTATTTCCTATTTCCTGATTTATTTGCTGATTTATGTATGTATATTATGTATGTATATTATAAATTTATTTGCTGATTTATGTATGTATATTATGTATGAATATTATAAATTTATTTGCTTATTTATGTATGTATATTATGTATGTATATTATAAATTTATTTGCTGATTTATGTATGTATGTTATGCATGTATATTATGGATTTATTTGCTGATTTATTTATGTATATTATGAATTTATTTGCTGATTTATGTATGTATATTATGTATGTATATTATAAATGTATTTGCTGATTTATGTATGTATATTATGTATGTATATTATAAATTTATTTGCTGATTTATGTATGTATATTATGTATGTATATTATAAATGTATTTGCTGATTTATGTATGTATATTATGTATGTATATTATAAATTTATTTGCTGATTTATGTATGTATATTATGTATGTATATTATAAATTTATTTGCTGATTTATGTGTGTATATTATAAGTATATTTGCTGATTTATGTATGCATATTATGTATGTATATTATAGATTTATTTGCTGATTTATGTATGTATATTATGTATGTATATTATAAATTTATTTGCTGATTATGTATGTATATTATGTATGTATATTATGAATTTATTTGCTGATTTATGTATGTATATTATACATTTTATTTGTTGATTTATGTATGTATATTATGTATGTATATTATGCATTTATTTGCTGATTTATGTATGTATATTATGTATGTATATTATAAATTTATTTGCTGATTTATGTATGTATATTATGTATGAATATATAAATTTATTTGCTGATTTATGTATGATATGTATGTATATTATGTATGTATATTATGATATTATAAATTTATTGCTGATTTAGGAATGTATTTATGTAGTTATTTATTTGCTGATTTATGTATGTATTATTATGTATGTATATTATAGATTTATTTGCTGATTATGTATGTATATTATGTATGTATATATAATTTATTTGCTATTTGTATGTAATATATGTATGTATATATATATGTAATTTATTATTTGATTTATATATGTATATTATGTATGTATATTATAAATTTATTTGCTGATTATTATGTTATTATGTATGTATATTATAATTTATTTGCTATGTATGTATATATATTTATGTTATGTATTATTATGATTTATTTCTGATTTATGTATATTATGTATGTATATTTATGTATGTATATTTATGTAATTTATTTTTGCTGATTTATGTATATTATGTATGTATATTATAGATTTATTTGCTGATTTATGTATGTATATTATGTATGTAATTATAATTTATTTGCTATTTATGTTGTATATTATGTATGTATATTATAATTTATTGCTGTTATGTATGTATATATTTGTATGTATAATTATTTGCTGATTTATATATGTATATTATATGTTATTAAATTTATTTGCTGTATATTTGTATGTTATTATGAATTTATTGCGATTTATGTATGTATGTATATATTTTATTTGCTATTTATGTATGTATATGTATGTATGTATATTATAAATTTATTTGCTGATTTATATATGTATATTAGTATGTATATTTAAATTTATTTGCTGATTTATGTATGTATATTATGTATGTATATTATAAATTTATTTGCTGATTATGTGTGTATATTATGTATGTATATTATAAATTATTGCTGATATTGTGTATGTATATTTGCTGTGTATGTATATTATATGAATTTATTTGCTGATTTATGTATGATTATGTATGTGATTATATATTATGTATGTATATTATAATTTATTTGCTGATTTATGTATGTTATTATGTATGTATATTATTAAATTTATTTGCTGTATTTTATGTATGTATATTATAAATTTATTTGCTGATTTATTATGTATATATAATTTATTTGCTTATTGCTGATTTATGTATGTATGTATATTATGATTTATTTGCTGATTTATGTATGTATATTATTATTTGCTGATTTATGTATGTATGTATGTATGTATGTATATTATGATTTATATTTAACTGTATATTATAAATATTGCTGATTTATATATATATATGTATGTATATTATAAAACTACGAAACTAAAATAATTAACGACGAAATGAATATCACCAGCCTTTGCTTTTTATATAAAAAATAGGAAGATTTGATTTATATTCGACGATATTTTAAAAAATTAAAATATACATAGAAATAACATTGAAATTCTACTAAGAAATATCTGGCATTTGTAAATCTCAAAAGTGAACCAATTAATACACCGGGCTTTCCCCCCACAGCCCCTACCCAATTAACGCTGGGTAGTTGCTTCTAGTTATTATATAATTCTCATGTATAAAACAAACATCTACGTCCTCCCCTAACTTTTGGGCTGTAATATCTGAACAAATAGTGCGTCTTATACACAAACAATTTCTATATTTATAATAAATCTTAAAAAACAAAAAAATAGCTCTAATAATGCATGTTAAATAAAAATCAATTTCTTTGTTGTGTCGTTCACAAAGCGCTTCGTCGCTGACTGCCGTCTCGCGTCGGTCAACTACTTCTGCCAACTGCCCAGCGCTCCACTCCTTTGGTTTTTATGGGTACAGTCCCCCAACATCCGGGCACATCAGTCGAACCTCGCGTCCGTGCAACGCACAATTCACGTGCATTCAGATGGACGCGTGTAGGCACCAACATCCGGGCACCTGAATTGCACCTCGCGTCCATCCAGTGCCTAAATCGCATTTGTTTTTGCATGCGGGAGGACGCGGGTTCGATCCCGGAAGGCAAGACAATATCTTGCCCTTTTTCCAAATGAGTCCGGTGCTCGTTCTCCGTCACATAATACAAAGGAGATGCAATGGAGTTTATTTTATTATATAATTCTCATGTATAAAACAAACATCTTCGTACTCCCCTTACTTTTGGGCTGTAAGATCTGAACAAATAGTGCGTCTTATACACAAACAATTACTGTACTTTATAACAAATCTTAAAAAACAAAAATAGCTCTAATAATGCAAAGGAGAGAGACAATGGAATTTATCTTAATTGGTTTTCAGCTTAAATGGAATTTGGTCATTTTGGTTTAAGACGCCTGGAAGCATTATTATCTGAAGGTCGGCATTAAAGCGTCACGTTCTCGAAGATTTTAATTAAGGAATTCTTTGAATTATTTTGCAAATCATTTCTTATGTCAATTACGTCACCACCTGAAAGCCTCCATCGAATCGACGATTTGCTGGTCAGCCTAGAAACGGCCAAATAATAATGGAATGCTAATCTCCTCGGATTAACACAATTCCGCTATCAACATTGCCCGTTGGATTATCCAATCCAGTAGATTAGTAGGGATTACGTTGGTTAATTACCTACACATAAATGTACATACATACACACACATATGATTGACCTTGTGTCACACCTTTACTTCTAGCGAACATGTTGGATAAATACTAACATGTTGATTGCAACGTCTTGTCAGACGAATGCCACTCCTTCATTCATTGACCGTTTGTGAGCTTGTTGATAACTTTTCAGTCCTTCCAGCGACTTGCATATCTTAGAACAAATTTTGCACTCATGACGATCGGTGTTGACTGATAAGACAGGCACGTTATATGCATCACTGTGAAAAGTTTTCATGTTGGGATTCAGAGTGTGATATGGGAGAGACAACAATTGCAGTTGGATTGCTCTCATGTGAATTTATGTGATTAACCAGGCCTGCCTTTGACAACAGGGCCCGGTCACATTACATACAGATACATTCGTCCATGTGTCCACTGCCCCCGATCCAAAGCTTTACTCCTAGGTTTTCTTGTCGATGATTCACTTTTTCAAGGTCGACTTCAGGCAATCCCTGTACCTCTTCTTAGGCTTTTGAGCCAAATGCTTTCCGTTTGCAAGTTCTCCATAGAACAGATGCTTCCATCCTTACTAAATGCCCACTCCACCTCAATCTATGCTTCCCTTGCATACTCGTCCTTCGGGGTGGGGGTCCAGTGTGCTTCAGTCACTGGATCAGGGTAAAGTACAAGTGATAGCGTCGATCCCAGGGGGCTTTCCTCCCGGGCAATACCTGCCCCCTTGATTTAAAGGGGCAGGGCTGGGTTTATTGCCCAGCGCCTGAGGCATCCCCTTGAGGGGGAAAGCCGAGAGGATCGACGCAATTTTTGTTCTTTCCCACCTATGAGCTTCGGCTTATGGGTGGGTCCACATTAAAATGAGGCCTTGTGCCCAGTCCATAAAAGTGGGGTATGAGACAAATATTACCTCAATCTATGCTTGGTTATAAGGGATTCTATACTTAGACATTTGGCTCGTTCCAGAACCTCAATGTCACTGACGTACATTTGCCAACGTACCCCTAATATTTGTCGTAGGCACTGCTGGTGAAAGCGCTAGAGACGTTTCATATACATACATACATGATGGCAGCAAACTCGAGTTTAAGTATTGCCATTGCTTGATATATTTTTTTTATTTAAAAAAAAATGTTCAAGAGTTCAAAGAATATAATGGTGAGCTTCAAAAAGTTCAACAATGAGCTGCACAAAAGTGGCTCTTTAGTCCTGCCAAAGTCTTGCACATCTTCCCACATTTACAGGTAATTCCAGGGAGCACAGGGTATTTTATTAGTCCATCCCGCCGATGCACAGATTGGTGACTGATCAGGCCAGCCTTGCTCATACATAGCCTTCCACATTGGTCACATAGTAGACCGATTTGAAGCCCTTGGTTGTCTACTTTTTTTATTCTTGCGAATAACTCGTTTCAACTGCTCATGCTGTATACGGTTGGTCTCAAACTTTTTTGTTAAGATTTGGCACAAAGTAAAAGTGCCAAATCTTAACTGATGTTGTAACTTCGCTTGTGAGCAAAAACAAAACTTTGTTTAAGGTTTCTTCTTTCGAATGGAAAAAAAAATTTAAGATAATATTAATTTTTATGCAAGTTTCATTGTGTTGAATATAGAAGGATAAATTTCACAGGGAAAATTGGTGGTACCAAGGATATTGTTATCATTTTTGTTACCTTCCAATTTTCAATTCTAAAATGAAATGTGGTGCTGATATTGACGTTTGTGTATTGTCAGAATTTTGCAGGCAATATGATTAATACATGGAAAATATATTGTTTGTATATTATTTAAAATATATCCAACCACCAACATAATTCTGATAATTTTTATCGAACTCTGACAGTTATTTTGCTCCATATGGTGCTTATTCAATGGCTGTACATAAAAATGCCAAATCTTAACTGATGTTGTAACTTTGCTCGTAAGCAAAAACCAAACTTCATTTTTGGTACAAATAATGTTCAATATATGTAGAATAATAATTTAAAGGAAAAAGAAAATTATACGTAGTGCCACATTGTGATTTTTTCACTTATTGATCTTGCATTGAAAAAATCAGAAATCATTAATAACGTGAAAAGGGTTCACTTTATGCCTATGTTAATAACATTTTTGGATTCTTCAAACCTAAAAACTTCTATAAACCAATTTTTCAGGAGTTGGGGAGCTATAGAACAAATTTTTATAGACAAAAATAGATTACAAAATGTCGCCATTTTTCTCGCCCCCCCCCCCCATAAAATTTTTCGAGTTTAAAATCGACATAACTCGGCGAATATTTCGAATGGAAGCTCAAATTTGGGGGATTGTCTAACTTCAACCTAGTCTACACCTGTACAAAATTTCAGAAAAATTAAAGAGGGTGGGTGACAATTTTTTTTCCTGATGATTTAACATGTAATTGCCTATTTGCCTATTTATATATATTGTTTTTATTATTCTATCATATGTTATTACGTCATTATATTATATATATATATATATATATATATATATATATATATAAAGGACGCCATCTTTTAATGAGAAGGAAACAAAGGTTTTAAAATCGTCTTTCCTGACGCTGAATTGAACAATGAAATAAATGATTATATAAAAAAAAAGCCGACAGAATCTCAAAGGATTTACCTGCACTTCAAAGATTGCATCGCTTTTTCTGTTCCTGCTGCACCGTCAGTTGTTAAGTGCAATCAATAGTGCAAGCTTTTCAAGCTTTCTAGCGTCGCCATATTGGTCGGCGACAATCGCTACTCGAATATCATTTGCAACTCTTATAAAATCATCCTTCTTTTTTATCTAAAGATGTATAATTCAATAGGCATTAAATCCGACGTTAAATTGCTTTGAATTTACATCTTATTATTATAATGGAGATTGTGTGTTTTTCTGTCTGTAACCGAAACTATATTCCTACACAAGTCACAATTCTCTTAGTTATTGACATCACATTCTCCATGATTTTATTTTTATCTAAACCTCAATTATTAATATAATTGTCTTACATTATTAATACTGTTAACTATGTCTACATACAGACAACATGCAATTATATTTATATATACAACAAAATAACGGTTTACAGTGTGAACGGGAAGGCTAATTTGCATATTAATATTAAAAATCGAATTTAATAAATATGTGCTTAGTATTATTGATTTCTAAGTGTTTGGTTTTATTTTAATGAATATAAGCAAAAATCTCTTCAATGAATCTTAAATGAAATCCATTAACAAGATAAAATAACTGTCATTTTATTCTTTACCTCCTCTTATAACTAAATACTTAAATTAGAAAAAATAACAATGAAAGACGAGAGTGATGGAAGAGTAAGTTTCAGTTGTTCCATTTTTTATTATACTCCCTCTGTTTCAAATCTTTTACTATACTCCCTCTGTTTCAAATCTTTTTATTTGTATTCTTATTTAGTTTCATTAGCCTTTCTAATTTAATACGATATTTTATTACATTAAAACTTAAATACTTGCACCCGGCGGAGGGTGCATATATTTGCTAGTATAATTAATTGGAAATAATAAGGCTTTTGAAATGGAATTGGCGATCCTTAGTACAAATCCTGTATGCGTTTCATTTCGCGCTAATGCCTTTGCAAAAGAGATGGATCCATCTGTTCGAGTAGATAAATAGTAGAACAAGGAGAACTCTCCGTGGCGCAATGGCTAACGTGATAGAATGGCTCATCGTCATTAAAGAATTTGAACTTCGGTAATACTATTACATTCGCTTTCGGACTAATACCCGAAGATAGAAAGAAAGATAGAAAGAAGGAAAGAAAGAAAGAAGGGAAGAAAGAAAGAAGGAAGGAAAGAAAAAAGAAAGAAAGAAAGAAACTGGAGGGTAAAGAAAGAAAGAAAGTGGCAAATGAGTTAAGAAAAGAAAAAAGAAAGAAAGAAGGTTACTGATAGGTAAATAAATAAATAAATAAATAAGTAAAGAAAGAAAGAAAGAAAGAAAGAAAGAAAGAAAGTGACAAATAAGTAAGTAAAGAAAGAAAGAAAGAAAGGAAGAAAGGGACTAATGAGTTAAAAAAAGTAAACAAGAAAGAAAGAAAGAAAAGGGAGTGACTGGTGAGTAAAGAAAGAAATACATTTTCAGAAACTGAATTCTTCACTTTTAAAAAAGAATATCTTTATTTAGTTAAGACGCCTGCGTTGGATTGGTCACGTCAGGAGGATGGACAAAGGCTGCATCCCCAAAGACCTACTGTATGGTGAGTTAGTAGAGGGCACCCAACCGGTAGGGAGACCACGCATGCGCTTTAAAGATGTTTGTAAGAGGGACATGAAGACATCAACACATGGGAGGCTTATACAGAAGACCGTACGACCTGGCGCCTCCTCGTCAAACAAGGAACGAAAAAGAGTAAAAAAGAGAGGAAAGAAAGGAAGGAGAGTCATAAGGAAGGAGAGACAACAGCATCTCCAGCAATCATCACCGTTTGTTTGCACCAGAGATTGCCATTCAAGAAGAAAGTGGCTGCAACAAATCACCGGCACATCAACATCTCCAGGAACAGCCTTCACATGAGACATCTGTGGTCGAGAATGTTTTTCGAACATTGGACTTCACAGTCACAAGAGGTGCTTTAACTTCAAGGGCACAAAAACTATATCATAGTCTTCAGAGACTGAAATGTATAAAATACTACTTAAAATCACTACGCCATACAACCAAGCTGGGAAAATTTGGCTCAGGACCTCCCTCGGTGGCAGCAGGCTCTCTGTAGCTTCCGTGACTGAAACGCCAATGATTATTTATTCTATTGTTTTTACTGAGTTACAGTTACATATGAATATAACGAGAATTTTATTGATATAAAGATGGATGTAATAAAAATAAAAGGGAGGAGAGATAGCAGCAACTCCAGTAAGCATCACTGTTTGTTTGCAGTCACTGCACCAGAGATTGCCATTCAAGAATTGGTCTGTTAAGCCATTCACGCAGTTGTAGATAAAAAAGTGGACACTACGCCATCGTCTTGGATCCCAACAATAATAATAAAGAAACCAAAGGCAAATGGGGACGATAATTTCGGGGCTTTTTTCGCGGATATTCTTCATTGCCCTGTTTTTTTTACTCCACTTAGACCCTTACTTAGGCTAGACGGGCGGTCGGAGAGGCCCCCTCCGATCAATCGGCTGGGCACGTCAAGCCCTAGCACCTATATGATTTTCCCAACCCTATTGCCCTTATGGCAAGCCCCAACTCCTTCTTATCATATGGGTGCTAGAAGACGGTGACTGAGGGTCTACATGTCCTGGGAATGACGTTAAACTCTATCTGATGGTGAGGTTCCAGTTTTGGAGGTTTGGGGAATGTGGAGCACCCCTTCATCACTATTGCTCCCTGGTCAACTCTGACCCGGAGTGGTAGTACCGGTTAAATAGAAAAACATGAGTTGATAAACAAAATTGTATTATCCATTAAAAATGAAATTATTTGAAAACTTTGTCAGCATTAAACATTTTTGAATACCAAATTACCAATAGAAGTATTCGGCATAAAATAACCCAAGGGGTTGACATGCCGTAAAACCCAACCAACCAACCAACCTATTTTTAAAGTCAAGATGGTATTTGATCTATTTTTTCTCTTATGCTTTTTTTTTCATTCTCCCCCACCCAGACTTTATTCCTTACCCCCACCCCTATCAAGCTTTGATCTTGACTCTGGTCTTTAATGGGTTAATCTGAATCGAACTACTGTATTTCTATTCGATACTAAAGGAGATAGTCAGAGTCCAACCGTTAAGTTGGCGGGCCGGACGAAAACCACTTGCGGGCCGGATTAAGCCCGTGGGCCGGGGGACACGACCCCTGTTATAGACCATCACTTTAAAAAATATGGCTTTATTTCCTTAACCATGAGGCTACAAAGAAGCAAATGGAACAATAGTTCTTTATTGGGTCTTCTTCATTGTCCTATTTTTTGAAGCAAGATCTTATTCGACCTATTTTACTCTTAAGTTTTTTTTCCTTCTCCCCACCCCCCAGACTTTAGTCCTTACCCCCCAGCTCTACCCCCGCCCAATCTTTGATCCTGGAAACAAATAGTTCCGATTAAATCCCAGTCGAATTAAAACAACAATCTCGTTCCTCACGCATCAGACTGAAATTCTTTTAAAAAAAAGAAAAAAATCCTCGCAGAAACGAAAAGGGATGAAAACCAGAAGAAGAATCAGTGGAACGAAAAACTGGGAAGTGTGTAATCGATTTGGAGCTGTCCTGGGTGAGGGGGGTGGGGTTGCCGGTGCGGCGGCGGCGGCGACGGCGAGAGTGTAGGCGGGGTCGGGGGTGGTGGTGCTAGCTGAAATTGTTTTCTAGAACCAGGTTTTAAATACGAGCGATCGATACGTTGAATTAACAAAGTTACTTTTCCAGTGAATGGCTAATCCAAAAGGCAAATTTCTCCATCAAGATGGTGTAATGGTACGGTGTGTGGGGGTCTGGATTGGGTGCTCACAGAAATGTATTATCACTTGATCGATAACGGTAAAGGAGAAGCATTTAAGGTAACTAAAAGAGATCGATTGCGTGAAATGTAAAGATCGAAGCTGCAATCTCATTTCCAATTTTGATTGGTTTCTTTCTTCTTTCTTTTTCTTTTTCTTTCTTTCTTTCTTTTTTTTCTTTTTCTTTTTATATATTTATTTATTTATCTATTTAATTTTTTGTTTTTTGTTTTTTTGACTTCTGACTTTAAACGCGTTTAAATTTCTGTCGGGATTCAACGAGTGGGTTTGTCGTTTAAATACCGAAAAAGCGGATTATTTATTGCTTTTAGAATTGACTAGACGACCCATCAACCCGTTGGGTTACCGTTGTAACAGCGGTCCATGAGGATACTGGTGCTTCTATCAAAGAAGGAGTAAAGGGTTATAATTAGAATTTAATAGTTATATTTCTTATATCGAGAATTTGGAAATTCTACAACGTATTTAGTTATTGTATTTAACCAATATTGCATTAACAATATTGATATCAAATATTGTATTTAATAATACTAGTACAAAAAAAAACACCCTCCGGCGATGTAAAAATAGATTTTTGTATTGCTGAGGGTAGGAGTAAAAAATTATGTCAGCGAGTTTGTACCCTAATAAGTAAATCATCAAATTCATTAAAGGATTAAAAATAAAAACAATTTGAAATGTAAACTTTAAATATTAAGAATAAAAACTATATATAGATATATAATACCAGTCATGTATTAAACTTGTTTTAAAAAATACAATGACGACTGTCTAATGTGCATGTTTCAAATTTTGAGTGTATTTATTGAATAAATACACTCAAAATAACGTAGAATAAATTCTATCTTATGTCCATATTGTGTAATGTGACGTAAGTAGTGACGTAATTTTTGTTAAAGACAAAAACCGGAATCGAATCTCCATTATTAATAGATTATGTATTTAGTTATTGTATTTAATAATTGTCCACGATGATACCGGTGCTTCTGTTTAGGAAAGAGAGAAGAATTATAATTATCATTTACTAGTTATAATTCTTATATCAAGAATTTGCAAAATTCTATTAAGTATTTCAGGGGCCGGATTAGATCAGAAGGGCCGGGTTAGCTCAGTCGGTAGAGCGTTCGGCTAAAGACCACAAGGTTCTTATTTCGATCCCGGTCCTCGCCAACTCAGCGTATGAGTAGCACAGGGATCTGTGCGGTAAAGTAAGGAGCTGATGGTAGGCGTGGCGCTCCACCTCAGACGCAAAAAACAATCTCCTTGGTCTAGCGCTATTGAAAAGGGGATAGACTCCCTCGCTGATTGTCTGATACCGACATTAGGCCGCCCCGGTGACTTTACTTACTTTTTTATTAAGTATTTAGTAGTTAATAATTGTCCATAATGATACTGGTGCTTTTGTTTGGGAAGGAGTGAAGGATTATAATTAGTATTCTATAGATTACAACAGTCCATGATTATACAGTGCTTCTGTTTAGGAAGAAATTAAGGAAGGATTCTAATTAGTATTCTATAGCTAACAACAGTCCATGATTATACAGTGCTTCTATTTAGGAAGGAATAAAGAATTCTAATTACAATTTACTAGTTATCTTTCTTATATCGAGAATTTGGAAGATTCTCTTATGCCGTAGTTAATAATTGTCCATGATGATACTGGTGCTTCTATTTAGGAAGGAGTGAAGGATTCAAATTACAATTTCCTAGTTATTTCTCTGAATGTTTGGAATAAATAAAGGGTTAGGTTCAAAGTTCCGTGATGGCTCCCGAATACGACAAGAAAGTTCCCGAGTTCGAAAAGAAGGTTCCCACGTCCAAGAAGGTTCCCGAGTCCGAGAAGGTTCCCGAGTCCGTCAAGAAATGTCTGAAGAAGGCCGGAGGGTATATCGGCCGAAACGTTGTACAAATAACAATGAAGATGGGGACAATAGTCCGAATAATGCAGATGATACTAATTTCCTAGTTATCTTTCATCTATCGAGAATTTGAAAGATTCTATATTAATAACTGTCCATGATGATACTGCTTCTTCTGTTTATGAAGGAGTGGAAGATTCTAATTAGAATTGTTATAGTTAACAATTGTTCATGATATTGATGTTTCTGTTAAGAAAGGAATGAAGGATTCTAATTAACATTTTTCTGACTAACCGCGGTTCATAATTATATTGATGCTTCTATTTAGGAAGGGGTGAAGGTTTCTAATTAGCATTTCCTAGTTAACAAACGTCTGTCCTGATATTGATCCTCCTGTTTAAAAAAAAAAGAGTGAAGCATTCTAATTAGCATTTCATAGCTAAAAAAAACGTCCATAATGATAGCGACGCTTCTATTTAGGAAGGAGTGAAATATTCTAACAGATATCCATGATGATTTGATGCTTCTATTTAGGGATTTGGTTTGGCTTGGTTTTCCGGCATATCAACCTCAGTGGGTCATTTAATGCCGATAAAGTTTTTAAATAAATTAATTCTTAATGGATAATGCATTTTTCATAAATACATTTTTCTATTTAACACCTAGATGGGACCCTAACAGGTGCTACCACTCCGGGTCAGAGTGAACCATGGAGCACTGGTTAACCACTGTCCATAATGATATTGATGCTTCTGTTTAGGAAGGGGTGAAGGATTCTAATTAACAAATGTCCTCGATGATTCTGTCCTCCTATTCAATTAGTATTTTATCTGGTTAACCACTGTCCATGATTATTTTGCTGCTTCTATTTAGGAAGGAGTAAAAGATTTTAATGAGCCTTTCATCGCTAACAATTGGTCCATGGTGATATTGATTAGGAAGGTGTGAATTATTCTAATTAGCATTTCATAGTTATCCTTCTTTGTATCGAGAATGTGGAAGGTTCAAATATGATGTTCGGCTCAGTTGGGGTCCCCTCCTCCCAATTATCATTTATTATCATGAAATCGACGCCAAGAGCTTATCGATTAAGGATGTTCTTACCTTTCATTCTTTCTGACAATTTCTCCGCCTTTTTCTTTTCTTAGCAACCCCTATTGTCTGTTGCTCTGTTGAATATCCCTCATAGTTTTCCCGCTTTACGTTTCTGATTCACCTCCTCCACTCCTCTTATTATTTTTCATTCCCTCTTTCTTCTTCTTCTTCTTCTTCTTCTTCTTCTTCTTCTTCTTCTTATTATTATTATTATTATTATTATTATTATTATTATATTATTATTATTTTTTTTTTTTTTTTACTTCTTCCTCTTATTTCATTTTCCTTTTTGTTTTTCTTTTTTCTTGTTTTTCTTTTTTCTCTGTTTTCTTTTTTCTTTTTTTGATTTTTGATTTTCTTTTTCTTTTTTTTTTCTTTCTTTTTTTCTTTTTCCTTTTCCTTTTTCTTTTTTCTTCTTCTGTTTTTCTTTTTATTCTTTCTTTTTCTTGTTTCTTCTTTTCTTTTTTTCTTTTTCGTTTTTCGTTTTCTATTCTTTTCTTTTTCTTCTTTTTTTTCTTTTTTTCGTTTTTCTTTTTTTGATTTTTGATTTTTCTTCTTTTTCTTTTTTTCTTCTTTTTCGTTTTCTATTTTTCTTTTTTCTTCCTTTTGTTTTCTTCTTTTTTTCTTTTTTCCTTTTCCTTTTTCTTTTTTTCTTCTTCTGTTTTTCTTTATCTTCTTCTTTTTCTTTTTTCTTTCTTTTTTTTTTTTCGTTTTCTATTCTTTTCTTTTTTCTTTTTTTTCTTTTCGTTTTTCGTTTTTTCTTTTCTTCTTTTTTCTTTTTTTCTTCTTTTTCGTTTTTCTTTTTTCGTTTTTTCTATTTTTTCTTCTTCTTTTTTTCTTCTTTTTTTCGCTTTTTCTTTTTTCTTTTTCTTTTTCAGTTTTCTTTTTCTCTTTTTCTTTTTTTCTTCTTTTTCTTTTTCTTTTCTTTTTTTTTTTTTTTTTTTTTTTCTTCTTTTTTCTTTTTGGCTTTCTTTTTCCTTTTTTCCTTCTTCTTTATTCTTCTTCTGTTTTTCTTTTTTCTTCTTTTTTTTCGAAATGGGACCTCCTGTTGGCTGTGAGTGGCGACCCGTGATACTTAAGGAGAGAACCCGGGTGGTGAACAGTCGAACCCTTTTTATCATATGGATGCTAGAAGGCAATGGTCGAGGGTCTACATTTACTGGGAATGACGTTAAACTCTATCTAATCGTGAGGTTCCAGTTTTAGAGGTTTTAGGAATGTGGAGCACCCCTTCATCACCATTGCTCCTTGGTCCACTCTGACCCGGAGTGGTAGTACCTGTTAGGGTCCCATCTATGGGTTAAATAGAAAAATGTATTTATAAAAAGAAATTGTTTATCCATTAAGAATGAATTTATTTCAAAACTCTATCGGCATTAAATGACCCACTGAGGTTGATATGCCGTAAAACAAAACAACACAAAACAAACAGTTATCTTGCAACACCCTCTGTTTAAGATGAATTCGTCCAAATAGTCCACAATGAGATGCAAAAATGTAAATCCTGATTATCTGGCGTTGCTTATCCGCCGAATTCTTATTTCTCATGATTGTCATCACCTCAGATAAATAATGAACCATTCCGTTTTTATTATAAAGAAAGAAAGGGAATGAAAAGGGTATGCCGCACAGAAAAATTCAATAAGACAGAAAGATAGGATTAAGAGAGTAGGGGAAATAGAGAGAAGAGATGAGCGCGCGCAAGCGATAACGCTAATCTGTTTCAATCAAAAATAATGCAAAGAAGGAAAGAAGAAAATAAAGAAAAAAGTGAGAGAGGGTTAAATCAAGATTATTATACTTTTTACATGTTGAAATATTTCGTAATAGCTCTTAAGTAAACATATCAAACGTTGTAATAATCAAACTATCATAGTATTGTATATCCACAGGCACTGCTAGTAATGAATTAATTACTTAGCTCAAATCTAATTCCTGCTGTCTCCTCCAAGGTAGTCATTTTTTTTTTGTTGCTGTTTGCATACCAGTTTTAAAACACCACTGCTCATAAAGGGCAGTGACAAAAGCCCGTACTACATTCACTCCTCACGGTCCAAATTTCATACTGTGGTATATCTACAAGTCCCGCTAGTTTTTTTTTTAATATTCTAAAAACTATTCAAAAAGACACCGTGAAGTTCTTTTTTCTTTCTAGCTCAATCGCTAGAGCGTCCGACGTAACTACAAGGGTCCGGTTCGAGAACGGCCCTCGCAACTCAGCGTATGACTAGCACAACGATCTGTGCGGTAAAGTAAGGAGCTGACGCTATGAATGGCGCTCTACTTCAGACGCCAAAACAATGTCCTTGTTCTAGCGCTAGTGAAAAGAGGATAGACACCCTTGCTGTCTGACTGATACCGACTTTAGACCAACCCGACAACTTAATTTATAGTTAAATATTGAACTATTGAACTATATCAAGCGTTATAATAATTAGATGATCATACTGTGCTATATCCACTAATACCCTTGGGAAAGGTATGAATCTTACTCTCCCTCCAGCT
>CM042173.1:14896070-14901070 GCA_023376005.1 Doryteuthis pealeii
GTATAATTAGGGAATCATATATGTGGACAAATGTAGACAAACACGTGATGTTACACCAAGATTATACGCAAGGGTTAACATGCCGTAAAATCCAACCAACTAACCAACAAACAAATATTTTAATATGAAAATGCATAAAAATGGTTTACTATAGAAATGAATTGCAAATATTTTACGTTGGAAATGTGTAGGAAATGATTTATAATAAAAGTCATTGGAAATATTTTACGATGAAAATATACTGGAAATCGTTTACTATAAAAATGCATTGCAAACATTTTACAATGAAAAGGCATAGGAATTGATTTACAATAAACATTTTATTATGATTGTATTGTAAATTATTCGCTACAAAAATGCATTGCAAATTACTTTCAAAATGCAGCAGTATTGATATATTCTATTAATAATGGAGATTGTATTTCTGTCTGTAACAAAAACTACATCATAGTTCTACGTCACAGATTACGTCACAATATTCTTATGCTATATACACCCAAAATTTGAGTAAGCAATTTAAAAAATTGTTTTTTACTCTCGTCCTTTTTTTCTTTACAGTAACAAGAAGTTAACTAAAAAGTTTACAAATAAATAAATTGATGTGGAAATATTTAAAATAAGTGTTTGATTATTACATGCACGCAACATTTTATTTGAGAGGGAAGGGGCTCAGGTTTCATTTCAAATTGTTTTATTTTATTTTATTTTTTTTTACTCCTTTAATAAATATGAGGATTGTTGCTTACTTATGGTAAAAACCCTCTGACATTGAATTTTTAACTCACCACTCTCCTAGACAATGTCTTTCAAAAATTAATTTTTACGACGCCCGGTGGGTGTTTTCTGTTGCTAGTGAATATAATAATTGTTACGATGTTCTCATGTTTAAAAAGGAAACTCGGTATGACATTCCAGCAATGTTCTGTATTATCTGAATCGTTGCTTTGGCTTCAGGAACGTAGATATAAGATCGAATTACTCGTCTCTGGCAAGTTCGCCGATCGACAGTTGAAATCCATATCTCAATTAGGCAAGTTCTAGTATAATTCAGTCGTGAATTCCGAGCCGATAGCTTATTCTTTCTTTTTTTTTTAGGATTCATTTAATTCAAACATGGGTCTAAATTAACGGTCTAAAGAACTGCAGTTATGATGAACGAAATATGAGTAAAAAATTAATGATGTTTACAAAGTTTCATTTATTTGTTTATTTTTTTGTTATGCCTTTTTGCACAGAATATATACACTGTTGATATTTGGAAGTGTGTGGTGTAATGGTTAAAGTCATGGGAAATGGACTCGTCGCCCCGAGTTCAAATCCTGGATGTGGTAATTGCATTTCACTTAGCGTTAATACCCCTGTTCCATTCGTTTGATTCACATTGGACGCCCCATACTTCTGGGTTTGTGCCACATCAAAACCAAGCTTAGTAAATAACTATAGTACCTGCTGTTGCTTAAATGGTCACCCATTTAAGTATTAAACTGGGTCATTGTTGCTTACCTTCAGTGATCTAGCGGGAACCGGTGCTGTCAACGTGATTTGTCATTGAGTTTATTCTTCATTTATTTGTTTGTTAGCCTCCATGGACAACGTTGACTCGACGTGTAAGCCCCAAACTTTTGGTTTGGTTGTTTTTTATGGCATATACACACCGTATTGGTCATCGAATCCCGAATCAAATCATTTTGATATTAGGAGCTTTCGTTCTATTGTGGCTTAAATGGCAACCCATCTAAGTATAAAGAGCTATCAGTTGCACTTCGCATCTATCAGAGAATTTGATATGACACGTAATGTATGACTTAGAGTGGTTGTTTGTTTTTATGTATATCAACACCTTTGTCATGTAATGCCGAATCAAGTCATTATTATTAACTTGCTGATATATACCTGCAGTGACACTCACGTGTGTAATGGTACAAGTTGCATTGTTAATAAGATTCACATTGGACGCCTCATACTTCTTGATTGTGCACAGTCAAAACCAGCTTAAGTAAATAACTATAGTACCTGCGTTGCTTAAATGGTCACCCATTTAAGTATTAACGGATCATTGTTGCTTTACCTTGCAGTATCTAGCGAGAACCGGTGTTCCATTTTGATTTGACATTGAGCTTTACTCTTTATGCACGTTTGATTTGGTTTTTTGTTTTGTTTTTACGCATGATCATCCTCGGTGCGTCATTTAATCGGAAAATTTTGAAATAAATCATTCTTATGCATAAACAATTTGTTTATCAACTCATGTTTTTCATTTAACCCATAGATGGATCCTAACACGTACTACCACTCCGGGTCAGAGTGACCAGGGAGCAATGATGAATGAAGGGGCTGCCACATTCCCCAAACTCCAGAACTGAACCTCACCACTCAGATAAGGTTTAACGTCATTCCCAAGACATGATAGACCCTCAGTCACCGCTTCTAGACACACATATGATACAAAGGGTTGGGGGCTTGCTATAAGAGCAATAGGGTTGGGCAATTATATAGGGCTTACGCTTGACGTGACAGCACAGCCGAATGATCGGAGGGTCCTCCGACCGCCCGTCTAGCCCAAGATAGGCCAAAGTGGAGTTTGCGAGTCATTAACGCTCATCCACCTGGCTCTATCCTTCAAGCATCACGGGTCGCACCCACGGCCACAGGTGCCCCATTGGGGAGTCTTACCCCTCTGCAGAGGTGCAGTCGGTGCATTCTAACGCCCCAGCCGACAGGGCGGGCACGTTTCATGTATGTTTTTGTTAGCTGATATTGTTTTGGCGTTTTTGACCAAGCAAATTCTCAGCTTCATCATAAAACTCGGTGTGATTATTCGTTCAACGAACATAATATACACTGTTAATATATCTCTACGGACCAAAGTTTTGTTAGTAATCATATGATGTATTATTTAGATTATCTCGGACTTATTTCCTCATCATTTATATTACCTGCACAACGTTTTCGACCACTAGCCCTCCACCATTAAGGTATTTCTTTTGGATCGGAACCTTCTCGAATTTCAGAACCTGTCTCTTCGAACTTGGGAACTTCTTGTCGAAACCGGAAGCCTTATGTCGATAATAATACAAATTTAAAATTTTCAAGGGCTCAGTCAGAAAGATTCAGAGAAATATAATCATATGGGCAATTCCATGTGAAATATCAGGAAAAATAAAATTATCACCCACCCCTTCAATTTTTCTGAATTTATTACACGGTTAGATAGTTAAAATTACACAATCCCTCAAATTTGAGCTTCCAATTCGAAATATTCGCGAGATTATGTCAATTTTAAACTCGAATTTGATAGGGGGTGGGAAGAGCGACATTTGTAGATCTATTTTCTGTCTATAAAATGGTTTCATAGCTCCCAAACTCCTAAAAATTGTTTATAGAAGTTATTAGGCCTGAGAATCTAAAAATTTATCACATAGGCATAAGTTAACCTTTTCACGTTATAATGATTTCTGATTTTTGTCAGCAAGGAATCAATAAGTGAAAAAATCACAAATGTGGACTACATATAATTTCTTTTTCATCTCTCTCTGAAGAGAGATGGATGCACGTACAACGAGGCACGAGTAAAAACGTCATTTTTTTTCAAAAAGTTCAACGTCTCTGTATGAGGACTAAACATCTGAACACATTGGAAGACGAACGTTTGTATTGATGACTTAAATAAAATAAATTCATAATATATATATATATATATGATATCCTATATATAGTATTTAGTATCATATTATAAAAAAGAAGGTTTTGCAAAATAGGATTCTATGTTTTTTTTTTTTAAATTTTTAATAACTTACTATGCATGCGACAGTGTTTCTGATCTGTTTCTCTTTCAGGATTGAATTAGTATTTTGGGAGAATATTTCTGATCATTTGATAGGTTTGTGTAGTTTTTTGTAACTTACTTTTTGGATTATAATGGGTTTATATTAATATATATACTATATTATATTATATATATATATTTATGTGTTTCTTTTGCATGAAGTTGGGCGTATATTATGAAGCATTTTAAAACACAAATGAATGAACTCGATCGTTATGGAGTACTGGATTCACTTTACTCCATTTTATTTATTTGTGATATTGAATTTCGTAGGGCATCAGCAAGATTAACCTTCTTCAAATTGAATGTCGTCCTGTTCAAACGGACACTTTTGGTCTTTTGTTTGTTATTAACAGCGCCTAGGCAGGTTTGTAAAATATTTGTAATAAGAGTTTTCCGTATTGACAGTTTCGAAGTCCCGGCTCTCGTGGTCGTAGTTATTAAATCCATTTCGGGTTTCTGCTTGTATTCGTGATTGCTGTTGTTGGAAATGCTGGTCTATTAAAATAATTGAGGTTGTGTAAGCGTTGTGTGGTGGGGTGTTAAAGTGACAGTGCTTATCGTACTATGCGGGAGATTGCGTCTTATCTGTGGATTTTGGTTCATTTAATTCTTATATAACTCTTATAATATATATATTTTTTATAATCTTTAATCTTATTAATATATATATATATATATAGATATTATATATATATATTATATATATATATATATAATAATTCAGGAAAGATATATATATTATATGAGAGAAAAATGGAGTGAATCCGACGGTATGCTAATATAGTTGAAAAATTTAAAAAAACTAAATCAAATAAAATGAGTGATATTTATTCAGCCAACGCTGCAGTGTTTCAATCTGTTTAGTAGATCTTCTTCAGGGCTTTTGTTGATATAAGGAAGTAAATTTATCACAGAATAATAAGGAGACTGTGATAGTTTTTGTTGATCAGTTTTGTTAAAAATGTTTTGACTGGAAAATTATTCTAACCATGTCAGTCCCCTAAATTTGAAATATGCTTTTCAAATTTGGTATTTTCTTTTTTTTACCATTTTAAACACTAGTGTAAGAGATATCCGTCTTTTAACATCTTCCCATGTCCTTGTGCCAGACTTAGCAAAGCTAAGTAACAATGGTGGGAGAAAATATTATGGAACACGATGAATAAGAACG
>CM042173.1:14906070-14936070 GCA_023376005.1 Doryteuthis pealeii
TGAAACCTGGAAACACGTGTCTGTGGATTACTTATTTATTATATATATATATATATATATATATATATATATATATATATATATGAACAAATTTTTGGTACAGATAAATTTGTATATAATTTTTAAAAGTATCATGCTTTATTGATGATTAGCAATTTAAACGAATTAAAAAGAAAAGAGAGCGAAAGAAGATAGAAAATTAATGGCCCTTTCGACCGGTGCTTTTCCAAAAGTAACAACCGGTGGATCTTTTTAAAGTCAAATTGTATATATTGGGTAAAAAAGTGGGATAAGACCATGTAAATGATGGAGCAACATGAAGGAAAGAGAGAAAAAGAATGTATATATGTTACCTTCACGTTACCCCTACTTCAGCTACCACGTCCCCAGTAAAAAAATTACTAGGTAGTGTTTTAGATGTCTTCGTCTACACAAGGTCGGGCAGTGAAAAATAATAGTGACTGCCTCGAGGACATTAAGATGAGGGTTTGTCCTGGCCTTGTATAGAACAGAAAATTGCTGATCACTATAGTTGATTTATAATATATACAATTTGATTATTAAACGATCCACCGATTGGCACTTCCTGCTCGCGTGGAGGGGTTGCTAAATATCTACGTCAATAGAAAACTGTGTTGTATTGTCCTCGCCCGGAATATGGAACTTCCGGCTGAGGGACAAAGAGAAAGATAAAAATATATATTTAAAAAGGAAGAGAAAGCGGAACAGATAGTTTCCGGTCAAGGAAGCAGGGTGAAGATAAAGAGATATATAACAAAGGTCCGTTATCAGATCAAAAAGACAAAAATGTGTAGGCGTGTTGTCAATACAAAAAGCCAGAGGGTCAAGCCGACAGGATCAGACGCCGGCCCGGCAGTGGAAAGGAAACTTCACATCTCTCGTCAACAAAACACCCCTCGGTCACTCATTGTGAACACTGCACTCTTGGCTAGCCACCGGCATTCTCATTGTAAGCTCTGCGACCCTCACCTACCACACACCGGAGAAAATAAAGAAGAGTCCTCTTTTGTATACGCGTATCTGTTGTTATTGAAGTCCAGTAGCTGACTACTAACATACATCGCTTTAGGTACAGCGAAAGCCCCAGTACTAATGTACACGATTGAGAGTAGCGAAAAAGCCGCTATATAACATATAGAATTTGATGCCAGTATACAACAACTGCATTGTCATTGGAAAGCCATGGGTAACAAAATCACCCGATATTAATTTTAACTTAATGATCACGTAGGCAATGCCAAACAAAATTATTTAAAAAAAAAGGCCCATTAGTTGAAAAGCTTCCAAACTCGATTCAGTTGGAGAATACACTCTCCCATTTCGACACAGTTGGAGAGGACGCTCTCACAACTCGACACAGTTGGAGAGAGGACCCTGTCCGGAGACACAAAAACCGACTCATCAGGTCTGTCTCTTTTTCGTTTCATTTCGTTTTCTCTCTCTCTCTCTCTCTCTCTCTCTCTCTCTCTCTCTCTCTCTCTCTCACCTTTTCAA
The DNA here is from genome assembly GCA_023376005.1 of Doryteuthis pealeii. Classification (NCBI taxonomy): domain Eukaryota; kingdom Metazoa; phylum Mollusca; class Cephalopoda; order Myopsida; family Loliginidae; genus Doryteuthis; species Doryteuthis pealeii. The sequence continues at coordinate 14,907,586 of CM042173.1, forward strand.
CACGATACAAGATCAATCACAGATTTTAGTTTAACAAAACCGCTAGAATGTTGACACATCAAAACGAACACTAGCAGTGACAAATATACACAATACATACGCACTTTGCACACACAACTACCTACATGAACCTACAGTCCGCAATACCGCTGAAAGAACAATGGACTATACCAATTGTATATTATGTATATAAAGTTGTTTCTTGTATCAATTTTGTTTCCTTCTTTTGTTTTCTACGGAAAATACATATCCATAGTCTCGTGTGTTTAAATTGTGGGATACGACACTCGGATTTTCTTCTTCCACCTAAACGCCGAGTACAGAGCCCCCACAGGCTCTTTCTTTTTTGCTTGTTCTTACTTCGTCGTTCGACATTTTCCTTTTGGCTGACTTCTTTCGTCTTCGGAGCTGGATCGTCTATGCTCATGTTTTGTTTGTAATTAATAAGCAAGACTTTGTTGTTTTTAGACGTCTAGTCTTTATAAAAAAAAAGCAAGCCTAAAAGGGTCTTCTACTGCGGGGAGAAGTCGGTATCGTGGAAGCAACGATCTTTACGTCTGCTTCGATCAGCTAACGGCCAGTATCTGCTAACTTTATTTCTGTTCTCATGCCTTCATATTTGCGGAGGTTGGGAGGGGGTCAATAAAGGTCATTATCTGTCAATAATATAACCTCCCCCGATTTTGAATCTTCAACGATGTTCAATTCAAAATTTTACTACACTTACAGACATAATTCGTAGGCTACCAACGAATTATGTAACAGGGTAACCTTACTTAAAATCCATAATTATGCATTGACAATGATTGTTGTATATTGATGGGTATCGTACGCTTTTTAGACGGTTAGCGTAGGAAGAGATTTTGAATTCAGAGTTGTTGAAATTCAAATCTGAGCCATGATGTTCAGTAATCTCGATCTGACCCGACTCCTTCCAGTTACGCAAACGGTAAGAAAGAAGTTTAGAGTTAGTTGTTAAGTTTTTAAATGGCATCCTGGGCCAGTTGAAAAGGGCTTAAGATAAGTAAGTCCTGAGTTATGGAATCCTTTGGTAAGTGAATAAGTCCTATCCTGCGTATAAGTCCTATCCTGTGTATAGTTAAAGGTCCAGTGATTTAATTCTATGTCCATCGTCCACGAAAGGCAAAGTAGTTATGGCCAGTACTGTCGGTTTAAGTATTGTATCAGCAGCAGAGTACTGCCAGTGATTGACCAAGAGAGATCTCATGGTTCTTGCCGAGTCTATAAATAGGAGTGGACTTTTAACACACCGTATATTGGAAAAATATAGGAAGCGCGTGGTGTAATGGTTAAAGTCATAGGAAATGGACTCGTCGACCCGAGTTCAAATCCTGGACGTGGTAATTGCATTTTCACTTAGCACTAATACCATTGGGAAAGGTATGAATTCTACTCTCCCTCCAGCTATGGGTAAATAAGTATGGCAGAGTGGGCTCTTTACCCTTGGTTAGGCAACCGGTCTTGGAGAAGGAAAACTCTGAATTCAAACCTGTTGAACTCCGCTTAAGAAATTGACCTTGTGTCACATCCTACTCGTGTGGAGGGGTTGGTAAATATATATATTGGAAAAATCTCAACAGGAGGGAGTATAGTTGGATTTATATATTTCCCAAGTGTATTAGCGCTATGGAAAATGCAAAGAGCTTTGTCCAGGATTTGAACTCAGCTCTACGAGTTCTTTCCGTATGTTACTAACCATTATGCCACGCACCACTACGTATAATCATATGAACTGTGAATCTCTCAGTCCCGAATTTGTGCTAGAATGCTGAGTAAATACAATCAACCAAAAAAAAAAAAAAAGAACCAAAATTCTGGGGTTTTTTTTGGTCACTCCGTATATATACTATTACTGATGCAAACTAGCAGACCCAAAATTCTGTTGTTGTTTTTTTTGTTGTTTTTTTTTTTTTTTTTTGGGGGGGGCACCCTGTAAAATAAATTTTAAAAAAAAACACCTAAAACAGAGCACGATGTTACAGTGGCTTGAACATTGTGTTTGTACACAATAAAGATAAGTACAACATTCCGTTATACCAGAATTATTCATATTAAGCCTCATCGCATAAGTAACACATAGGGTAGCCGAGTTCACTTTCTACTAGGATAACCGTTAGGCCACGAGCGCCTCCAATGGCATTACAGAACATTTAAATCAGTTTTAGTGTGGGTATTAGCCATATTAACTTAAATTAATCATAATCAGATATTTATTCGTTGGTTTGTTTGATCTAAACGTATTTATCCAGATTAAAAAAAAAAGAAAAAAGAAAAGGATGCTGCTGAGGCGGGAAAAACGAACATTTGAGTCGAGTCGGCGGGTAATGGCCGAAATGTTCACAACTTGGAGAAATTATTCCCCGGGAATTTCGATGTGCTTATGTAATCATTTTAGTTCGATTTTTCTTTCTTCTTTTTTTTTTTTTTTAATTCTGTTGATTGATTTCATCATAGAAATGTTCAGATCAATCGATATATTGATCAGCAGTCATGTGATCCACATTCCACTGAAACCAGGTTCAATAACCTGTTCGAATGTCGAGACAGACAGAGACATCTTCTATCTCCTTAATATTTTCATATTAGAATTATGAAATAAATATATGGAAACATTCACTCGAACTAATCCCCCATCTCTCTCTCTCTCTCTCTCTCTCTCTCTCTCTCTCTCTCTCTCTCTTCTCTCTCTCTCTTTCAATACACAAGCACATACACGCACACACACATACACACGCACACATATATATATATGTTAGGGTAGCGTGGAAATAATGTCAACAGAGCTTCGTATCTGAAAGTTTCTCACCTTTGCGATTTTCAACCCATTTTTTTAAAGATAAACTCTCACTTACTATGCGCCGTTGTCTTCCGGTGCACACTAACCCTACTTAGATGTACATGCACTATCAATGATATTGAGCACTCTCTAGTTATAGATAGAGCACAGTATATATATATATATATATATATATATATATATATATATATATATATATATAAATTTAAATCTACTGAGTCAGATGTACCTGCTGACAGTTTCGCTTAGTAGCTCTTCAGGGTAAAGATCTGACTCATTGCCCTGAAGAGCGAAACTGTTAGTAGGTATATCTGACTCATTAGGTTTAACTTTATTATTTGCTCTACTTAGATATTGAGCACTCTTTACCTTTTAGATTTAGATAATCCTGGCGGTTTATATATATATATATATATATATTCATATATATATGATTTTTTTTCTTTTGGCCAAGTATTATAGTATCAACCGATTATTTTCGGTTGGTACGACTATCTTGGTCTATTCTTTTTTTCAAATTTTTTTTCCCAGGTGATGTTTGGTAGTATATTTTTACAACCAAACTATTTGCTAGGTTTTTTCTTACCGCATGATGAGACTTAATAAAGTTGGTAAACCCTGATGAAACTTAATAAAGTTGAAACAGCTGTACGATGTTCTTCGTGGGGCACGATATTTGCCGAGTTCGCTTGTCATGATTATTTTCAATAATTATCGAATTTTATACGATATACGCATTGTAATTGCCTTCAAGCCATACATGCATACATACATATATATATATATATATACATATATATGTGTGTGTGTGTGTGTGTGTGTGTGTATTTGGGCAGCATTCTTTCATTTAGACATGTAGAATTAAGCAAAAGACACATCTCCTGTTTAACAATTTTATTTGTGACTTTTTCAAGTTTTCTGGCCAACTTTTTAATATTTGGGTGGAATTCATGGATAAGTCCACCAAAGTTCATGTCCCGTATCTATTTCACCATAAGTGGAATATAACCTATTTCAAAACAAACCAAAAATCTGGTAAAAACCAGCTGTTGTAATGGTTAGAGTCCCCGCCTGTCAGCTTGGCAGTCAGAGTTCGAATCACACACAAAGCGGTCTTCCTATCTAAAGCTCTGCTGATGAAGGCCTAATAGGGTGAAATGTACATACAGAGATTGATTTTTCTCGATTTGTTTAGCCTTACATTTGAATAGGTATGCCCGCCTAATTCATTAATTATTAATTAATTAATTTTCAAAATTAGGCACGACTTCAATTAAGCACATATTCTCCCAAAAATTGTCGGCTAAAAAAAGCCATATCAAAACACATTGTTTGTTTGTTTACCTCTTATATATATATATATATATATATATATATATATATATATATATATAAGAAATGTTTCAAATGTAAGGAAAATCCTTACATTTGAAACATCTTCACCTGATGAATGCATCGCATGAAACCAATATGGTTGTGAATGTTCCTTTGTCACCTAATAAATAGATATGTAAAACCTCTATATATTTATCTCATTATATATATATAACAGCTCAATTTTATATTGAGCACTCTACCAATTAATACTGCCTTTGGTACACCATTCCAGCAAAAGCTGAAATAGTGACCACCCCACACTACAGTATATATATATATATATATATATATATATATATATTCAAAGTTTTAAAACTTGAAAGGATCGTTTTATATGTCTAGAAATTTTTAAAACTTCTTTTTTCTTTTTCTCTTTTCATTCTTCATTTTATCAATTTCCATTCGTCATGGCAACTTTATTTTTATCCGTGTGACGTGTGAATATTCAACTGGACGCCAAAGAAAGTTTCCATTTCTCAATATGGAAATGGCACCATCTCGGCCAAATATAAGACTTACCAATTTAATTCCATTCACCTCTTTTCTCTTTCTTTCTTTCTCCTCTCCTACTCTCTCTCTCCCACTCTCTCTCTCTCTCCCTCTCTCTCTCTCTCGCTCTCTCACTCTCTCTCTCTCTCACTTTCTCTCTCTCTCTCTTCCCTTCCGTCACGTCACTTCACTTTTAGTTTTCCTTCTTTCTCTTTTCTTTCTTTTCTTTACTTTCTTTCATTTTTTTTCTTTCATTCAAGTTTCACTTTTAGTTTTCCTTCTTTCTCTTTTCTTTCTTTTCTTTCTTTTCTTTCCTTTTTCATTTTTTCTTTCATTCAAGGTTAACTTTTAGTTCATTCTTTCTCTTTTCCTTCTTTTCTTCTTTCTTTCTTTCATTTTTTTTATTTTATTCAAGGTTAATTTTTAGTTTCATTCTCTTTTCTCTTTTCTTTTTCTTTCTTTCTTTTCTTTTTTTTCATTTTTTCTTTCATTCAAGTTAACTTTTAGTTCATTCTTTCTCTTTTCCTTCTTTCTTTCTTTCTTTCTTTCATTTTTTCTTTCATTCAAGGTTAACTTTTAGTTTCATTCTTTCTCTTTCCTTTTTTTTTTCTTTCTTTCTTTCATTTTTTCTTTCATTCAAGTTTCACTTTTAGTTTCATTCTTTCTCTTTTCCTTCTTTTCTTTCTTTCTTTCATTTTTTTCTTTCATTCAAGTTTCACTTTTAGTTTCATTCTTTCTCTTTTCTTTCTTTTCTTTCTTTCTTTCTTTCATTTTTTCTTTCATTCAAGGTTAACTTTTAGTCTCATTCTTTCTCTTTTCCTTCTTTTCTTCTTTCTTTCTTTCATTTTTCTTTCATTCCTTTTCTCTCTTTTTCTTTTCTTTCAATCTCTTCTCTGCTATTTTCTTCATTCTTCATTACTTTTCCTTCCTTCTGTTTTATTTATTTATTCATTTATTTATTCATTCTCTTCACTTTTCTTTAAATTCCTTTTCTTTTCTTTCTTTCTTCTATTATCTTTATTTCCTTTTCTTTTCTTCTCGTTCTTCTTCTTTTCCTCCCTTTCTTTTTTCATTTTGTATCTTCTGTGTTCTTTTATAACCTTATATTTTATTTCATTCTCTTTCAATCTCTTTCCTTTGCTCCTATTTTCTTCTCTCTCTCTCGTTCTTTTTTTCTTTTTTCTTTGCTTCTCTTGTCTTTACTTTTCTTTCATTCTCTCTTTTCCTGTGTTCTTTTTGTTTTCTTTCTTTCTTTCTTTTTTCTCTTCTGTAATTTAATTCTTTCTTTTACTTTTCATTCTGTTCTTTTTCTTTTTCTTTTTCGATTTCTTCTTTTGTCTATCCTGTTCTTTCATTCTGTTTTTTCTTTTGTTTTTCTGTTTTCTTTCTTTCTTTTTCTGTTCTTCAATTTAATTCTTTCTTTCTTTTTCTTTTTCTTTTCTTTTCTTTTTTTCTTTTTCGATCTCTTCTTCACTTTCTCTTCCATTATTCTATTTCTCTTTCTATTTTTGATCTCATCTTAAAAATCCATTCCTTTAGTGCAAGTCATTTATGGTAAGTGTACACAAAATCAAACCTCGTATTTAAAAAAAATCTACTTTAAAACTCTCAGTGCTTTTCTTTTAAAACCTCTTTGCTTATTTCGAAGATTTAAAAATATAACATATGCTTTCAGTTAAAGCATCTCAACGGAGATGCCTCACATGGTGCAATGGTTATCGAACTAGACTAGCAGACTCGTTATTCGTTAGTTCGATTATAATAATTTTATTAGTATATAGATAAGGCCAACAGTATTAATAATGTAAAACAATTTAATTAATAATTGAGTTTTAAATAAAAAAAAATAAAATCATAGAGAATGTGACGTAAATAACTAAAGGAATTGTGACTGGAGTAGTAATATAGTTTCGGTTTACAGACAGGCAAACACACCATCTCCATTATAATAAGACTGTCAGAATTACTCGAACACACACTCACACACACAAACAAAAAGATCAAGTCAATTTTATACAAATGTTGAGACCCTTTCAAAAACTATTTTTTTATTATTAACTTGAGATATGAAGTTGGGTGAAAAAATGGTTTAAAGTGCTGCTGCTGCTGCTTGCCGGCGCTTCTGCTGCTGCTGCTATTGTTGTTGTTGTTGCTGTTATTGTTTTTCTATTTAAAGATTAAAAATTTTTTTCTTGTTTTTACTATTGAAACAAATCCAAAAAAATATTTGTATTTGGTCAAATCATCAATGGTAACAGTTGTTTTTTTTTTTTTTTAATTTTCTTTTGTAATTTTTTCTATAAGGATGCAATCCTATTCTGGGTGGATTAAATAAGCATTTTTAAAGATCTTGATGAAACTTCACCCTATGAATTCTAACGAGAAATGATAAATTGAGTTCAAATAGAAGAATTAATTTTAAAATATAAATATCACTGGCTTGCTTATATTTCTCTCCTTGTCTTAAACCAGGGATCACCAAACTTTTTTCACGATGGGCTACATACTTTGAACCTTGTGTCACATCCTACCCGTGGAGAACGTGTTGGTAAATACCCATTTACTAGCCATAATAAAAAAAATAAAGTCGTCGGGTGGCCTAATATCGGTATCAGTCAAACAGCGATGGAGTCTCTTCCCTTTTCAATAGCGCTAGACCAAAGAGATTGTTTTTTTGCGTCAGAGGTAGAGCGCCACACCTACCATCAGCTCCTCACTTTACCGCACAGATTTCTGTGCTACTCATACGCTGAGTTGGCGAGATTCCTGGTTAACTACCAATTACTAGCCATAATAACACCTAGTTATTATGGCTATTATATATAGCTGGAGGGAGAGTAAGATTCATACCTTTCCCAAGGATATTAACGCTAAGTGAAATGCAATTACCACGTCCAGGATTTGAACTCTGGGCAACGAGTCCATTTCCCATGACTTTAACCATTACACTACGCGCATCCACTGACCTTTATATATCTGCTGTCAAGACTCCTGGAACTCTATTTTGCAATATATTTTAAGTATAGGAAAGGTGTGTTTCAAATTAGACGTGATTGATTGGTTTAGTTATTTCGGTGTTTATATATCATCCCAAATCGTCTATCCTATTTCAATGCAGCGTCTGTTTGGAGACATTTCATCCATTTATCTTCTGTGTTTCTATTATCACAGTCATTTTGTCCAATGTGATGTTTTTTTATTATTATTATTTCTATGATGGTCAACAGTGACTGTTTGGGTAGAAATGTTGTTCTTCAATTATAAGTTTATCGTAATACATAGATTTGATTATTTACTTGCAGTTATATATACATATATAAAGGGTAGTTTGTGTGTATGTATGTATTTATGTAGAAATGTATGTATGAACGAAAACAAAACTATTAACGATAAAGCGAATATATTTATACACATTAAATATCACCGGTTCTTGCTTTTTGTGCAGAAATTATTAAGATTTGATTCATATTTAAGGCTATTTAAAATTTAAAATATAGAATAAAATAGCATTGAAATTCTACTTAAAATGTCCAGTATTTGTAAATCTCAAAAATAAAAAAATCAGTTTTTTTTTCTCCTCTTCTACTCAGGCGTTGCTGGATAGCCGCTTCTAGTTTAGTCTAAAGTAAAATGACTATTTTGACTTTCCAACGTATTGTTTTGAGCAGCGTGTGCTGTCCAGTAAATAAATTGCATGATTTCTTCTGTAATTTAATTCGTGATATTTTTTAAAAACAAATTTCAGTTGGGAAATTTGTAAAAGAGTTTGCATGTCTTGCTCCATCTTACTTACTAACATCAATATCAGGAACCTTAAAGTAAGTAAATTAAAGACACCAGGGTGGCCTAAAGTCGGTATCAGCCAGACAGCGATGGAGTCTATTGTTACAATCTTATGGGTCATCCTGTAGGCTTTAAGCAAGAGCACTTGTCCAGTGGAATTGGATCCTTGGTAATCCTCTGATTAAGAATCCTTTGTATCCTGGGTATTGTAAGTTCCTCCTCAATGTGAACTGAGGCAAGTATCAGTGTTTAAGTAGTGAATCAGCCACGCATTATGGCTGTTGATTAGACGGAGGAATAAACCACGTGAACTCGGCTAGTTTATAAATTCGGTTGGGGAATTGTAGCACATCTTATATACACAAAATTTTCCAACATCTATCCCCTTTTCACTTGCGCTAGACCAAGGAGACTGTTTTAGCGTCTAAGGTGGAGTGCCCCACCTACCATTAGTTCTTCAATTTACCTCACAGATCCCTGTACTACTCATGCTGAGTTGGTGAGAGCTGGGGTTTGTGAGAATGGAGGTAAGTGGCTGTACAGCTGCTTTTTGTAGGATGCTGTTTCAATGATTTGTTCAATTTCTTTAAAGTCGAATTGGTGCAGACTTACAATGTTACTGCTACAGCTTGGAAGAATTCACTTTTTGTATTACATAATTCGTGGGTAGTCTACAAATTATGTATGTAAGTGTGGTTATATGTTGAATTAAAATGCGTTGAAATTCCAAATCGGAGGGGGTTATATTATTGATATAATAAATATCAACCTTTACTTGACCTCTCCACCCGACTTTCGGTAATGAGAAAACGTGAAACGGAAGTTAAGTTCAGTTAGCCAGATTTGTGGCCGTTAGCTGAAAAGAGCAGATGTAAGGGTCCTTTGATCATTAGATGCCAGCTTCTCACCGTACGGTTGAACAACATTTTGGGATCCGGGATTTTTAAATATAGAATAAATAAAACCAATAAAGTCTTACTTAATCATTACAATCAAGAAATAAGCCCAGACACCCAGCCAGAAGAAGAAAGAAATCCCAGCAGAAGATGGCCGTTGTCGAACGAGAACCAGTAAGAACTCTCTCCTCTCTCCGCTCTCCTCTCTCCTTATTATATACACGATATAAACTGGGTATATAACATTTGTTTAAATCACTTTCTGTATATCAGATATTGCTACCAGGGTACATGTACTGGTCTACTAATTTAAGAGGTTTGTCATTTAATGCGGAAATAGCAACATCTTGATTAAAACACATGAACTCTGTTATGGCAAGTAAGATAAAACAGTACATGTGTTATAATCTACACGTTTGGAGGGAAATGTTTTTCTACAAGTATTAATTTGTTGTAATCCATAGATTTGATTCTGTCAATAGTTATTAATTCTAAAGTAAAATGGCTATTCTGACTTTTTTTGGCATATTGGTTTTGGCAGCGTGTCCAGTCCAGTAAATAGATTACCAACTCATTCTCTAACTTCACAGCTAAAATATAAAAAAAGCTATGAAGCTAGTGAGTGCGGTCGTATATATACAGAGTCTTTCAAAACATTTTATATCATTTGAGTTGTACAGTTATTTTTCTAAAAATGTATATTATTTTGTAATCAAATAACTTTGCCTAATTCTTGTTCTAATGATTGTTGACGTTTTTTATATATAGTTTTTTACTAAGCGTAGCTTAGATGCGGCACATGGCCAGAAATGTGGGGCACCCAGTGAGAATCGAACTCACTAACAATGGTCTGCTAATCTAGCTTGCTAACCATTACACACATGAGGTGCCCACGTTTTTTTATATATAGTTATTTACTAAGCTTAGCTCAGATATGTCACAAGGCCAGATGTGTGGGCACCCAGTGAGAATCGAACTCACTAACAATGGTCTGCTAATCTAGCTTGCTAACCATTACACCACATGAGGTGCCCGCGTTTTTTTATATATAGTTATTTACTAAGCTTAGCTCAGATATGTCACAAGGCCAGATGTGTGGGGCACCCAGTGAGAATCGAACTCACTAACAATGGTCTGCTAATCTAGCTTGCTAACCATTACACAGATGAGGTGCCCGCGTTTTTTTTATATATAGTTATTACTAAGCTTAGCTCAGATATGGCACAAGGCCAGATGTGTGGGCACCCATGAGAATCGAACTCACTAACAATGGTCTGCTAATCTAGCTTGCTAACCATTACACCACATAAGGTGCCCGCGTTTTTTATATATAGTTATTTACTAAGCTTAGCTCAGATATGGCACAAGGCCAGATGTGTGGGGCGCCCAATGAGAATCGAACTCACTAACAATGGTCTGCTAATCTAGCTTGCTAACCATTACACCACATGAGTGCCCTTATTTACTAAGCTTAGCTTAGATATAGCACAAGGCCAGATGTGTGGGGCGCCCAATGAGAATCGAACTCACTAACAATAGTCTGCTAATCTAGCTTGCTAACCATTACACCACGTGAGGTGCCCGCGTTTTTTGGTATATAAGGTATGTGGTAAATGGTCACTTCTACTTATAGACTCGCCGATAAGCACGTGACCAACTTGTTGGCCAACCACTGGAAGTGCTCTTTGCTGATATTATTAATTATACTGGCTGATTCAAATTTTAGCTACTCACAACCACTTGGATCTTCTTGGACGACGGATCATAGGATTATATCGCTGGACCTTTTTGACACTAAGTAGGATTCCAAAATTTAGGACTTATTCACTTACCAAAGGATTCTATAGTAAAGGACTTATACACTTACCAAAGGATTCTATAACTCGGGACTTACTTACTTACTTATTTACTTTAAGTTCTTTACAACTGGCCAAGGATGGTGGCCAGATACTTAACAATGATCTCAAATGTTAACAGCTTATCTTGAAACAATCCAATATGGTATGATTAATGATTAAACACCCTTTCTTTTCAAGTGAACGACATTTATATACAAAAATTAAACATAATTCTGACTTGTTTCTACATATGGTGTCAGAATCTTGAACGAGAATTTGTCAAGTTATTGAATTACGAAATTACATCAATATTTCTTAAACACCTCGTATGTTGCAATATGACTTGTGTGAGCTAGAACTGCTAATGGAAGGAGGAGGAATAAATAACAAAGGCTTAAAAAATAGTGATGACCCAAAAGAGGAGAGCGATGTTTTGACCGTAGCGTGCCCGAACGAAGAATTGAGGGGCAAGCGGAAGTCGGGTGTTGACCGGAAGTCACGTGGGTGACGTGGGGGAAGGAAGAAAGGCTTCGTCCTCTTTTGCCGGCGTCCGTGGGGCACAGACCTGAGAGACCCCAGGAATCTAGTAGTGTTCCTCTCTCGTTCTCTTACCCTCTCTCCTCCCTGTAGAAGCCACTAGACGAGCACGTTAATAAAGGCTGGGAGTTGTGACGACATGTTTCTCGTGTTATGATTTTTTATCGGAGTTTTATACCAAGAAAGAAAAGAGGACTACGGTGCTTGTATCGTTTTAGTACCGTGAGTATTGCAACGTAACACGTAGGTATCAAATGATTTCAAATTTTAACAGCACATTTAAATTTCATTTAAAAGCTTGGACCCTTTTTCATTCATATATATATATTTACCAACCCTCCGCACGAGCAGGATGTGACACAAGGTCAATTTCTTAAGCAGAGTTTAACAGGTTTGAATTCAGAATGTTAATACTTTTGTTGTTTGTTTGTTTGTTTTTTGTTTGCGTCATATCAACCTCGGTGGGTTATTTATTGTCGACAAAGTTTTGAAATAAATTCAGTCTTAATGGATAATCAAATTTTGTTAATGAACTCATGTTTTCGTATTTAACATATAGATGGGATCCTAACAGGTACTACCGCTTCGGGTCAGCGTGCAACAGGGAGCAATGGTGATAAAGGGGTGCTCCACATTCCCCAAACCTCCAAAACTGGAACCTCGCCATCAGATAGAGTTTAACGTCATTCCCAGGACATGTAGACCCTCAGTCACTCCCTTCTAGTACATATATGATAAAAAGGGTTGGGGGGCTTGCCATAAGAGCAATAGGGTTGGGGCAGTCATATAGGTGCTAGGGCTTGACGTGACCAGCCGATTGATCGGAGGGGGCCTCTCCGACCGCCCGTCTAGCCTAAAGGATCAAAATGGAGTGCTGCATGTCATGCACTGCTCATCCACCCGGGTTCTATCCTTAAGCATCACGGGTCTCCACCCACGGCCTACAGGTGGCCCCAGTGGGGGAGTCTTATCCCTTTGCGGAGGTGCAGTAGGTGCATTCTAACGCCCCACCGACAGGGCGGTTAATACTTTTGAGAATAAAACACTAATATTAGAAATCAATAGCATCAAGTAATAATTTATTAAAACTGGTTTTCTTAAAACCGGTATGAAAAGGACCCACACCTTCTACTATATAAAAAAAAAGTTATTTCTTCGTGATATATAACGCACTTTGCAGGATTCTAAACTCGTTAATAACATAGGCTGTTTTGAGCTAAACTTTAATAGAAACATTTGCAATAGATGAGATTTTAATTAAGATTACATAATTACTATTTAATTGAGAATATAACGTGAATATCTAAATTAATTGTGACGTCAATGGTGACATAGTTTCAGTAACAGATAGACAAATATAATAATTTTATAATAACTAGCAAATAAAAAAACACTCCCCGAGTGGCAAAATTTAATTTTTAAAAGATATTGCCTAAGGGGGAAGAAGCTAGTTTTGTTTTCAGACAGACGACAATGTTTTTTAATTCACTCAATTCTACAATCCAACAACATTGTATTAAAACTAAACAAATATTTAAATTTTAGAGAAGTATTATCTGCGTTATTCAGACTATTGTCCTCATCTTCATTATTACCTGTACAACGTTTCGGTCGATGTGCCCTCCGGCCTTCTTCAGGTATTTCTTGTCAGACTCGGGAACTCTCGGAACCTTCTCGGACTCGGGAACCTTCTTGTCGTAATCAGGAACCTTCTTGTCGTAATCGGGAGCCATCATGGAACTTTGAACCTAACCCTTTATTCAATCCTCAGCGGTATCCTGTTCTCATTCCGCTAACCATAGCTGGGGTAGGGGCGTTAAGCTGTGTTAATTATTCGTCTATGTTACTGCTGCCTTTGATCAGGATTGAACCTGCAATCTAGAGATAACTGTCACTTAGAACTGTCTTAACCTAACTACCTTATCCACTAGGCCATGTGTCCAATTGGACGTTCCCAAGTCCGACAATAAATACCTGAAGAAGGCCGGTGGGCATATCGGCCGAAACGTTGTACTGATAACAATAAAGATGGGGACAATAGTCCGAATAACGTAGATAATTCTAATCATCAAGCCTCATCTCAAACATTCAGAGAAATTTTAGAGTAATTTTTAAAAAAATTTGATCGACATCCAAAAGTACGTAAAAATAATATTCCCACGTTCTTTCGTAAAAAAAAAAATATAGACAAATTTTGAAATAAATAATATTTTTTTTTAAATAATAGACATGAAAAATAGTTTTCCTGGCAAAATTCAAATAAATATGATTTCTTTCTAATAAAATTAAATTTCTCGCATTTAAATTCAGATTAATTCAATAATGTTGTTCTTTATTCTATGTATGACGATTTTACGTAATGTGACGTAAGCAGTGACGTAATTTCGGTTACAGACAAATAGAGACCGAATCTACAGTATTGATAAATAAGATGTAAAAAATTAACATAAATGAAACAGAAACTAACCAGACCATGATTTGAACTCGGGTCCTCGATTTCATTTCCTTTGACGATAACAGTTACCCAGAGCGTATAACTTTTTATGCCACTTATGTGTGTGTGTAAGGTCGTAAAGAGACGTAAAAAGCCGATGCAATTTTGATATTAGTCGATCAGACGTGGAAAGATGAAGATATCTGGATGTCGCAGTCGGGATCAACAGTGCAGGATTTTTCCCCGGTGTTATTATTGACTTGCTTCTTGTTCCTGTCTTCCCGTGATCCCCTGGCAGCCAACTAATTATGTCTGCGTTATATAAGATAAACAAGTTTGGGTCCCAAGAGAAATAAGCAGCAAATCGACGCCATTTTAAACTCATCTGTCATGGGAGAAGTAAACTCAACTACAACCACTTACTCAGCCCATTCACGTATTGTTCATGTCGTCGTTGTCGTCGGGGGTGGCTTAAAGTCGGTATCAACCAGACAGCGATAGAGTCTATCCCCTTTTCACTAGCACAAGACTAAGGAGATTGCAGTTATTTCCTATAAGTCTAACATGATCAAAGGGGAACCACTCTTGACTGATGAATCATTTATTTATTTATTGATCTACTAGAAAAAAAGAAGACGGTTAGGGTTAGGGTTTAGGGTTAGCCTTAGGCTTAGGGTTTAGGGTCAGTTTAATGGGAAAATAAATAAATAATTTATCAGCCAAGATTGGGCGTGGCTTGTCGTCGTTGCATATGCGACGGTATGCGCGAACGGGCCAACCGACTTCACATCCGCGACAGGCGGGATTTTGCCGTCGCCGTCTTGTTTCGAACCCCCCGTGGAGCGTGAGACGAGGGATCGCTCGTAGACCACTTGATCATGTTAGACTTATAGGAAATAACCGAGATTGTTTTTGGCGTCTGAGGTGGAGCGCCACACCTACCACCAGCTCCTCACTTTACTGCATAGATCAATGTTCTACTCATACGCTTAATGGGCGATGACCGGCATCGAACCCAGAACCTTGAAGTTCTCAGCCGGCCGAGTTCACTTATTATATACAGTGATTGTAAAGTAACTCTCCATTTTAAAAATCTTATAATTTATTTCTGAATCATTATTTTTATAAAAAATGAATATGAGAAGAACACATAACACAGGAATTTTATCAGCACACCTTATACCCAAAATAACCCTGGATGTGATAACTTCATTTCACTTTGCACTAATACTCTTGGGAAAGGTATGAATCCTACTCTCCCTCCAGCAATGGATAAATGTAGGGCAGACTGGGCTCTTTAACTGTGGTTAGGCAATCGGTCTAGGAGAAGGAAAACTCTGAATTCAAACCTGTTGAATTCCGCTTAAGGAATTGACCTTGAGTCACATCCTGCTCGTGCGGAGGGGTTGGTAAATAGATATATCGCTGTTCCACACGAAGGACCAGGAGCCCGTCCGAATCCTGCTACGACCGAAAGGCAAAAAAACGATCTTCTTCTTCCTCGTTACTCGCTATACGTCACTTCCGCTTCCGATCAACATTCGGAACTTCCGTTTTTAGCTTTCAAATCCCCTTCCGGGGTTATTCCTCGGTCAAGTTACTGGCACCCCGGTGTGTATCTACTCCTCCATTCTTCAACCTTTGTTTGCTCCTATTTTTTTTTTCCTCTCTCTCTCTCTCTAGCAATCCGAACACAGCTTTATTCTTAATCTCAAATTCTGGTAGACCCTAATAATTACGCTACAGACCACAACTTGAATGTATAAACTCTCCTAAAACAGCGTTGGCTGATTCGGCCAATCAAAACACTCAAACATTTATTTAATTTACTATTTAAAGGCATTGATAAATTGTCGCTCAATTGCTCGTGGGATGTACAGACGAAAGGACACGGATTATGCAACTCTCTAAATACGGACTAACTGATGAGGATTATACAATTCTTTACCACGGATCAGCTGACAAGGATTAAAACTGATACTCTATCTTTCTACTTTCAGAAAGGACTAAACTTTATGGATCGCAGGGGATCTCTACTGTAAAACTGCTTTCACGTACATCCCTAAAATGGTCACACGAATTGTAAGATTAGTAAACTATTACCATGAGCCACCGAGGATCGAACTCAGTACTGTGGTCTTTGAGACTTGCATGCCGATCTTGACTCTACGGTAGGCGCCTGCACATAAGTGACAATTAGATTTGAAATGGTTTAAGACACTGCTTCGTTTTCTGTTTGTCGGGATGGTGACGTTGTTAAAGGTAATTTCTTGTCTTCATTTTTAGCGAAAAATGACGAGAGAGAATTCCCTAAACTGGTTTATAAGTAGACGTTTATCTTGTGATGGTGTGAAGTAAATAAGTGAATTGTCGCCGGGCAAATCATGTTGAACACATTTCTAAATTGCTTATTGAAGCTGCCAAGCGTGGTAAATTGTCAATTACTTACAGAGGGAGGGGGGAGAAGGAGAAGAATTGAGAGAAGAGAAGAAGAAGAAGAAGAAGAAGAAGAAGAAGAAGAAGAAGAAGAAGAAGAGAAGAAGAAGAAAAGAGAGAGAGAGAGAGAAGAAAGAAGTATTGAAGAAGAAGAAGAAGAAGAAGAAGAGAAGAGAGAGAGAGAGAAAAGAAGAAGAAGAGAAGAAGAAGAAGAAGAAGAAGAAGAAGAAGAAGAAGAAGAAGAAGAAGAATTGAAAAAAAGAATTAAAAGAAGAAGAAGAAGAAGAAGAAGAATTGAGAGAGAGAAGAAGAAGAAGAAGAAGAAGAAGAAGAAGAAGAAGAATTGAAAGAAGAATTAAAAGAAGAAGAAGAAGAAGAAGAAGAATTGAGAGAGAGAAGGAAGAAGAAGAAGAAGAAGAAGAAGAAGAAGAAGAGAAAGAAGAGAGAAGAAGAAGAAGAAGAAGAAGAAGAAGAGAAGAAGAAGAAAGAAGAAGAAGAAAAAGAAGAAGAAGAAGAAGAAGAAGAAGAAA
This sequence comes from Doryteuthis pealeii, assembly GCA_023376005.1. Classification (NCBI taxonomy): domain Eukaryota; kingdom Metazoa; phylum Mollusca; class Cephalopoda; order Myopsida; family Loliginidae; genus Doryteuthis; species Doryteuthis pealeii. The sequence goes on from CM042173.1 coordinate 14,924,724, forward strand.
GAAGAAGAACAAGAACAAGAACAAGAACAAGAAGAATTGAAAGAAGAAGAAGAAGAAAGAAGAAGAAGAAGAATTGAGAGAAGAGAAGAAGAAGAAGAAGAAGAAGAAGAAGAAGAAGAAGAAGAATTGAGAGAGAGAGAGAGAGAGAGAGAGAGAAGAATAAAAAGAATAGAGAGAAAGAGAGATAAAAGAAGAAAAATTTGAGAGAGAAGAAGAAAAGAAGAATTAAGAGAGGAAGAAGAAGAAGAAGAAGAAGAAGAAGAAGAAGAAGAAGAAGAAGAAGAAGAAAAATGTAATGAACATTTTTCTGAGTGTTAAAAATGTACATTAACGTGTTATTGTTTTTTTTTTGTTTTGTTTTTTTGTGAGTGTTTTTTTTCTTGTGATTGATGTGGACGGTCACTACCTTCATTCCTTGAGATCAGGACAAGCTGGCATTTCCAAATTCCTGTTTTACCAAAATCTGAACTCTTTCGAAATGGTAAAACTCGGAACTAAATCATTTAGAGCTATGATTGGTTGATTAATACATTCATTTTAACGGCATGTCACTCCACATAGGCTTATTCGAGGCCTAGAAGTTTGGGAATCACGTTCGTTATTCATTTTGTATGTAGCCCTTTCTTAACTCTTTTTACATACAGTTTAATATATCAAGTATTTCTATGTAATCTATATATTAAGACACTTCTTTAATCTTCCGACCGTTATCATCTTGCAACACCCTCTGGTTGAAAATGAGACCGTCCAAATCGTCCATGATGAAATGCAAAAATGTAAATCGACTGAATTCTTATTTCTTATGAGTGTCGTAACCTCGTCTAAATAATGGATCGTTCCGGTTTTATGATAAGGAAAATGGGTCGGACTACACAAACGGACCGGGTTAGCTCAGTCGGTAGAGCGTTCGGCTAGAACCACAAGGTTCCTTGTTCGATACCGGTCCTCGCCAACTCAACGTATGAGTAGCACAGGGACCTATGCGGTAAAGTAAGGAGCTGATGGTAGGTATGGTGCTCCACCTCAGATGCTAAAACAATCTCCTGCGTCTAGCGCTATTGAAAAGGGGATAGGCTCCCTCGCTGATACCGACTCTAGGCCGTCCCGTCGACTTTTTACTTTACACAGAAAGAATATAATAAGAAAGAAAGAAAGAAAGAAAGAAAGAGTGTAGGTGAGAGGGGAGGTGAGTGCTCGGAAGTGATAACGCTAATCTGTTTCAATCGTACATAATGAAAAGATGAAAAGAAGTAAATAGAGAAAAAGAGTGAGAGAGAGGGGAAGAGAGAGAGAGAGAGAGAGAGGAAGAGAAAGAAAGAAAGAAATAGAGAGCGAGAGAGAGAGAAAGAGAGAAAGAGAGAGTTAAATCAAGATTAATTATACTTTTTACATATTGAAGGGGCCGGGTTAGCTCAGTCGGTAGAGCGTTCGGCTAGAAACCACAAGGTTCCTAGTTCGATACCGCTCCTTGCCAACTCAGCGTTATGAATAGCACAGATATCTGTACGGTAAAGTAAGGAACTGACGGTAGGTGTGGCGCTCCACCTCAGATGCTAAAAACAATCTCCTTGGTCTAGCGCTATTGAAAAGGGAATAGACTCCCTCGCTGACTGGCGGATACCGACTTTAGGCCACCCCGTTGACTTTACTTACTTACTTACATATTGAACAATTTTGCCATAGCTCTTAAGTAAATATATCAAACGTTTTAATAATCAGATTATCATACCGTGGTATACCCAAAGGTCCTTATGGTACAAATAATGTGCGCACAGTCACAGGGTTTCAAGTTATGCATACAATCCTAACCTTGTGGTTTTATCAATTAATCTTAAAATAAATCTAGAAACTTAAGTTTTAGAAATCGTTAAATTAAAAACGAAAAGTTTTTTGTTTTTTTTCTTTATTGTAACTTTCCAATGCAATATGGAATGAAAGAAAACAGTTAATTGAATTCTTAATTTCTAATACTTAACTCGGCAACTACAAAATAACAAAACTTTAAACTAGAGATACCCAATTTTGTCGGCTGCTAGCTTTTTAAAAACTAATTAAAATTAAATTAATTAAAATTATTTAAATCTATTAATTAAGGTCAAACTTTTGTCTAAAATGATAAGTAGTAACATAATGACCATCATTAAAAAAAGAAAAATATCATTACATATCCAGTTTATTTTTAATAGATTTAAAACGAATTGTTTTGGTCAATTTCGACGCGATCCACCATTCTGCCTCTTTTTCAATGGTTTTAGGCGCTTGTTTACAATTTTAAAATAACATTTGGGATGGAAAAAAATTTTTACCAAAAATCAGGTAATTATCCGATTTTAATGAAATGTTCAGTATTGATTTATCAATTAATGAATATTATAATGCATCAGTTATTTTATTTCAAAACTTTAATTTAGTATTTAATTTGTATCTACCTATCCACTAGCTATCTGAGTCTATTCAATAGACTCAGATAGCTAGTGGATAGGTAGATACAAAAAGAGTCAGAGGATAAATATGAACATACTTAGATAGATGGATAGAATATATACAAGCCTATTCTGCCGAGAATAAAATATATGTACATTACACAGCATAAACAAATATATACACAATATTGTGTAGAAATTGAATTATACACATACAATGCACAGTAGCTATTTAATCTAGTGCGACCTGGGACGTACATATTTGCATTGAAGGAATCCCCAGGAAAAAATCACGGGTCCCAACTAAAGTTTCTTAATATAAGTATACCAATTTGTCGAATAATCCGTGTTTTTTCAATACAATTTTAACCCTCCCCCGTTTGAAAAAAATCTTTTACTAAAAATCAGGGAATTATCCGATTTTAATGAAATTTTCAGTGTTGATTTATCAATGAAAGAATTTTATAATTTCACAGTTATTTTATTTATTGTAGGTTTTTTTTTTTTGCTATGAAAAATTAAAACTAACAGTTACATAGTTTCAAATTTTTTTTTTTTCATTCAATAATAATCATTTGTTTGCGCGTGGTTTTAAGTAACGAATAATAATCCTTAATAAACAATTACCGTTTTATATAAGAGTTAGTCTAAACCTACTATTTTTACCGGAGTAAACTTGATTTAATTAACTGTAGAAAGTTGCAAATGAAAATATGATTCAGATGACGGGAGACAGGTTACTGGAGTTCATCATATATCAATATGACAGAAAAGTAATTACTTTTAAACAAATAGGATATAAAAACAAACATCGGATAAATTCATTTTAACACCATCATCAAAAAAAAAGTGATCGCCTTCATTTTCAACAATTGTAGCCATAACTCGTACATTCACTTCTACGTGGAGGCGCGTGGTTGCCGTCATAGGAAAAGGACACGGAGAGACGAGTTCGAATCCTAGACGAAGCTGTTAGCATTTTATATAGCGCTAATACCATTAGGAAAGGTATGAATCCAACTATTCTTCTTCCAGTTATGGGTAAATAGTAGGGTGCATATGATAGTGTTAATAGTAGGGAAAACTGGGCTCTTTAATTTTAGTATGGTAACTGATATAGGAGAAGGAAAACTCTGAATTAAAACCTGTTAGACTCGGCTTAATATATATTTACCAACCCCTCCACACGAGCAGGATGTGACACAAGGTCAATTTCTTAAGCGGAGTTTAACAGGTTTGAATTCAGAGTTTTCCTTCTCCTAGACCGGTTGCCTAACCAAGGTTAAAGAGCCCAGTCTGTCAGAAAAGGACCCAAAGAGACGAGTTCAAATCCTGGACGAAGCTGTTAGCATTTTATATAGAGTCAAATCCTTGGGAAAGTTATGAATAACTATTCTTCCCCTCCAGCTATGGGTAAATAGTAGGGCAGACTGGGCTCTTTAACCTTGGTTAGGCAACCAGTCTAGGAAAAGGAAAACTCTGAATTCAAACCTGTTAAACTCTGCTTAAGAAATTGACCTTGTGTCACACCCTGCTTGTGTGGGGGGAGGGGTTGGTAAAAAATATTTTTACCCCCCCCCCACACGCAGGATGTAATAGTACATATGTTTTTCTTCTCCCAAGTGTTTCTATATACCATTATATTACTTCACTACCATGCATTTTTACTGGTGTAAGTTATATAATGTCACCTAACTGGAAAATCATCAGGGATACACAGGGGCAGATACAAACTTGGAAATTACTCCGTTGTCGTCGGGTGCAGGTCGAAGAAGTGTACGTATCATTGAAGACGCCTAGAAAGATTAACAATAAATCTCGTGTATTACTAACCACAGAGACTTCAGTATAGGCTCCACGTACTGGAGATGGAGACACAAAATTTAACTCGGGGTTCGAAACGAGGCAGGAGATTCTATATGGAATTAGAATTTAGCGGCTAAAATCAAATTTCTCTAATGCAGACAGTTTGCCTGAAGAGCAGTGTGTCACATCCTTATCGTAGGGAGGAATTAGGTAAATACATACATTAACTTCTACACACACATACATATATACATACACTCACTTCTACAAATGCATGCCGACCCTTTCGGCTGGGGCGTTAGAATGCACCGACTGCACCTCTGCAGAGGGGTAAGACTCCCCCAATGGGGCCACCTGTTTGCCGTGGGTGGCGACCCGTGATGCTTAAGGATAGATAGTCCATGACTTGCAATACTCCACTTTGGCCCTATCTTGGGCTAGACGGGCGGTCGGAGAGGCCCCCTCCGATCAATCGGCTGGTCACGTCAAGCCCTAACACCTATATGATTGCCCCAACCCTATTGCCCTTATGGCAAGCCCCAATCACTTTTTATCATATGGGTGCTAGAAGGCGGTGGCTGCGGGTCTACATGTCCTGCGAATAACGTTAAATTCTATCTAATGGTGAGGTTCCAGTTTTGGAGGTTTGGGGAATGTGGACCACCCCTTCATCACCATTGTTCACTGGTCCATTCAGACCCGGAGTGGTAGTACCTATTAGGGTCCCATCAATGGATTAAATAGAAAAATGTATTTATAAAAAAAATGTATTATCCAATAAGAATTGATTTATTTCAAAACTTTATTGGCATTTAAAGTTTACATTCCAAATTGTTTTTATTTTTTAATCCTTTAATGATTTTGATGATTTTACTTACTTAGGGTACAAACTCGCTGACATTGATTTTTTTACTCCCACCCCTCAGGCAATATGTTTCAAAAATCTATTTCTACATCCCGAAAATTATTTGTTTTGTACTAGTTATTATAATATAGCACATTAATGCTTCACACTAATGCCCAAACCTGATATATGTACTTCCGAAAAACGGATACAAATACAAAAATATCTCAAATATATATACTTACTAGAAGCATACGGAGACTCCTAAACAACACCACGCATATATATATATATGTATATATAAAACAATTTTTAAAATTCTCCCCCCTTACTCCTTCCACCAAACTGACCTAGTGACCTAATATCACTCCACTCTCCCCTCCTCCTTATCTTCCCCTGATATCAAACACACCACTACCAAGAACATTACCCTCCTCCCTTTGACCTACCCCTGGGCCCATTTATTCCCAACCTCTCTCTACTTCCTGTAAACTATCCCCACACTTCATCCATGTCAGCCCCTATCCTCCCTCCCCTCACTTCCGTTACTAACTCACCTCCCTCACCAAATCACATGTACTTACACGTAATTTTGCTTTCAATAAAAAATCTTTGACTGAGGATGTCCGTATAAATCGGACGAAACGTTTCAACTCTTAGATTTGTTTTGAGTTATCATTTCTTGTTCACTATCCTTTTACCCACCTCATATATATATATATATATATATATATATATATATATATATATATATATAACTTTTGTTCGCTTTGTGTAGTTTGTTTAAGAGACCAGAAATATTGATTCGACGAAAAGGGGATAGCAATTTTCAACGCATTTCTATAGCATTAAATTATTTAAAATTTAATTCTATATGTTAATAAAAATCGAGATCATTTATTCGAAAGATTGCTAGTTGGATACATTCATTAATTCCATACTTTAAGGTAATTTTCTGCTTGCGGCTTTCCTCAAACGTCAACGATGAAAAACTGTTTATACATTAAAATTCAAAAAATTAAAATGAAATCCACAAATAATCCAAATAGTAAAGGAAAAACATGTATATCGTAATGATCGCGTTTGCTTCAAATTAAAAGATTGAAAAAGTTAGAATATCAGTAATGACTCAACGGTAATGAACGCTCATTAGATATCCTTTTAGAATTCCATTTTGTCGCAGTTAAAGATTTTTAAAAAATCATAATCAGTAATTATTGGAATAATACCCGTAAAAAATTAATTGATTATTTATATATGGATCAACGCTCCTTCTTAAGATCAGAGTGTAGAATATTGTTGTAATAGGGCAAATTATTTGTATTAGATAGGAATAAGTTATACTATATATAACTGTGAGTAAATTATTTGTATTAGATAGGAATAAGTTATACCATATATAACTGTGTGCAAATTATTTGCATTAGATAAGAATAAGTTATACCATATATAACTGTGTGCAAATTATTTGTATTAGATAGGAATAAGTTATACCATATATAACTGTGTGCAAATTATTTGTATTAGATAAGAATAAGTTATACCATATATAACTGTGTGCAAATTATTTATATTAGATAAGAATAAGTTATACCATATATAACTGTGTGCAAATTATTTGTATTAGATAAGAATAAGTTATACCATATACAACTGTGTGCAAATTATTTATATTAGATTGGAATAAGTTATACTATATATAACGGTGTGCAACTTATTTGTATTATATAGGAATAATTTATACCATATAACTGTGCAAATTATTTGTATTAGATGGGAATAATTTATACAGTATATAACTGTGTGCAAATAATTTGTATGGGATAGGAATAATTTATACCATATATAATTGTGTGTAAATTATTTGTATTAGATAGGAATAATCTATACTATATACAAAGTAAAGTAAAGTCGTCGGTGCGGCCTAAAGTCGGTATCAGCCAGTCAGCAAGGGAGTCTATCCCCTTTTCAATAGCGCTAGACCAAGGAGATTGTTTTGGCGTCTGAGGTGGAGCGCCACACCTACCATCAGCTCCTTACTTTACCGCACAGATCTCTGTGCTACTCATACGCTGAGTTGGCGAGGACCGATATCGAACAAGGAACCTTGTGGTTTCTAGCCGAACGCTCTACCGACTGAGCTACTGTGTGCAAATAATTTGTATTAGATAGGAATAATTTATACCATATATAACTGTGTGTAAATTATTTATATTAGATAGAAATAATTTATACTATGTATAACTGTGTGTAAATAATTTGTATCAGATAGGAATAAGTTATACCATATACAACTGTGTGCAAATTATTTGTATTAGATAGGAATAATTTATACTATATACAACTGTGTGCAAATTATTTATATTAAATAGGAATAATTTATACCATATACAACGGTGCAAATTAGTTGTATTAAATAGGAATAATTTATACTATATATAACTGTGTGCAAATTATTTGTATTAGATAGAAATAATTTATACCATATACAACTGTGTGCAAATTATTTGTATTAGATAGGAATAATTTATACTATATACAACTGTGTGCAAATTATTTATATTAAATAGGAATAATTTATACCATATACAACGGTGCAAATTAGTTGTGTTAAATAGGAATAATTTATACTATATATAACTGTGTGCAAATTATTTGTATTAGATAGAAATAATTTATACCATATACAACTGTGTGCAAATTATTTGTATTAGATAGGAATAATTTATACTATATACAACTGTGTGCAAATTATTTATATTAAATAGGAATAATTTATACTATATATAACTGTGTGCAAATTATTTGTATTAGATAGAAATAATTTATACCATATACAACTGTGTGCAAATTATTTGTATTAGATAGGAATAATTTATACCATATACAACTGTGTGCAAATTATTTATATTAAATAGGAATAATTTATACTATATATAACTGTGTGCAAATTATTTGTATTAGATAGAAATAATTTATACCATATACAACTGTGTGCAAATTATTTGTATTAGATAGGAATAATTTATACCATATACAACTGTGTGCAAATTATTTATATTAAATAGGAATAATTTATACTATATATAACTGTGTGCAAATTATTTGTATTAGATAGAAATACTTGCTGCCATTAGTGTGCAAACAAATTATTATCATTACTACTATAAAAAATAGAGCTATTTAAAAAATGTTACAATGGAAAGTTGAACATTTTTGAAAATTGTTAGTATTGGATAGGAATGCTTGAAACTATATAACTGTGCAAACTAATGATTGATATTATTCCTAGATCCAATCTGACACTGAGTGGTTGTACCTGGTACGGTGCCATCTATAGGTCAAACAGATGTTTTAAAATTTGATTTTATTGGGGAAAAATGCTTGAAACTATATAACAAATTATTGTATACATATATAAAGGGTAGTTGTATGTATATGTATGTCTGTAGGAAACTTCGTAAATAAAACAATTAACGACAAAGTAAATATATATATATATATATATATATCGGTGTTCTGCATAGCGAGCCATCCTTTGCGGGATTCTCTTGTCAAGATTATTTTCTATAATTATCGAATTTTATACGATACATGCATTATAATTGCCTTCAAGCAAAAATATAAATAATAATTTATTCAACAATGCTTCTATAAACAAACAAACATCCAAAAATCTTATTCACTTCGCCGAAGAGCTTACGGCCGAGTTTGTTTACTACACAATAAACGTCCACTTACCTACTATGGTAGAGGCGTGTAGTAGTTTCATTGACAAGGGTAATTTCGCAGGGATTGTTCGCTGTGTACCGGCGGCCGAACGGATATGGTCTCTGACTATGCCTGTGAAGTCCCGGTTTCGATTCCTGTCGGAGGGGAGTCGTTAGTATACATCGCTGAAGAGACTTAATAAAGTCGAAACAGTTGGTGTTCTGCATAGCGAGCCATCCTTTGCGGGATTCTCTTGTCAAGATTATTTTCTATAATTATCGAATTTTATACGATACATGCATTATAATTGCCTTCAAGCAAAAATATAAATAATAATATATATGTATATATATATATATATATATACATTAAATATCACCAGGGCTTGTTTTTTTAGCAAAAATAATAGAGATTTGATTTACATTCGTGAAGATAATTAAAAAAATAAAATTTAAATGATAACAGCATGAATTTCTTTTCATTTAATATTTTAGATAGTAGACATTAACATTTCTTTTCAGAGTACCTGGATCAATGCAAGGTCTATTTTTTTATTTGGGGATTTAAATGGGTCATCCCACGAGTATTCAACTCACGATTCAGTAATAATGGATCCGCGGAACTATCTTTAAAAAATCTCCCTCGACCCAGGTGACGCCGGGTAGCCGCTGTTAGTTTGATATATATCTCGAAATCGCCTAACAGATACACAAGTCCCTTTTTAAAATCATTTTATAAGAAATTCATTTCGCATCTAAAGTTCTTGAAACCTTTGGCCAAAGATTTCCTAGAGTGAGACTTTGAAATGGAGTACAAGATATTTGCATAAATTTGCATGAATTTTAGGAGAATCTTGGATGTCATTAAATTGCAAATTAAGCAAAATTAAATTATTAGTATTAGATAAGAATACCCCCACTTTCAATTGACAAGAACTATAAGGAGGTAACTTCCCAATAGCAGTAAGAGTAGTATTCATTCTGCTGTTTTCACATAGCCTCTCTGTCATCTGTGAAACTTCTGACTGTCGCTTGTGCAGTGTTGGTGACTTCTCTCATCAGTAAGCAGAGAGACCTCCACAACCATGTGTGAAAGCTCGCGTGTTCATAGATGATTGACGTTAAATTAACGATAATAGGAATATGCGGAAAATTAAGAGTTATGGATGAGTCGGACTTTATTTAGGCGGGGAATGACACAACATCTGACACCGGTTTCATATTGGTATTCATGATGCTCTGTTATATGTTAAGGTTAACCAGATCGACCTCTCTCGACAGAAAATCGGTTTGATAAGCTCAAGTACAGAGTATTTCCATTGTAATTTACGTACATTCATGATAGAAGGGAAGTAGTTATTAATGACATCCCACTATGCCAGTTGAACACAAGGAGGGTTAACGTGGGGAGCCACGTACGAACCGAAGCTCATTCGTGGTCAATGCTAAAAATTGCGTGTATCTCTTCAGCATTTTTCTTTTGAGGTGCCCAAGGTGCTGGGCAATAAACCCAACAGTGCTCCTTTAAATAAACGGGCAGGTGTTGCTTGGGTGGGTGGAACCCTGGGAACACCTGATAATAATATCTTACCGGTCCAATAGCCGGAAACATTGGAAACAGGACCCGAAAGTCAGGTAAAATGATAAAAGAGATTAGAATGCACCATAAGTTTTTCGGGTTTTTTTTTTGGGGGGGGGGGGTATTTTTGTATTGCTTTTTAAAAAATTCTTTTTCGTTTTTTCTTTTTAATTTGTATGTTTTTTTTTTCGTTTTTTTTTTTTGCTTTGTCTTGTTTGGAAATATATATTATATTTTTGCTTGAAGGCAATTACAATGCATGTGTGGCATAAAATTCGATACTTTTTCTTTTTTTATAAAGTCGAAACAGTCTGTACGATGTTCTACACACCGAGAAATCCTTTGCCGGGATTACACTTTGTCAAGTTCATTTTTTTTATTAAAAAAAAAGTATCGAATTTTATGCGATACATGCATTATAATTGCCTACAAGCAAAAATATAAATTATACTTTATTCAACAATGCTTCTAAAAAACCAAACATCCAAAAATCTTATTGTTTTGAAATGTTTTTTGTTGTTTTATGTTGTTTTTTGTTTTGCTTTGGTTTTTTTTTCAGAGCTTTATTCCGTTACGTCGACATAAGTAAAAAATGTGGAATTTTTTGAAAATAGAGGTGTCTGGTCTAACATTGTCGGAAATGAACAAATAGACGAGTTCAATTCCTGGATGAGGCTGTTGACATTTCACATGAATCCAAATATTCTCTCTCCAGCTATGGGTAAACAGTAGAACAAACTGTTTTTTAACCTAGGTTAAGAACTAGTGTAGAAGAAAAATTCAGAATTCAAACCTGTTAAACCCTGCTTAAGAATTCGACCTGCTCGTGCGGATGGGTTGGTAAATATACATTTTTTAGATTCTGTAATCTTTTTGAATGATAAGAAACTATCATATATACTTGGAAAATCAATTCAATATGGCAAAAATATATTTTTGAAAGGCTCAGATGTGTACGAAGTAATAAAATTTGGAGTTTTCTCCC
>CM042173.1:14943570-14947014 GCA_023376005.1 Doryteuthis pealeii
GAATAGAGATGATAAAAATTCAGAGCAAGGTAAGAGATAGATAGATTATAATACGAGGAGGGTAGAGTAGATAGATAGATGACGATAATGAATAGATAAGAAATAGACTGAAGAGAGATAAAAAATAGAGATAGAAAACGAGAAGAGAGCAAGGAAATGAGATAGAATAGCATAGATAGAAGGGGAGGGGAAAGTTTTTTTGATAGAGATAGATAGAAATAGACTGAGAGAGATAAAAAAATAGAGAATAGATAAGAGAACAGAGCAGGTAGATGATACGTAGATATAATAGTTAGATTAGAATAAGGACTGAGAGAATAAAAATGAGATCAGATAAAAGAGATAGAGCAAGGAAGCAGATAGATAGATAGAGATAGAATAGATAGACAGATAGATAGAAATAACTGAGAGAGATAAAAAATAGAGAATAGATAACAGAGAACGAGCAAGGATGAATAGATAGATAGATAGAGAGATAGATAGAAAATGACTGAGAGAGATAAAAATAGAGATAGATAAAGATATCAGAGCAGGTAGAGATAGATAGATAGATAGATAGATAGATAGATAGAAATAGACTGAGAGAGTAAAAAATAGGATAGATAAGATATCGAGCTGATAGATAATAATAGATAGATAGTAGAAATAGACTGAGAGAGAAAAATAGAGATAGATAAAGATATCAGAGCCGGTAGAAGATAGATAGATAGATAGATAGTGAAATAGACTGAGAGAGATAAAAATAGAGATAGATAAAGATATCAGAGCAGGTAGAGATGATAGATAGATAAGACTGATAGATAGATAGAAATAGACTGGAGAGATAAAAATAGAGAGATAAAGAGATCAGAGCAGGTAGAGATAGATAGATAGATAGATAGATAGATAGATAGATAGAAATAGACTGAGAGAGATAAAAATAGAGATTGATAAAGATATCAGAGCAGGTGAGATAGCTAGATAGAATAGATAGATAGATAGATAGATATGATAGAAATAGACTGAGAGAGATAAAAATAGAGATAGATAAAGATATCAGAGCAGGTAGGATAGATAGATAGATAGATAGATAGATAGATAGATAGATAGAAATAGACTGAGAGAGATAAAAAATAGAGATAGATAAAGAGATCAGAGCAGTGGAAGAGATAGATAGATTATAATAGATAGATAGATAGATAGATAGATAGATATTGACAGAAAGATAAAAAATAGAGATAGATAAAGATATCAGAGCAGGTAGAGATAGATAGATATATAGATAGATAGATAGATAGATAGATATAGACTGATAGAGATAAAGAAATAGAGATACTGGCGATGTAGAAGCACCTAGAAAATAATTCAATTCTCTTTCTTTTAGATCAGTTGCTATTTCCAAGGTTAAAAAGGCCAGTCTGCTCTAACTATTTAACCAAATCTAGAAGAAGAATAGTTGGATTCATGCCTTTCCTAACAGTATCTTTAAAAATTTAGTTATGTTTATTAAATCCTTAAAAGTAATGATTAAATCCTTAATTTAGCCACAAATAATTTTCCAACGATAAATTTACCATACAATGATTTTACTGGCAATAAATGTACTATTATATGAAATGTCCTGGGTATGACATCAAACGGCTTCTCATGGCGAAGTTCCAATTTTGGAGCTCTGGGGAGTATGGAGTACCCCTTGATCGCCATTACTTCCAGGTCCACTTTGACCCCAAGTTGTAGTACTTCTGAGGGTCCCATCTATGGGTTAAATAGAAAAAAAATTAGTTTTAAAAACTGTGTTTAAAAAAAACTATTTTTAGTCTGTGGCGACCGGAAGTTCTTACTTCAACAAACAGAAGTCAAATGACAAAAATGAATAGTTTGCGCATGGGATTGCGCATCTGAGTAAAAAAAAAAAAGAAAAAGAAAAATCTGTACAATTTCAACCAATAAGAGACATTCGCGCCTAAAAGGAAATTTATCAAATAGACCTTTTCGGAGCCTAGTCCAATGCTATTTAAAGCCAACTTTTCATATTTCCAACCAGAAAGATCAACTTGCCTAAGGGAATTCACGTCACCCTTTTAAGAACATTTCGCTTACATGCTGAAGGTATGAACTATCTCTCCCTAATAACCTACACTTTCGGAGAATAAAACATTGATTCATTCAACTTATGCCTGACTGCTGTTTTGTTGACTTTAAACTTTCACCTTTTCTTTCTCACTTAGAGATTTATAACATCTCTGCTTATATTTTAACGTTGAAACTTTTCAAAAAAGCACCTTTTTACAGAACTTTGCAAGTATTTGTATTACCTTTTGTAAACTTCATGTTAATAAAAATTTATTTGTTTTAATGTGAGTTCTTGTCTTTTTATGCCATGTGCTTATATAATATATTCTTATAGTGTGAATGTGTACTTTGACTAAATAACCTACAAGGCTTTGAAAACCCTAACCACTATAAATTAGTTACCCCTAACACGACCAAGTTTTGTTTAAATATTTTATTGACTGACATTCGTTCTTCTTTTCATAGTTATTTACTAAGCTTAGCTTAGTTGTAGCACAGTATAGGGCACCCAGTGAGACTCAAACTCACTAGTAATGGGGTGTTGGTTGTTTTATGGCATATCAATCCTTTCTGGGTCATTTTATGCCAAATCAGTGTAGAAAACAAATCTTAAACTCAGTAGGCAAGTCACATGACAGGAAATAGTTTTTTTGTTTTGATTTGTTTTGTTTTGTTGTTTTTTGGGTTTGGTTTTTGGTTTTTGGTTTTGTTTTTTTGTTGGGTAGTGATATTTTTATTCTGTTAAAATTGGGTGTATTAAACATAATTGAGTTTTGTTTAAATATTTTATTGACTGACAATCGTTCTTCTTTTCATAGCTATTTACTAAGCTTAGCTTAGTTGTAGCACAGGGCGAGAAGTATAGGGCACCCAGTGAGACTCAAACTCACTAGTAATGGGGTGTTGGTTGTTTCTATTTTGTTGGGTAATGATATTTTCATTCTGTATAAAACTCCAAAACTGGAACCTCACCATCAGATAGAGTGTAATGTCATTCCCAGGATATGAAGACCCTCAGCCACCACCTTATAGCACCCATATGTTAAAAAGGGTTGGCGGCAACCATATAGGGTGCTAGGGCTTGATTATAGGTGCTTTAAGTCCTTTGTATGTCTTTATAAAATAGCAGTGTCCTTGTAGTTAGTTATATTTCAAAATTTGTTTTTGGGTGGAGAAAAAAACCAACCCCCTTTTTTTTGCCCTTCAAAAAACCTGGGCCCCGCCCTTTCCCCTTTTCGAAAAAAGGCTTGCTGAATTTTAGATAACAAAGATATTAGGGAACATGATCAGAAAATCGGAAAAGCGCGGGAGACACCCCCCCCCGCTTCCGCCCTCGTATGTGTGTGTACATCGGAGGATGTAAAAATGTGTAAATGGATGTTATTTGATGGA
>CM042173.1:14947114-14970476 GCA_023376005.1 Doryteuthis pealeii
ATGTCTCTCTCTTTCTTTCTCCTCTCCTCTCTCTGTCCTTTCTTCTCTTCTAATCTCTTTCTCCTGTTCCTTTTCTTTCCTCTCTCTTCCCTCTCTCTCTCTCTCTCTCTCTCTCCTCTCTCTCTCTTCTCTCTGGTTCCTCTCTTCTCTCTGTTCCTTTCTTCTCTCAGTTCCCCCCCTCTCTCTCTCTTTCTCTCTATGTTCTTCCTTCTCTCCCCCCCCCCTCTCTCTCTCTCTCTCTCTCTCCTTCCTTCCTCTCTCTCTCTCTCTCTCTCTCTCTCTCTCTCTCTGTTGTTTATTTATCTCCCTGTTCCTCTCTTCTCTCTCTTCCTTTCTCTCTCTGTCCCACCCTCTCTCTCTCTTCTCTCTCTCTCTCTCTCTCTCTCTCTCCTCTCTCTCTCTCTTCTCTCACACACACACACACACACACACTAATTATGACCTGCATTAAAATAAAGCCATCGATTGCTTCAACTTAAGAGTCTGTATTTCATTCCTTGTAGGTTAAAAAAAAGTAAAAATTATTATTCTTGAATTTATTGAAATGTACACTCCATAGATATACAATGAACAGAATTTCATGAATTTTTCTTCTGAACATCTTAATTAAAAGGAGAATGATAAAATATTTACATAAATCAATTAATAACTGAACTGGTTACAAGTAAAAGTTAATTGAGTAATCAAAGAATACTTATTATAATTATAATTAATAAAACTACAGTATAACCTGTTATAAGGCAGACTCCAAGATACACACATACTTTAGAGAGAGAGAGAGGAGAGGGTAAGAGGAGAGAGAAGGAGAGAGATGGTTACGACGATGGAGAGGAAAAATGTGCCTTGTAATGTATATTCAGAAGAATATCTATCCATTGGTTTGGTTGTTTTGTTTTACGACATATCAACCTCAGTGGGTCATTTAATGCCGATAAAGTTTTGAAATAAATCAATTCTTAATGGATAATACAATTTTTTTATAAATACATTTTTCTATTTAATCCATAGATGGGACCCTAACAGGTACTACCACTCCGGGTCAGAGTGGACCAGGGAGCAATGGTGATGAAGGGGTGCTCCACATTCCCCAAACCTCCAAAAAACTGGAACCTCACCATCAGATAGAGTTTAACGTCATTCCCACGACATGTAGACCCGCAGCCATCGCCTTCTAGCACCCATATGATAAAAAGGGGTTGGGGCTTGCCATAAAGGCAATAGGGTTGGGAAAATCATATAGGTGCTAGGGCTTGACGTGACCAGCCGATTGATTGGAGGGGGTCTCTCCGACCGCCCGTCTAGCCCAAGATAGGACCAAAGTCTATCCATTGGTGATTTTCATAAATATATACATGAAAAGAAGTCAAATTTATTGATATGTTCCATATTTCTTTCATCTTTTACAAGTACTAGCAAAATAAAAAAAAACACCCTCCGGGCGATGTAAAAATAATTTTTTGAAACATATTGCCCGAGGGGTGGGAGTAAAAAATTCAATGTCAGTGAGTTTGTACCCTAAGTAAGTAAAATCATCAAATCCATTAAAGGATTAAAAAAATGAAACAATTTGAAATGTAAACTTTAAATATGTATTAAAATAAAACAAACTATATATAGATATATAATACCAGTCATGTATTTATTAAAACTTGTTTTAAAAAATAATGAGGATTGTCTAATGTTGCATGTTCAAATTTTGAGTGTATTTATTCTATGTTATGACGATTTTGGGTAATGTGACGTAAGCAGTGACGTAGTTTTTGTTACAGACAAAAACCTGAAGCGAATCTCCATTATTAATAGATATGAAAAAGGCAACTGTTTCACCTCTTTCGTAGATGAAGCATCTAAATCTCTTTACATTGAAGCGGCATTTGTTAATGGGGGTCCATCTTGTACCCAGTACCTCACATGTATATATATATATTAGGGGTACCGGAAAGTTCTGTCCGCTTTTTCTTAACCAAACTAAAACACCAGATTAAGTCTAGACAGCTGTTTTCAAGGTCAAATCAGATGCCAGATACTCAGTTAAACTTCACATTTAGTTAAATCTCCTGTTGTTACATAATGATTGGATCCCTAATACATTTTTAAGGTAGTGTACAAATCATTATGGCGATCAGTACAGCTGATGGCCTTGAGAGTGAGTGACAATGCTTGACCTCATTCTGACCTTGCTTTCTGGGGATAGACCGTGAGAACCCCGATAGAAAGCCCCCTTCCGGTTTAAGGAGTAAACAACTCAGTTAGTCAGTTAGAACCTAGAAGCCGAGCTAGCAAGATGTGAGTCTCACTGCGCAGTTGTCTGGTCTGGGGATCTACGAATAAAGTAACATCAACATAAATCAAAGTCTTGTGTTTATTACTAAAAACTAACAATGACACAAGGCTTCTGATATGGAATGATCCCCAACAGAAACCAGACCGAAGTCCCCAAGAAACACCACGACAAGACCAGACCAAGATAGATGATAGACGATAGAAGAAGCAAATCCGGCCAGAAGAAGATACGACCAGAGTAAGAAGTAAGAGAAGTATATAACATATACTATTTAGTGCCGGTAAAGAAGGCTATGCAACATATATCTATTTAGTGCCGTCAAAGAAAAGGCACTACGTAACACTGTTGTTGATAGTTTAAAAAATCTATAGCCCATGGAAGACAAAAGTTTCAAAGTGAATCATATGCGTCATTGCATGTCAAGTTCAAAAATCGGTTGGGTCTCTTGGTGAAGGTAATCCTTCAACACACACAGTAGTTCTCCATTAAGAGGTTGTGTTATAACTGCCATCCTTGTATTCAAATCGATCAGAGTTCACGTCTGACAAGACACCGTCTACGTATGTAGCCCGCAATTCGTCTCGTTAACGACAAAGGTGAGCTGACTCATTTCCCCAACATTAACATAAGCATATCCGAATGAATCCCACAAAGGTAGCAATCCAACAACTGCAGTGAAAAACATAACCGCTGTCTATCCAGAAGGTGTGAGTGTTAGAAACTGCCGTAGATGGGTTTTGAAATTTCAAGAAGGCAATTTCGACCTTACTGATGAGCCTCGATCGGGAAGACCCAGTCTTTTAGGTGATGAACTTTTGAAAGCTGCAGTGGAAGAAGATCCTCGACAAACAATCAGAACATTCTCCCATAGACTTGATGCACCTTGGACTACTGTTCAGGAGCATCTGAAAAAGATTGAAAAGGTGTATAGAGAGGGTAGGTGGGTTCCTCATCCGTGTACAAGAATCAATCCCTATGTGCGATTAGTTACCCTATACCTTCTAATAAGTAAAGAGATCCTTTAATGCCGAATCAAGCCATTTTGATAAACTAACGACTCGGATTGCTACAGTACCTGCTGTTGTTTAAGTGGTTACCCAATTAAATATTAAATAGACTCATTGCTGCTTATCTTCGTTATTAACAATGACTAATCTGCATAAAACAAGATACCCTATCGATGATTATTAGCTCTTTCACCTCTTAAGCTTGCTGAATCTTCTCACCAGTGGTTGAGGTTGACGGGCTTCCTGATTCCTCTTCATTTCTGGCCACTTTTAAAGTTCTCTATTCACTCTCACACAATTCCACGCGGTGTTGCACTATTCCCGTATTGTGCTAATAGCTTCCAATGAATGTCAGCCCCTGACACTCCACCCGACCAGAGAATTTGGGTCATTTCCTGTTTACATACTGCTAGTGGAGTTGCCCTGTTTAAAGTGTAAAGACGGCAAGAATAATGGCGGGGTCAGGGTTTAAACGTCGTTCATGTTACCGTGATAGTACTAACTAAAAGCAGGCATACAGAGAACGCAATGTGAAAATAATTTTCTTCGTGTGTTTCTTGTCAAACAAGAATGATAAAAAAATAATCACCTGAGGAAGGCCGGGAGACAGATCCGCCAAAAGGAGGTGTATATAACAATAAAGATGTGGACAACAGTCCGAAAAATATATTTTTGTAGTCATTTTTTCTTAAGGGGAAATAATTCTTCTATCATTCTTTCACCTCATTTTTAAAATTCTTTTAATAAATTTGACACCTAAAATTTACACGACAATAGACACTTTTTAAGGCTTTCTTAGATGATTTTAAAGCCTCATGTCTCCGCAAAACGATCAAATTGATCACTTTCTTTGGTCTCTTTGTAATCTACATGACTTAACCGTAATGAATAGTGTCGAGTTCAATTTAATTTCCATTACTCCCAGTTCCACTGACCCGTTGGATTAATGTCTGTTAAGGTTCCATCTAGGGGTCAAATGGATGAATTTGAAAATTAGGACCATATTACCTTTAGGTACCCCTTTTTGATCTCGATTAAGAAAGGACATGTTTTTCATTCACACCGTCAATATCCGGTTGTTTGTTAGGGGTTAGGATTAGGGGTTAGGGGTAGGGGTTATAGTTAGGGTTAGTTTTATAATTTTTCTTTTAAATCTAAAAATCGTCTGTTAAAACAACCGGATATTGACGGTGTAAATGAAAAACATGTCCTTTCTCAATCGAGATCAAAAAGGGGTGCCTAAAGGTCATATAAGGGCCGGTTTAGCTCAGTCGGTAGAATGTCTGACTAGAGACCACAAGGTTCCGGGTTCGATACAGGCCCCCGCCAACTCAGCGTAGGAGTAGCACAGGGATCTGTGTGGTAAAGTGAGGAGCTGATGGTAGGTGTGGCGCTCCACCTCAGACGCAAAAAACAATTTCCTTGGTCTAGCTCTACTGAAAATGGGATAAACTCCTTCGATATCTGGCTGATACCGACTTTAGGCCACCCCGACGACTTTACTTTACTTTTTACTTTAAAGGTCATATGGTCCGAAAATTATTTGTATTAGATAGAAATGGGGTGTTTGGGATAAACTTTATGTAAACACAATCTTATTTATTGAAGAACTCAAATAAGATTTTTTCAAACAAAAGAGAAAGGTAATACATACTATTAGAAATCTATTATTAATGGAGATTCGCTTCCGGTTTTTGTCTGTAACAAAAATTACGTCACTGCTTACGTCACATTACCCAAAATCGTCATAACATTTTTTTAATACACTCAAAATTTGAACATGCAACATTAGACAGTCCTCATTGTTTTTAAAAACAAGTTTTAATAAATACATGACTGGTATTATATATCTATATCTAGTTTGTTTTATTTTAATACATATTTAAAGTTTACATTTCAAATTGTTTTATTTTTGAATCCTTTAATGAATTTGATGATTTTACTTAGAGTACAAACTCGCTGACATTGAATTTTTTACTCCCACCCTCAGGCAATGTTTCAAAAATGTATTTTTACATCGCCCGGAGGACGTTTTCATTTTGTACTAGTGTTATTAATGTATAAATTATTGAATGTATAAATTGTAAGGAAAATTATATAAGATGTATACAATTTTTGAATAACAAATTTTTTTTTAATCGTAAAATCAATGTTTTTTTTATCTTCTTTTTATACAACCCTATATTGGACAAAATAACTTTTTATTGCCGTAATGGACTTTTTCAAAATATTGCCAATACATAAAACAGACAATTATTCAGTTAAGTAACATAATTTCATTTATTAGTAAATATTATATATATATATATATATATATATATATATATATATATATATATAATATATATATTATATAGGAAATAAAAACAAATTTAAACTGACCGTAAAAAGCCATCATCTCTGTTTGAATAAATAAAAAAAAAATTGTAAGAACAGGATCGTCTGATCTATGTTAATTTTTTTTATTTGAGACACACACACACACACACACACACACACACACATACACACACACACACATACATATATATATATATATATATATATATATATATATATATATATATAAGTAATTGGTAATTTGCTTGAAGTATTGTTAAGTATGTTATAAAATATTAAAATTCGAAGGCAACACAATGCGTATAAAAAATAAAGACAAAAATATGTTTTATATGTCTTATCGATTTCGAAGCTAGAGCTTCATCATCAGAGTTTACTTTCAGAAAAAGTATTTTTTAATAAAAAAAATTTTCTGAAAATAAACTCTGATGATGAAGCTCTAGCTTCGAAATCGATAAGACATATAAAACATCTTTTTGTCTTTATTTTTATACCCATTGTGTTGCCTTCGAATTTTAATATTTTATATATATATATATATGAGGTAAGGTAAAAGGAAAAGTGGACAAAAATAATGACTCAAACAAGTAGATGTACGAGAGAAATATTTCGTTCCGCTTTAAGCGAGGAACGTCATCAGTTTGTTTATTCAAAACATATTACATACATTTGTATTTAAAGAGGAGAAAATGAGTTTGATGATGAATTCAGGGGAAGGAAAAGTTTGTGAAGATTTGGTTGATCAGAGGATATCTATCATGGGAAGTGGAGAGGGAAGTTCAGAGGATAGTAATTTGTACGGGAAGATAAGATGAGGAGGTTGCTAGGTGCTTGTTAGGAAAGCGGGGTGGTAGGTAGAATTGGGTTAAAATTGTTGGTTGGTCAGGAGAGAGATTTTTTTATTTATTCCAATCCTACATCTACTTGTTTGAGTTATTATTTTTTGTCCACTTTTCCTTTTACCTTACCTCATACTGTCGGATTTACTCCAACCCCCCTATCTTCTATAATATATATATATATATATATATAATATATATATATATATATATATATATATATATATAATTTTTTAAAAAATGGACTCTGTCGTCGATTTTCGACGCATGAGTGTTTATCTAGTGAACAATCAGCACAGTGATTTGTTTATAGTGGTGAAGGCTTGTGTTGGACCATTCCACACTTTTTTGGTACAGTCGATAGGAAAGAATTGGTGCATCAAGGAATGCCACGAACCCAATCAACGACTGACCTCAGGAATTTTGAATTCAGAGTTATCCCTCTCCTAGACTGGTTACCTACCCAATGTTAAAGAGCCCAGTCTGCCCTACTATTTAACCCATAGCAGGAGGGAGAATATATGGATTCATACCTTTCCCAAGGGGATTAGCGCTATGTGAAATGCCAACAGCTTCGGCTAGGAATTGAATATATATATATATATATTATATATATATATATATATATATATATATATATAACTCCTAGTTCGATACCCGCACTCGCCAACTCAGCGTATTAGTAGTACAGGGATCTGTGCGGTAAAGTAAGGAGCTGATGGTAGGTGTGGCGCTCCACCTCAGACGCTAAAATAATCTCCTTGGTCTAGCACTAGTGAAAAGGGCATAGACTCCTTGCTGCATAGCTGATACCGACATTAGGCCGCTCCGACGACTTTACTTTACTTATATATATATATATATAGAGAGAGAGAGAGAGAGAGACAGAGACAGAGAGATAGTATAGTATCGTATATTTATTAGGGAATACTTCTCAATATCATTGATAGATCATGTATCTTAGAGTAGCGTGATCATTGACATCATATTCCCCGCTAATATAACTTTATATATATATATATATATATATATATATATATATATATATATATATATATATAGTGAGAAATTTGAAAAACACAGGTTTAAATAAAATGAGGGGTAAGTTTATTATCCAACGCTGCAGTGTTTCAGTCTGTTTAGTAGATCTTCTTCAGGGCTTTTGTCTTAATGAAAATAAATTTATCACAGATAATCAGGAGATTGTGAGAGTCTTTTGTTGATCGATCCCCTAAAAATACTTTTAAAGTGGATTGATCAACAAAAGACTCTCACAATCTGATTATTATTATTATTTATTTGAACCTGTGTTTTTTCAAATTTCTCACTATACTACATACCGTCGAATTCACTTCCATTTCTCTTCACACACACACACATATATATATTATATATATATATATATATATATATGTGTGTGTGTGTGTGTTGTGTGTGTGTGTGTGTGTGTTAGGCCCAGCTACCGCTAGGACTTCTATGATAAATAAAATTTCCCTGTTATACACAAACACACTGTTGACGGATCAGTTGATACATGCTGCGTAAAAATCTAGCCAAATAATCAGTCTCGAGGGTCAATCCCAGCGGACAGTCGAGTGGCCTTGTCTGGTGAATACACGTGGATGGTCAATCGAGAGGCCAGTCAACCATAAGGCTGGTTCATTGATCCGATCGGAGAAAGAACAGTCCGCTAGAAATCGAAATATGAAAAAGACAACTGACAGTTTATTAAGATAAAAAAATCCGTCAATTTCTGACAAGGTTCTTGATAGACAATAACACGTGGCGTAAAAATGTAGACACAATTATATTTTTCAAGTCTTTTTCCGAGCCTAATGGATCTGCGAGACTACCTTTTTACAACCCCCCCCCCTCGTCTACTTAGGCGACGCCGAGTGGCCGTTTCTAGTAGAAAATAAATAAATATTAAACAAAGACCCGTTTTTTTTTTCAACTTATCCCCTTAGTGCATGTCTTATTTATGTATTTTTTTCTTTTTGTCGCGAGATAGCCGGCAAGATGGTGGGGGGGGCGGGACGGTGAACTCGTAGTTATTTAAAACAA
This sequence comes from Doryteuthis pealeii, assembly GCA_023376005.1. NCBI lineage: Eukaryota > Metazoa > Mollusca > Cephalopoda > Myopsida > Loliginidae > Doryteuthis > Doryteuthis pealeii. The sequence goes on from CM042173.1 coordinate 14,955,649, forward strand.
AATAAAAATGTATTTTCTTTTTAAACATATTCTTGTGAATAAAGTGTTAGAGTCAAAAATAAAACGCAATGCCCTTGCGGAAGTCAGTTTCAGCTATAAGGACCAATTGACAGAAGGGGGTGGGCGTGATACACACACTCATGGAAAGACAGGCCGATGGTAGCTGTAAGAAGTTTGAGGTAAGCTAAGCCCTCCACCCTGAAGCGACACATGACGGACGCCATGGAAACATTTCCTACATTGAAGTCTGACCTGTGTGGCAGGGCCTGTATGTCGAGGGTTTCATATGTGTGCCAGGGTACATAAAACAAGCTGGATCCATGGGCCACCTGCATGCTCACAACTGAACTACTTGTAGAAATGGCCTTATTCTGTCAAGAAGCGGCAATCACCATATATATCCCCTTAGTCAAACTTGTGTTAAAATGTGACGAGATACATTATGTTGATTAGTTTTTATGTTTTGTTTGTTATTTTAAATACATTTCGTTTAATCTTATTATAATGGAGATTGTGTGTTTTTCTGTCTGTAACCGAAACTATATTACTACTCAAGTCACAATTCCCTTAATTATTTACGTCAAATTCTCCATGATTTCATTCTTTTAAACCTTCAGTTATTAATAAAAATTATATACTTAAATACTTGCACCTGGAGGGTGCATATATTTGCTAGTACTTATAATTTAAAATCAAAATAAATTTCGAACACTATACAAATAAACAGTCAGCCATTAACAGAAAATTTTCAAAATCGACTTATTCGCACAATTTGCGTCACACAGTTTGAAAAAATTAAATTTAAATAACATGGATTTTTTTTTTTTTTTTTTGCATTTAGTATTTTAATAGGAGACATTAATTTTTATTTTCAGAGTGGCTAGATCAACGCAAGGTCTTTTTTTAGATAGGATTTTAATGGGGCCTCCTGCGAGTATCCAACTCGTAATTCAACATTAATGGATCTGCGAGACTATCTTTTTACCCCCCCCCTCCTCTACCTAGGGGACGCCGGGTAGCCGCTTCTAGCATATACATAAAGAGCAGTTGTGTGTATTTGTATGTCCAGAGGAAACTTCGAAAATAAAACAATTAACGACAAAGTAAGTATATATACACATTAAATATCACCAGGGCTTGGTTTTTGAGCCAACACAATAGAGATTTGATTTATATTCGTGAAGATAAGTAAAAAAAATTAAATTTAAATGATAACATGGATATTTTTTTTTTTTTAGCATTTAGTATTTTAAATTGGAGACATTAATTTTTCTTTTCAGAGGCAAAGTCTTTTTTACATAGGGATTTTAATGGGGCCTCCTGCGAGGATCCAGCCCGTGATTCAACAATAATGGATCTGCGAGACTACCTTTTTTACCCCCTTCCTCTACTTAGGCGACGCCGAGTGGCCATTTCTAGTAGAAAATAAATAAATATTAAACAGAGACCCGTTTTTTTTCTCAACTTATCCCCTTAGACAAACTTGTGTTAAAATGTTACAAGATACCGTATGATAATTAGTTTGTTTTATATATATTTACCAAGCCCTCCGCACGAGTAGGATGCGACACAAGGTCAATTTCTTAAGCGGAGTTCAACAGGTTTGAATTCAGAGTTTTCCTTCTCCTAGACCAGTTGCCTAACCAAGGTTAAAGAGCCCAATCTGCCCTACTATTTACCCATAGCTGGAGGGAGAGTAGAATTCATACCTTTCCCAAGGGTATTAGCGCTAAGTGAAATGCAATTACCACGTCCAGGATTTGAACTCGGGGCGACGAGTCCATTTCCCATGACTTTAACCATTACACCACGCGCTTCCTTAGTTTGTTTTATATGTTTTGTTTAATACTTACAATTTAAATCTAAAATAAATTTTGGACACTACAAAATTAAACAGTCAAGTAAGGTAATGCCATGAACAAAAAAGATTTTCAAAAATAATTTCAAACAACGTTCATGGACACTAACTACAATTGGTATCATTGTTACTCTCGTGTTCCACAGTCTTTTTTTGTTCTCTGGCAAGGTCCTCGTATTTGTCTCTTTTCTCTCTTTTTCCTTTTCACTCTACGGTTCGCCGGAATGACAACGTCCACAAGAGATCTAGTGCCTTTTTCTTGTTAATTAACACTAGGCCTGGGTTTTGGCCGGGATTACGTGATCCCCCTCCGATCAATCGGCTTGCCAGGTCAAGCCCTAGCACCTATATGATTGTCCCAATCCTATTGCTCGTATGTCAACCCTCAACCCTCTTTACCTGTTGGCTGTGGGTGGCAACCCGTGATGCTTAAGGACAGTCTTGGTGGATGAGCAGTCCATGACCTGCAACACTCCACTTAGAACCTTACTTAGGCTAGACGGGCGGTCGGAGAGGCGATCAATCGGCTGGTCACGTCAAGCCCTAGCACCTATATGATTGTCCCAACCATATTGCCCTTATGGCAACCTCCAACCATTTTTATCATATTCAAATTATCTGTACCCAATTCTGAGTTTAAATGACCCATGAAGTGCTCGATATGCCATTCAATATATAAAATCAAATAGATATTTTACTTCTATTCGTTGAAAGTAAACGATTTGCGTTTAAACTGTCTTGAAATCCTAGATAGCTCGATTGACTTCATCGCGCGGCTTTAAAAGGACTCAAACCAAAGTATTTTAAATTCAATTAAGTTTAATTAATACTAAATTACCCTTCGTAATTAGTTTTGTACATACACAAACAATTGAAAAAGATAATTGTCCTGTTTGTTTGTTTTGTTTAACATCTTTTCTTTTTGCGTTAATGGGATTCTCAATTCTGTTTATAATCGTTGTCGGTCTTCAAGGACATTTTATTAATGGGTGACAAAATCAATATCTTCTTTTTCTTCTTCTTCTTCTTCTTCTTTTTCTTTTTCTTTTTCTTCTTCTTCTTCTTCTTCTTCTTCTTCTTCTTTTTCTTCTTCTTCTTCTTTTTCTTCTTTTTTTTTTCTTCTTCTTCTTCTTCTTCTTCTTCTTCTTCTTCTTCTTCTTCTTCTTCTTCTTCTTGTCTTAAAATTCTTATCCTTCTCTTTCTCTTAATTCTTCTTCTTCTTCTCCTCCTCTCAATTCTTCTTCTTCTTCTTCTTCTTCTTCTTCTTCTTCTTCTTCTTCTTCTTCTTCCTTCCTTCTCTCTTCTTCTTCTTCTTCTTCTCTTCTTCTTCTTCTCTTCTTCTTTTTCTTCTTTCTTCTCCTCCTCTCAATTCTTTCTCTTCTTCTTCTTCTTCTTGTCTTAAAATTATTCTTCTTCTCTTTCTCTGAATTCTTCTCTTCTTCTTCTTCTTCTTCTTCTTCTCTCTCAATTCTTCTTCATCTCTCAATTCTTCTACTTCTTCTATCTCTCAATTCTTCTTCTTCTTCCGCTCAATTCTTCTTCTTCTTCTTCTTCTTCTTCTTCTTCTTCCGCTCAATTCTTCTTCTTTCTTCTTCTCTACTTCTTCTTCTCTCTCAATTCTTCTTCTTCTTCCGCTCAATTCTTCTACTTCTTCTTCTCTCTCAATTCTTCTTCTTCTTCCGCTCAATTCTTCTACTTCTTCTCTCTCAATTCTTCTTCTTCCGCTTCTTTCTACTTCTTCTTCTCCTCAATTCTTCTTCTTCTTCCGCTCAATTCTTCTACTTCTTCTTCTCTCTCAATCTTCTTCTTCTTCTTCCGCTCAATTCTTCTATTCTTCTCTCTCAATTCTTCTTCTTCTTCGCTCAATTCTTCTACTTCTTCTTCTCTCTCAATTCTTCTTTCTTCTTCTTCCGCTCAATTCTTCTTTCTTCTCTCAATTCTTCTTCTTCTTCTTCCGCTCAATTCTTCTACTTCTTCTTCTCTCTCAATTCTTCTTCTTCTTCTTCCGCTCAATTCTTCTACTCTCTCAATTCTTCTTCTTCTTCCGCTCAATTCTTCTCTTCTTCTTTCTCTCTCAATCTTCTTCTTCTTCCGCTCAATTCTTCTACTTCTTCTTCTCTCTCAATTCTTCTTCTTTCTTCTTCCGCTCAATTCTTCTACTTCTTCTTCTCTCTCAATTCTTCTTCTCTTCTTCCGCTCAATTCTTCTACTTCTTCTTCTCTCTCAATTCTTCTTCTTTCTTCCGCTCAATTCTTCTACTTCTTCTTCTCTCTCAATTCTTCTTCTTCTTCCGCTCAATTCTTCTACTTCTTCTTCTCTCTCAATTCTTCTTCTTCTTCCGCTCAATTCTTCTACTTCTTCTTCTCTTTCTTCTTCTTCTTCTTCCGCTCAATTCTTCTACTTCTTCTTCTCTCTCAATTCTCTTCTTCTTCCTCTCAATTCTTCTTCTTCATATAATAATGGGGGGGGGCAAAGTTAAGTGACCTTCTTCATGCTGGTTGGATCAAAAATGGTATGTCCGAAAAGGAGTAATGTATAAAATTGTTTTCGTATGCAAAGAGCGGGACGGAATCTGTTGATGAGGAGGACTTCGAGTAAAGCCAGAAAGAAAAATTGTGGACCTTCTTTCTTTTAAAAGATATAAATTTCTCCCGTTGGATCCATAACAACAATTTATATATATATATATATATGATGATTATCAATATATATATATATATTTATATATATATATAATATATATATCTTATTATAATGGAGATTGTGTGTTTTTCTGTCTGTAACCGAAACTATATTACTACTCAAGTGACAATTCCCTTAATTATTTACGACAAATTCTCCATGATTTCATTCTTTTAAACCTTCAGTTATTGATAAAAATTGTTTTACATTATTAATACTGTTGACCATATCTACGTATTAATAACATGCAATTGTATTTATATATACAACAAAATAGCGGTTTACAGTTTGAACTAGAAGGCTAATTTGCATATTGATATTTAAAATTTTATTTTAATAAATATGCTTGGTATTATTGATTTCTAATTGTTTTGGTTTTATCTTAAGAAATATAAACAAAAATCTCGTGGATAAATCTTAAAAGAAATTTATTACAAGAAGAAATAACTGTAATATTGTCCTTTACTTCCTATTTTAACTAAATAGTTAAATTAGGAAAATTTACCAATGAAAGAGGGGAGTAATGAAAAATGATGGAATAGTTAGTTTTAAAGTTGTTCTATTTTTCGATTATACCCCCTCTGTTGCAGATCTTTTTATCTGCATTCTTAGTCAGTTTCATTAGCCTTTCTAATTTAATATGATATTATATTATATCAAAACTTAAATACTTGCACCCGGAGGGTGCATATATTTTGCTAGTATATATAAATATAAATTGTTGTTATGGATCCAACGGGAGAAATTTATATCTTTTAAAAGAAAGAAGGTCGGCAATTTTTCTTCTTTTTTTTTTTTTTTTTCAAAAAAGTATATCTTATTTTCGCGACACGTGTTTCAGATTTTAGTATCTTTTTCTGTTCTTGTCCAATAATCATCTTTGATGAAACACTGTTGTATTATTTCGCAGACAACCAGAAGCCAATGTTCGAAGTATGGTATATGCAAAATGTAAACCCCCCCCCCCCAGCAAAAAAAAAAAAACCTTGATAACTCCGTGTGCTGATATACCTGAAATGTTTCATATAGATGGGTCGACTAGTAGATACAATTGAAACAGAACTGCTTCATATGTTTAATAGTGCGCGCGTTTGGAAGGTAAGTAAAAGGAAAGACTGATGGAATACCGAACTTAACCTATTGCCTGAGGTAAGTATAATTGGATAAACTGCAGTTTTGAGGATGCGAAACCTCCAACTGCTTCAGGCAATATTGCATTAGAGGCTATCAGGCCTATTAAGTCAGCATACATGTATTCTATCTCTCCTTAGCACACCACTACTCTCTCTCTCTCTCTCTCTCATCGCCCCCTCTCTCCTCCCCCCTCTCTCTCTCTCTCTCTCTATCTATCTATCTATCTAGTGATCGGAGATGACTGTCCAATAAGAAATCGAACTTTTCAAACACCTCGTCAAATTGCCGTTCCAGCTTGAAATGTTGTATAGTGGTAAAGTAACAAGATAACAGCGGGTTAATGAAAAGCACTTTTTGGTGGTTTGGGACATTGAACGCCTCAATTTTATTAACAGGAAAGAAAAAAAAACAATGTAGGAAGGTAGTTTGGATAGTTTGAAAATGATAATTCAGGTTCGTAAATGAAATTGTGTTAATAATAATAATAATAATAATAATAATAATAATAATAATAATAATAATAATAATATGTATGGACAATTAAATAATAATAATAATAATAATAATAAAATAATAATAATAATATGTATGGACAATTAAATTTTGACCATACAACAAAATGGTATATGCATAAACCAGAATCTGTTCTTGAGAACGAAACGCATAAAATTCTCTGGGACTTTGAAATAAAAACGGATCACCTTATCCCAGCAAGAAGACCAAACCTAGTATTGATAAACAAAAAAGAAAGAACTTGTCAACTGGTGGATTTTGCAGTGCCAGCAGATCACAGGGTGAAGCTAAAGGAAAATGAAAAAAATGGACAAATATCTAGACCTTGCCAGAGAACTGAAAAAGTTATGGAATATGAAAGTCAAAGTGATACCAATTGTAGTTGGTGCACTTGGAACAGTCCCAAAAGGATTGGAAAAGGGTCTGGAATGTTTGGAAATTAGAGGAAGGGTTGAAACCATTCAGAACACTGCACTGCAGCAATCTGCCAGAATACTCAGAAGAGTCCTGGAGACCTGAGGAAACTTGCTGTCACTCAGACTCCAGTGAAAGACCATCAGCTAACGCTGATGTGAAAACTCAAAAGGAGTAAATGATAATAATATAAAACTCAACAAAATAGTAAATGTAGACTTTGCGGGAATAGAGATGAGACTGTAAACCATATACTCTGCGAATGTAGCAAACTAGCACAGCGAGAATACAAAACTAGACACGACTGGGTTGGGAAGGTGATCCACTGGGAATTATGAAAAAAAAAAAATTTTGACCATACAACAAAATGGTATACAAAATCTGTTCTTGAGAACGAAACGCATAAAAATTCTCTGGGACTTTGAAATAAAAACGGATCACCTTATCCCAGCAAGAAGACCAGACCTACTGTTGATAAACAAAAAAGAAAGAACTGCTCTGTGCAGACAAAAACCTAAACACTCCCTTTATTCGTAGTGTGAAAGAAAGAAATATAAGCAGCTTCAAGGATGGTTAAGTGCTACTTGGACCTGGCTCTATGCAAGACGGAGAAACACTCGTCTGTATAGTCGGTCCTACTAGCATTTATAGATGACAAGTGTTCAGCTATGGCCGAATCATATGCTTGGGAATGCCCGGATGTAATATTAGCAATAGCATTGCGAAGTGAGCGTGGAACATGCTGTTTTATTCTAATTTCAAGTCGTTGGGATGTACGTATATATATATATATATCTTATTATAATGGAGATTGTGTGTTTTTCTGTCTGTAACCGAAACTATATTCCTACTCAAGTCACAATTCTCTTAGTTATTGACATCACATTCTCCATGATTTTATTTTTTATCTAAACCTCAATTATTAATAAGATTGTCTTACATTATTAATACTGTTAACTATGTCTACATACTGACAACATGCAATTATATTTATATATACAACAAAATAGCGGTTTACACTGTGAACGGGAAGGCTAATTTGCATATTAATATTAAAAAAATCAAATTTAATAAATATGTGCTTAGTATTATTGATTTCTAACTGTTTGGTTTATTTTAATGAATATAAGCAAACATCTCTTCAATGAATCTTAAATGAAATCCATTAACAAGATAAAATAACTGTCATTTTATTCTTTACTTCCTCTTATAACTAAATACTTAAATTTAGAAAAAAATAACAATGAAAGACGAGAGTGATGGAAGAGTAAGTTTCAGTTGTTCCATTTTTTATTATACTCCCTCTGTTTCAAATCTTTTATTATACTCCCTCTGTTTCAAATCTTTTTATCTGTATTCTTATTTAGTTTCATTAGCCTTTCTAATTTAATATAATATTTTATTACATTAAAACTTAAATACTTGCACCCGGAGGGTGCATATATTTGGTAGTATATAATATATATATATATATATATATATATATATATACGTACATCACAGAGACTTAAAATTAGAATAAACCTTTATATATATATATATATATATATATATATATATATATATATATATATATATATATATAAGTGTATTTTGGCAGTAATTTTTTCTTTATACAATTTTTGTTGAATTGAACAGACAATTCCTGTCTGACAAGTCTTTCATTGATCCGTTCCAATCTTCGGGCCATCCTTCTGGTGTCAGGGTGGAACTGGTATAACAGTCTACCGAAGGTTTCAACACTAGCGCTTTCGACAATACATTTTGCCATCCTCAGGTGGGAAACAATGGAATAGTTTTCCTGTCTCGTTTTTAACGAGAACGAGTAGTAGCAAGGAATTAGTGGGAGATAATATCAATTTGTAGTGGGTTTTTTTTGGAATGGTAGTAGTTTGAACAAAGCAATGGTGATTTTTTTTGGAGAGTGGGGGGGGGGCACTGATTGTGATCGGTGGACTGTTATACCAATTCCCCCCTGACACCAGAAGGATGGCCCGAAGATTGGAACGGATCAATGAAAGACTTGTCAGACAGGAATTGTCTGTTCAATTCAACAAAACTTATATATATATATATATATATATATATATATTATATATATATATAACATATCTCTTAAAGACGTGAGCATTTGAATGGAAGTGTTGTTCTACAGATATTAATTCACTGTGATCCATAGATTGATTTTGTGTCTATAGTTATTTTCTTCAAACACATCTGACTGATCCCATAAAAATACCATTCCCCACATAGTAAGCCCATCTCTACTTTTTCTCATTCCTCTATACTACACACCAAGACCCTCCCTTCTTTCCTCCTTACCAAATTACCTTTTCCCTATAAAAGCAGAATGTACAAGCATTTATCTCAATAACATTTTGAAAAAGCTTCAGCCAACAATTCAATTGAATTTAGTTGCTGTGTTGTTTTATCCACTTTCCTCTATTCCCAACCACATTTTGTCGAATTTATTCAATCCTTCAACCCTCACACACACCCACACACACCCACACACACACACACACACACACATATATTATATATATATATATATATATATATATATATATATATATGCAAATGTAAACAAATCTAGCTATTTACAGCCGACAGTGTATTAGCACATATTCTCCCAAATACACTGTCGGCTGTAAATAGCTAGATTTGTTTACATTTGCGTAAGGTCGTGCGATAAAAGTCTCCAAAGAGGAATATAAGTACTACTAATACCTAAACAAAGCGATAAAAATTGCGATTTCCGTTTGGCGTGATGGTAAAAAGCTTGCGTGCCGTTTCGACACAAGGGTTTCGAGTCACACGCGGGGCGATCTTCGTATCTATAGCTCTGCTGATGAGACCTAATAGGTCGAAATATATATTCAGAGATTGATTTTTTTTTATTTGTTTAGCCTTACATTTAAGTAGTTAAATCCCGCCTAATTAACCATAAATGAATTAACTTTCAAAAAATTAGGTCTGACTACAATTAAAAGCACATATTCTCCCAAATACACACACACACACACACATATATATATATATATATATATATATATATATATATATATATTCACTATCCTATTTTCTTTTCTTAATATACAACAATCAAATATGATCACCTTTCGTCGGATGGCGATAAAACATTTTTTTCCATTTCATGATGGTCAACACTTTTTTCTATTTCTTAGAGACCCTGGGATATGCTGATAACGGTCGTTGACATAATTCCTAACTCATTTGCACCGTTCCCAGTATATGACTGTTCCCACCCCATCATATATGTTTCGTTAGCCCGTTTGTTGGATCTATTTATGTGATTTGCCATCAAATCCACAGCGACGGCATTTACATTTTTTCTGGGTTATTTATTTGATTTTTGATTTTTTTTCTTCTCTTCTTATTCGTTCTTTTCATCTCAGGTTCCACTACCTCCCCCGCTCATTTCCTTTCCCGCTCAATTCAGTGTGTGGAGACGAGGTGTCGGCTTGTGTTTGTTCGCCTCTCTGTTGTTGGGCCTGATCAGCATAAATCGATAGCCGATACACGGATAAACAAAACAGATTCCACATTCTACACGGACACACGTACCTCTCGATTTAGCGACGCACTGGATAGCGATCATTCTTTAGATCGATAAATACAAGCCGAGTTGGGCTTAATAGAGACAGTACACCCCTCCCCATCTTACAACGAAGACAGAAACTCGTGTACCAGAACACGTCATCACGTAATCGCTGGCACATCGTTTACTCGTAAAAAATGAATGGATTTCTATACTTTTCTGCATATTTCAAAGCGATATCATGTGCGTTAGATTTTCTGCATTTTTCCAAGCGACATTCTGTTGGGTTAGATTTTCATATTTCTAAGCAATATCTCGTTGGTTAGATTTTCTTATTTTCAAGCAATATCTCGTAGGTTAGATTTTCTTATTTCCAAGCTATATCTCGTTGGTTAGATTTTCTATTTTCAAGCAATATCTCTAATATCTCGCAGGTTAGATTTTCTTATTTTCAAGCAATATCTCGTAGGTTAGATTTTTCTTATTTCCAAGCTATATCTCGCAGGTTAGATTTTCTTATTTTCAAGCAATATCTCGTAGGTTAGATTTTCTTATTTCCAAGCTATATCTCGCAGGTTAGATTTTTTTTTTCAAGCAATATCTCGTAGGTTAGATTTTCTTATTTCCAAGCTATATCTCGTAGGTTAGATTTTCTTATTTTTCAAGCAATATCTCGTAGGTTAGATTTTCATATCTACAAGCATATCTCGTAGGTTAGATTTTCTTATTTCCAAGCTATATCTCGCAGGGTTAGATTTTCTTATTTTCAAGCAATATCTCGTAGGTTAGATTTTCATATCTACAAGCAATATCTCGTAGGTTAGATTTTCATATCTACAAGCGACATCCTGTGGGCTAGATTTTCTTATTTTCAAGTAATATCTCGGTAGTTAGATTTTCATATTTCCAAGCAATATCTCGTAGGTTAGATTTTCTTATTTCCCAAGCTATATCTCGTTGGTTAGATTCTTATTTCAAGCAATTCTCTTAGATTTTTTTCTTATTTTAAGCAATATCTCGTAGGTTAGATTTCTTATTTCCAAGCTTATATCTCGCAGGTTAGATTTTCTTATTTTCAAAGCAATATCTCGTAGTTAGATTTTCTTTTCCAAGCTATATCTCGCAGGTTAGATTTTCTTATTTTCAAGCAATATCTCGTGGTATGTAGATTTTCATATCTACAGCCAATATCTCGTAGGTTAGATTTTTTTTCCAGCTATATCTCGCAGGTTGATTTTCTTTTTTTCAAAGCAATATCTCGTAGGTTAGATTTTCATACTACAAGCAATATCTCGTAGGTTAGATTTTCATATCTACAAGCAATATCTCGAGGTTAGATTTTCATATCTACAGCAATATCGTAGGTTGATTTTTTCATATCTACAAGGAAATCCTGTGGCTAGATTTTCTATTTTCAAATATATTCGTAGGTTAGATTTCATATTTTCCAAGCAATATCTCGGTAGGTTAGATTTTCTTATTTTTCAAGCATATCTCGTAGGTTAGATTTTCATTCTACAAGGGCGAACATCTGTGGGCTAGATTTTCTTATTTTCAAGTATATCTCGTAGGTTAGATTTTCTTAATTTCCAAGCAATATCTCGTAGGTTCTTTTCATATCTTACAAGGAATCCTATTGGGTAGATTTTCTTTATTTCCACAATATCTCGGTAGGTTAGATTTTCATATCTACAAAGGACATTTCTATTTCCAAGCTATATGTGTTGGGTTAGATTTTCATGTTCCAAGCGACATCCCATAAAGTGAGATGTTCTTGGAATAACAAAAACAACAAGAAACAACAGAAAAATCGTATAATACAATGTAGTAATTATTTGCGTATAAGGCGCACGATTTTTCCAGACTAAAAGTGAGGGAGGCTATTATAAACGAGAACTGTTATGTTAAAATTAAACATAATAGTACTCTCTGAACAAGTTAACTATAAATACTAAAGAAGCTACTAAAATTTTCCTAATGAAACACACTTTGGGAGGCTGGAGACCAAATTTAAGGAAGTCTAAAAATGAATAAGTCCTTGTATCCCGATTACGCATTTGTCGTACAAGACTAACGCTCTCCTATATACAAGAAGAACAAGCACAATGTGGAACATGTCAAACACCTTTGACAGTTAAACACTTATTCATGGAATGCAGGTTTCTTGCTCACATCAGAAACCGTTATTTTAAAGCAATCAATATGAAAGATCTGTTTGAAAATGTCAACATGGAGGATATTCTCTCTTTTTTGAGGGAAATAAAATTATACCATAGAATATAGACATGAAACTAATCAATACCATACAACATAATCCCCAATAATGCTAACACATTGTTAAAACCAATTACAAAAAAGTTATATATAAATATAAATACACAATATGTATAACTTCCTTTACGTTAGGCATGACATAACCTCAGACGGGTTGATATGCCGTTAAAATCAATAAATAACAAAATAAAGAAGCTACATTACGGTCAAGTCACACGGAAAACACTGGTTTACTCTAGATGTTGGCAGCCTTCCGTCCACGAGAGACGATGGAGTAGTGTCAAAGTGTCAAAGTGTTTTTTTTACTACATAGCCTGGGTGGGTTAATATGGAGGATGAGCTGTTGCCCATGCAGAAAATCTCCCCTCTCCCCTCTGCCACTGTGATCCAATGGAAAGGTAAGGAACCAATGCAGTTTGGCAGCGGTAGTGTCGCAGAAGTTGCTGGGTTGTACTGGATTTCAGCGTCACACCATCTTAGGGTCTCCGGCTCCTGATTTGTTTCGGGGGTTTACTCCCCTAGCCTTTCCTTGAAAGGCAGCAGAGGTTTTGTGTCGGACTTTTCCTTGACTGAGTCAAATGTGTGTATATATATTCATGTTTGTGTGAACATTGTCCGTGTGTTTATCTAAACAACTGTTAAAATTTTGTGTTTTTAGACATAATATAACTACAAATTTCTTATTCTGGTTCAGTACGAACGAAAAAAAAAAGTTAAGCAGCAATGAGCCTTTTAATACTTAGATGGGTGACCATTAAGACAAACCAAGTACTCTAAGTTATCGAATTCAAAATGGACTTGATTAGGCATTAAATGACCAAAAAGGGTTGATTGCCGTAAAGAATATCAGATTCCCGTATATCTATAATCTTATTGTCTATAGTAGGGAATACCCAATCGCGTCTGCTAAATATTTTAAAACGAATTAAATTAATAAATCTATTATTTTAAGTCAAACTTTTGTCTTTAGACCCATCATTAAAAAAAGAAAAAATATCATTTACATGATGCAGTTTATTTTTAATACATTTCTAAAACGATTTTTGTTAATTTCGATCCGTTCGGCCATTTTCGCTCTTTTAAATGGTATAAAGTCCTGTTTACCAAATTTAAATTGTAACATCGCGATTTTGAAAAAAATTACAAAAAATCAGGGAATTTTAATGAAATTTCAGTATTTTGATTATCATTAATTAATTTTATAATGCATCAGTTATTTTATTTCAAAACTTTAATGAAATATTTTGCTCTGAAAAATTAATATATTTAAAAATTCATTTAAATAAATAATATTCTGATTGTTAATTTATAATGCTATATTCTAGTTTCAATAAATATCTATTTAATGCAAACCTTATTTTGTCAATCAGAGTATACGATTTTGAAGAAAACTTCTATGAAAATGTAAGGAAATGTAGGACTTTTTAAGCAGAAAAAATATCGATCTGTATAATTTTTTATTTATAAGATAATAGTCAATTAATAATTTAAATGGTAAAAAGAATCTCCAAAAAAGTTAATTATTTATTTTTTTAACATTTTTATTTTCCGATTTTTCGTACTTATTTTCTTATAAATATTCCCCTTAAATTTTTTTAAATATTTTACAACTTCGGTCTTATTATCTTTTTTATTTACTGTAATTAGTATCAAACAAAGGAAACAACTTCGCCGAGTTTTACCCAATAATAAGGGGGGGTCAAAATTAAGTGACCTGAAAAAAATGAGAAAGTTTTGAAATAAAAATAATGGCATAATATAAAACTTCATTATTTGATAAAAATCAACCACTGAAAAATTTGATTAAAATTCGATAATTGCCCTGATTTTGGTAAATTATTTTCTGTAGGGGGGGGGGCTAAATTATTGGTCAAAAACGGATTTTTAGGCCAATTTTTGGGTATACCTGGTCTATAGCAGTTCATGTATTTCCTGTGTCTTACGATCTAGTGTGGAGATGCCTCCATCTTGTTTCAAATCAATCAGCTAGTGTATATATGTTCCTTTTTTCGGCTCTGCTCATTCTTGCGTAATTTGCAGAAAACAAAAATATCCCAGGAGATGTAACGCTAATTAAAGTGGTGTTCGTCTTACAGGGCGAAAAATAAGAAGAAATGAGAATTACACTACATCGGAAAAGTCGAAGAAGTCAAGAAATGGGGTTGAAAAACAGAAGAAACACAACAAATATTGCTAGAAATAATCAGCAAAAAAAGGAATTGTGAAAGATGTACCCAGTAGGGAAATCTACAATAAGAGACAGAGACAAGAGAGAGAGACAGAGACAGAGAGAGAGAGAACAGATGAGGAGAGACAGACAGAGGAGAGAGGAGAGAAGAGAGAGAGTAGAATAGAAATGAAACATAATTGAAAGCAAGGGAGAGAGAGGTG
>CM042173.1:14970576-14995576 GCA_023376005.1 Doryteuthis pealeii
GAAGAAAAAGATAAGAAGAATAGAAAGAAAGATAAAGATAGAGGAAAGAAGAGGCCATAGAGGGAGGACAGTAGAAAAAAAATTGATTGATTTGAATCCCTTTTAATTATTTCTCACGATCAATATTTACCGGATGTTCTTAAGAAAAAAGAAGAAATTACATTTTATTTGATTTTATTTGGTTTTACGCCGTAATTACAATATTCCGTTTACGTCAGAAATTCCAATGTGCATTTGAGACGAACACCAAGTCTGCAGGAATATGCAAAGTAGAACATGATCTGATCTCACCAAACCACGCGAGATCTGACCGAATGGGGACAATCAGCACTTAAATCTCGCGCAGATCTCACCATATCAGAACCACCTGTGTGGCTTTAATACGAAATCTCATGCAATTTGTTTGGTTTTATCAAACTAAGCGTTGGTGATTTCCATGCGAGAGATCATCAATTGAAAAAACACACACACCACACACCACACAACACACACACACACATATATATATATATATATATATATATATATATATATATATATATATATATATATAAGAATAGAAAGGGAATTGAATCCTACAATATGAGGAAAAATGAGTAAAGAAAAGAAATGTAGATAGATAAAAATGAATTTTATCGATACCACTTTTAATCGATATCACTTACACATATGTTTCGGTCCGTTTATCAAAATATATACGGATTTACGCTATTGTTATTATTAAAATAATAGATGAAGTTTGAGATGATAATAATAATATAATAATAATAATAATAATAATAATAATAATAATAATAATAATAATATATAATAGGAAAAATGTAAAAAATATCTTGTATACAGAGATTTTTATACGACTTCATCAGAGTGAATTTTTTTTATTTTTTGAGAGTAGAGACAAAAATCCGTTGGAGACAAAACAGAATTTTTAAAATGTTTCCAAACAAGAATTTTTTGAATCATTTGTGAACGCAGAGACTGTTAAAAAATTATCATCTCAACTTCATCTGATTATTTTAATAATAATAATAGCGTAAATCCGTTATAACGTGCGCCACGTAGAATATCGTACAGCTGTTTCAACTTTATTAAGTCTCATCAGCGATTGAGACGTAATAAAGTTGAAACAGCTGTACGATGTTCCACGAGGCGCGCGTTATTTGCCGAGTTCGCTTGTCATGATTATTTTCAATAATTATCGAATTTTATACAATATACGCATTGTAATTGCCTTTAAGCAAAAAAAAAATAATATATAGTATATATATAAATAAAAATATTACTTTACTCAACAATGCATCTAAAGCAAAATTATCAAATCTATATCATACATATATATATATATATATATATATATATATATATATATATTTGTACGTGTGTGTTTGCATACATACGTACTTATACATATTATATATATATATATATGTATATGTATATATATATATATTTCGCTTGTCATGATTATTTTCTATAATTATCGAAATTTTATGCGATATATACGCATTGTAATTGCCTTCAAGCAAAAATATAAATAATAATATATATACTTTATCCAACAATGCTTCTAAAATAAACAAACATCCAAAAAATCTTAATATATATATATATATATATATATATAATAATATATATATATAATATATATATATATATATATACAAAAAATCCATGTATACATAGATATACCTATCCAGATTTGTAATATATCCATATATAAAACACGTATATATGCTGAATTAAGAACAGATTTTCCTTTTTTTTTATATATTGTTTCATATAACACGTAAAATCTCCCCTCTTCAGACACACCCACATAAAACTTTATGATGACAATAATAAAAATAACAGAAAACAATCAAATACATTATAATATAATAAATACAATTATATGCAATCAAATACCTGATAATAGAATTAATACATTATAATATAAAGACAGTTGCATACATTATCATATGATAAATATTTTTTATTTTGTATTTGATTGTTTTTATTTTATTTTTATTAGTGTAAACATTTATAAGGTTTTATGTGTGTGTGTTTGAAGAGGAGAGATTTTACTGGTTTTGTAAAAGAAGAGAAAGAAAAGGAAAACTATTTTCTCCATTCTAATTTGTTTTCTTGGTCATTATGTAGTTGGCTGTCTGATGAAACTGGGCTCATTTGAGTTCTGGTCGAAATAAATTTATAAAAGCCAAATGACTAAGTTTTTCTTTTTTATTGAAAGTGTAGATATTGCTCTGTATATAATTAGTTTATAGTATAATATTATTACGTTATTGTTATTATTGTCATAGTATAAAAGGTTTTATGTGGGGAAAATATTTTCTCTATTCTAGTTTGTTTTCTTGGTCATTATGTAGTTGGCTGTCTGATGAAACTGGGCTCATTGACTTCTGGTCAAAATACATTTGTAATAGCTAAGTGACGTTTTGGTATTTTTTTTATTGAAAGCATATACAGCACGATATATATATATATATATATATATATATATATATATATATATATATATATATATATATGAAAAGTAAACAAACAAACGATGTGTTTTTGATATGGCTTTTTTTAGCTGACAATTTTTGGGAGAATATGTGCTTAATTGAAGTCGTACTAATTTTGGAAGTTAATTAATTAATAATTAATTCATTAGGCAGGCATACCTATTCAAATGTAAGGCTAAACAAATCGATTGATTTTTCTCGATTTGTTTAGCTTTACATTTGAATAGGTATGCCCGCCTAATTAATTAATTAATTATTAATTAATTAACTTCCAAAATTAGGTATGACTTCAATTAAGCACATATTCTCCCCCCCCCAATATATATATATATATATATATATTATATATATATATATAATATATATATTATATATATAACGTGTGCCTTGATTTTAAAGGGACAGGGCTAGGTTTATTGTCCAGTGCCTTAGGCGACCTCTTGAGGGGGAATGCCGAGGGTATCCACAAATTTTTTATGTCTACCATCCCATGAGCTTCGGTTCGTGAGTGGCCCTACATTAATTGAACCTTATGTCTGACCGGCATAAGTGGGATGCACGTGAAATATGATATAATAAATAATTATATGTTATATATATGATATAATATAATATGTATTTAATATTTATTTATAATATAATATATATTTATTTATATAATTTAATATTTATTTATAATATAATATATATTTATTTATATAATATAATATGTATTTAATATTTATTTATAATATAATATATATTTATTTATGATATATGTATTTAATATGTATTTATATAATATATATTTATCTATAAATAATATATAATAAATATGTATTTATTATCTATTCATAATATAATATATATTTATGCCTAATATAATATATGTATTTAATATTTATTCATTGTATGATATATATTTATATATAATATATGTATTTGATATTTATAATATAATATATATTGATGCATAATATAATATAATATGTATTTGATATTTATAATATATAATATATATAATGACATTTATAATATAAATTTCGAGACACGAAACTATACCATCGTTTCCTACCTGATGAGGGCAAACTGTATTGCCGAAAGCGCTTGTTTTGAAACCTTTGGTGGACTGTTACAACAGTTACACCCCGACACCAAAAAGATGGCCCGAAAATTAGAAAGGATCAACCAAAAACTTGTCCGACAAGAATTGTCTGTACAGTTCAACAAAACTTGTATAAAAGAAAAAATGCTGCCAAAATACACTTATTTAATATATATATATATATATATATATATATATATATATATATATATATATATATATATATATATAATTTTGAGTCATTTCATTTGATAATGAAAAGTTGGTTACGAATTACAAATATTTTCAAAATTGAAAATGTTTTTCTCCCTTGACGATTCAATGTTAAGTGAAAAGTCTGATCAGTTAAAACTAATGAGACTTTAAGTGTTTGGGTATTAAAATTTTGTGTTTTGGGAATGTCGTTTAATTTCTTGTTAATTCCTTTTGGGGGTTAGTTTTTCTAGACGTAAAGTCTACCTAACTTCAATGTCTTCTAGAGTGAATGGAATCTTAGATATTGTTATGTTTTTCAGGGCCATAATTGTCCAGTTGATTCTAGGTAGAGAGTCCTCCGATTTGGTTCCTTTGGTAATCCTCTCAGGTAGAGATTCCTAGGTTCCTTCGTCGAATATTGCCAGTAGACTGAGAAAGAATCAGCGTTTAAGTAATATATCAGCCACGCAGTATGGCCAGCGATTGGCTAAGGAATAGACCACATGATCTCGCCTAGTCTATAGGTAGAGAGTCCTCCGATTTGGTTCCTTTGGTAATCCCCTGAGGTAGAGATTCCATGGTTCCTTCGTCGATGGTTGTGAGTAAACTGAGAAAGAATCAGCTCTTAAGTAATATATCAGCCACGCAGTATGGTCAGCGATTGGCTAAGGAACAGACCACATGATCTCGCCTAGTCTATAAATATAGGCCGGGAACTAGCATACACCTTATATCCCCAAAATCTAGGACACCTCACGCGGTGTGATGGTTAACAAACTAGATTAGCAAACCGTTATAAGTGAGTTCGATTCTCACTGGGCACCCCATGCTTCAGGCCTTGTGCCACATCTAAGCTAAGCTTAGTAAATAACTATATCCCCAAAATCTAGGGCACCTCACGTTGTGTAATGGTTAGCAAGCTAGATATGCAGACCATTGTTAGTGAGTTCGATTCTCATTGGGTGCCCCACACCTCCGGCCTTGTGCCACATCTAAGCTAAGCTTAGTAAATAACTATATCCCCAAAATCTCCAACAGATACATTTTCACTCAATCTTTGTGGCCTATTCGTGCTGATTCTGTCCAGCTGGGAGTTATCTATTATGGTTTCATTCTGAAAGTATCGTTTGCGACTGGCCAGGTTTGTTCTATGGTCCATATGTTCTACCTTGTGTATTCGACCTTTGCAAAGGTTCAAGACCCGCCCAATGGGGTCACCTCTTGCGCATGATGCTTAACGACGGAATCTTGGTCTCTAAGAAGTCCATGGCTTGCAACACTCCACTTTGGACCTTACTTGGACTAAACGAGCGATCTGAGAGGACCCACCCCGCTCAATCAGTTTTTGATGTCAATCCCTAGCTCATATATGATTGTCCAGACTGTTTATTCTTAGATTATTAGATATCAAACTAGGATACTTTATGGAGGATGAAAAACAAAATCAGAAAAGCTGCAAGCCTTGATGAAGACAAGGAAATTTGACAGTATAATTCTTCAATTATGCAATGTAGTTTATAAACAAAACCCAGTAGAGAAATGAACAAAAGGCTGCATCCTCCCTTTTCCAAATAAAGGCGGCCTCTGAATCACTAAGAACTACAAATGTTGGATATTGTACAAACGGAAATATGAATTTCCGGTTAAATTAAACAAAGCGAACAAAAGAAGGATGGGAAACAATAAGTTCTGAGATAGTTATCAGATCAAGTGTAGAGATGCGTAGGTGTATCGTCAATACAAAAGCCAGAGGTCAGTAGGGAACAGACCGCAGTCATGAGAGAGACGGTGGACCGACGCGGTCACGCACCGCCACGGCTAAGGCCGGTGAGATGCCACCAGCCACCCCTTTACCTCAACATGGCCAGACCATCCCAGCAGCAGTAGAAGTCATTGTCAACCCTCGGTCATTTCATTGTCAAGCTCACCACCCACCACGAGAGAATGAAAAGAAATAAACTAAAGTTTGTTACAATGCCCATGTGTTGAGTCTCTACGCCGACTACTAACCTACCCGCAGTATACCAGCAACGTATAAGATTCAGCGTGAGTTTGAAGAAGCCGCTATATAATATATATATGCGATTTAGTGCCAACGAAGAAGGGCTATGCAACACAAAGATATAACTCTTAAGGCCATTATAATACTCCTGGCATTAATAGTCTATTATAATTATATGATTTTTGTATGTTATCAGAATCCAACATAAACACCCGTGCGCTGTAACTGGGTTATTTTGACCTGATATTTTATTCTGGCCTGCTGGATCTTTAGACCGCGTTTGTTTTTACATATTTTCCCGCATGTGCATGACAATCTCGATACCCGTGTATTTAAAACCATATTCGTTTCCGGAATATCATTAATTTTGGGGTTCTCATGTTTCCCTCTCTCGGAATCCCTTAGGGGCATGTAACTGTTGTGGTTTCTGTTGAGATGAATTCACATAAGTCAGGTAGCTGTTCCAGACTTATTTCTTTTGTGGTCTCTTCTCACCGTCAATTGTCTTTACACTTTGTCAACCAGACTGTTCCTAGGTGGCCATCCGGTCTATTTCCGGATGTCCTGAATGTGCAGAAAAATTAATGTTTGAGATATGCCTGTACTATTAAACAGCGCAGGGTGGCGTCATCTATTGTATATATTATACAATTGTTATATGAAGTGGTCAAACGATGTGTTTGAAATGGCGAAGGCCGACAATTAACAAATTGGGTATGACTTTAATTAAGCATATAATCTCCCCAAAATTTGTCGGCCTTCGCTATTTCAAACACATCGTTTGACCACTTCATACTGTCGTGCCATAAGTCACCCAAAAAGTGCGATACATACATTAGTTTAAAATAAACGAGAGATTCTGGGGAAGCCAGCTAGTGTAGTGGTTAGAGTGTCCGCCTGTCAGCCTGACAGGTAGGGTTCGAATCGCGCACAAAACACTGCCCAGTCTATAGCTCTGCTGATGATGTCTAATAGGCTGAAATGTACATACAGAGATCGACTTTTTCTCGATTTGTTTACGCTTTACATTTAAACCGATATGCATGGCTAATTCATTTAATTATAATTAATTAATTAACAAATTAGGTATGACTTTAATTAAGCAAACATATCTATTGTTATGTTATATCTATTGTTATATCTATATATATTGTCATTAATTTCTAAATAATAATACTCGTCAAAGTACGTTAAATTCGGTTTATAAACAGACAGACAAATGGACAAATGAAGTGAAAAACTTTTTTTTCATTTCAGTTAAAATTTCTTCTTTTTTTTAGATAGATTTGTTTTGTTTTGTTTGTTTTGTTTTACGGCATATCAACCTCAGTGGATCATTTAATGCCGATAAAGATTTGAAATAAATCAATTCTTAATGGATAATACAATTTTTTATAAATACATTTTTCTATTTAACCCATAGATGGGACCCTAACAGGTACTACCACTCCGGGTCAGAGTGGACCAGGGAGCAATGGTGATGAAGGGGTGCTCCACATTCCCCAAACCTCCAAAACTGGAACCTCACCATCAGATAGAGTTTAACGTCATTCCCAGGACATGTAGACCCGCAGCCACTGCCTTCTAGCACCCATAGGATAAAAAGGGGTTGGGGCTTGCCATAAGGGCAATAGGGTTGGGAAAATCATATAGGTGCTAGGGCTTGACGTGACCAGCCGATTGATCGGAGGGGGCCTCTCCGACCGCTTGCTAGCCCAAGATAGGGCCAAAATGGAGTATTGCAAGTCATAAACTGCTCATCCATCTGGGCTCTATCCTTAAGCATCATGGGTCGCCCCCCCCCCGGCCAACAGGTGGCCCCATTGGGGGAGTCTTACCCCTCTGAAGAGGTGCAGTCGGTGCATTCTAACGCCCCACCGACAGGGCGGTTTTTAGATGGAACATTAAATATCAATTACATTGATTACATAGTACCACTATTGTGCTTCTACAAGGATGGCTTTGGCATTAAATAACCCACAAAGGTTGATATGCCATTGAACAAAGAAATTAAATCATTTGATAGGAATACTTGAAACTATATACCTATGTACAAATTATCTTTATTAGATAGGAATACTTGAGATATAAACTTTGTTTGTTTTTTTTTTTGTTTTAAATGTTTGCGTATCTAATAAATTTCTATGGTCATCACTTACTGGGTGATAGAAAAATGTTTACGTTAAAGTCAAAACTCCATTAAAAATCGCTAGTGGAAGACGAAGAAGGAGAGAAAATGGATAAATGAGAACGTGAATGAAGAAGAAGAAGAAGAAGAAGAAGAAGAAGAAGAAGAAGAAGAAGAAGAAGAAGAAGAAGACCACGTTTAGATGAAAAGGATGAGAAAAAAGCGAAAGAGAAAAGAAAGATAGAGGGAAAATAAAGAGAAAGAATAAGAAGAAGACAGAGGAGAAGAAAACAATGGAACGTGAAAGAAGAAAAAAAGAAGATATTGAAGAAGAAAATTTAAAAGAATAATAAGGAAGAAGGGAAAGTTATAAACTTTGTACAACAAAAAAAAAAGAAACAAGTAAACGAAAAATATAAATATAAATGTATAATGAACACAATTCCCTAACCTCTAGGCATAAAATAACCGCGATGAGTTGACATGCCATTAAAATTATTAGAAGATATTTTAATAACAAATGTAAGATTCAGTATGATGTTTAAAAGTAAAAACAACAACAAAAAAACGTAGAAATAATTTTTTTTCATTGATGTAAATAAAGTAAAGTAAATTCAACGGGGCGGCCTAAAGTCGGTATCAGCCAGTCATCGAGGGAGTCTATCCCCTTTTCAATAGCGCTAGACCAAGGAGATTGTTTTTTAGCATCTGAGGTGGAGCGCCACACCTACCATCAGCTCCTTACTTTACCGCACAGATCTCTGTGCTACTCATACGCTGAGTTGGCGAGGACCGGTATCGAACTAGGAAACTGGTGGTTTCTAGCCGAACGCTCTACCGACTGAGCTAAGCCGGCCCCTGATATAAAATACTACAAAGTCATTATTTTATGAGAGTAGTTTATCATTGAGTTGCTGGATCAATGCAAGGTCTTTTTTTTTTACATGAAGATTTTAATGGGGTATCCGACGAGGATCCAACTCACGATTGAGTAATAATGGATCCGTGGGACTAACTTAAAAAATCTCTCCTTTACCCTGGTGATGCCGGGTGGCCGCTTCTAGTAGTATTATAGATAAGAAGGTTGATTGGTTGGTTGGTTGGTTGGTTGTATTTTACGGCATATAAACTCATTATTTTATGAGAGTAGTTTATCATTGTCGTCATCTCACTATAATCATCATCATCATCAGTACCATCATTGTCATCGTAGCAGCTTTGTTAAAGAGTTCAATTTGCACTGAGAGAAAATGTCTTTTTTTAAAACTTTGGCAACATATTGAGCAATTCTTTCAACCTCCACCATGGCATAGTCTTTTCAAGAAGACTTTTTAATGGCTTTTCTTTTGCTTGTATTTAAAAAAAAAATTCGGTTTTTATTTATTCAATTTATTTTTTGTGCACAGCAAATATCGATTGTCCAGTCGATATTCATTCGAACGAGCACCTGTTTATTCTGACCAGTTAATTTAAGTTGTGATAAAAAGAAATGAATAAAAAACAAACTAGCCCTGATTTTTTTAGTTGCATTATTTAAGTATATGTATTTGTTTGGCTTTGTTTTATGTTTGCGTATCTAATAAATTTCTATGGTCATCACTTACTGGGTGATAGAAAAATGTTTACGTTAAAGTCAAAACTCCATTAAAAATCGCTAGTGGAAGACGAAGAAGGAGAGAAAATGGGAAAAGAGAACGTGAATGAAGAAGAAGAAGAAGAAGAAGAAGAAGAAGAAGAAGAAGAAGAAGAAGAAGAAGAAGAAGAAAGAGCGAAAGAGAGAAAAAAAGATAGATGGAAATAAAGAGAAAGAATAATAATGAGAAGACAGAGGAGAAGAAAACAATAGAAAGTGAAAGAAGAAAAAAAGAAGATATTGAAGAAGAAAATTTAAAAGAATAATAAGGAAGAAGGAAAAGTTTTTTTTAAGAAGAAGAAGAAGAAGAAGAAGAAGAAGAAGAAGAAGAAGAAGAAGAAGAAGAAATTGGGAGAATAGAACCTGAAAGATGAAAGAAAAAGAAAACTGTAGAATAACAAAAAGAAGAAAAAAAAAGAAAAAAGAAGAAAAAGTGGAAGAACAAAAACAAGTTGAAGAAAATATCAAAGAAAAAAGCTGGAGAAGAAAATTTGAAAAAGAAGGAGTTGGAGAAAAGAAAATGAAAGAAGAAAAAAAGAAGAAAAAAAGAAGAAAAAGTTGAAAAAGAAGAAGTAGAAGAAAAACAATAACAACAACAAAAGATTTTGAAGTGGAAAAGAAGAAGAAAAAGTGGAAGATAAAAGAAGAAGAAGAAGAAGAAGAAGAACAACAACAACAACAACAACAACAACAACCAAAGATTTTGAAGTGGAAAAGAAGAAGAAAAAAGTGGAAGATAGAAGAAGAAGAAGAAGAAGAAGAAGAAGAAGAAGAAGAAGAAGAAGAAGAAGAAGAAGAAGAAGATTAACATCAACAGCAACAACTTTAACAAAAGATTTCGAAGTGGAAAAGAAAGTGACAGAAAAGAGATAAAAAAATGTTTCCGTTAAACTCAGAGTTCCATTAAAACTGTCCAGCAGAAATGGAACATATAGATTTTAGTGAGTTGCCGACGGGACGTTAAGATAATCGATGCAGTAAAATGGCGGGAACAATGAAATTAAAAAGCAACGATTATAGACAAACAATTGATAGATTCTTTTTAAACTTAAAGGGAGGGGGGGAGATATTGAAAGGAGCAATTGAAATATTTCAAATGTGCCAATTCACAGACAGGAAGAAAAGGGGAGAAGTGGAAGGAGATCGAAGAGAACGGAAAGGCGGAGGTAAAGAGAAAGAAAAAATAGAGAGAGGAAATTGATGTCATCTGTCTATCTATACTTATATAAAGGGCAGTTGTGTGGATCTGTATGTCCGGATGAAACTACAAAAATAAAGCCATTAATGACAAAGTAAATATATGTACACATTAAATATCACCAGGGCTTGGTTTTCTATCTATCTATACATATATAAAGGGCAGTTGTGTGAATCTGTATGTCCGGATGAAACTTGGAAAATAAAAACAATTAATGACAAAGTAAATATATGTACACATTAAATATCACCAGGGCTTGGTTTCTATCTATCTATACATATATAAAGGGCAGTTGTGTGTATCTGTATGTCCGGAGGAAACTGCGAAAATAAAACAATTAACGACAAAGTAAATATATATACACATTAAATATCAACAGGGTTTGGTTTTCTATCTATCTTTACATATATAAAGGGCAGTTGTGTGTATCTGTATGTCCGGAGGAAACTTGGAAAATAAAACAATTAACGACAAAGTAAATATATATACACATTAAATATCACCAGGGCTTGGTTTTCTATACATATATAAAGGGCAGTTGTGTGAATCTGTATGTCCGGAGGAAACTTGGAAAATAAAACAATTAACGACAAAGTAAATATATATACACATTAAATATCACCAGGGCTTGGTTTTCTATACATATATAAAGGGCAGTTGTGTGAATCTGTATGTCCGGAGGAAACTTGGAAAATAAAACAATTAACGACAAAGTAAATATATATATACACATTAAATATCACCAGGGCTTGGTTTTCTATACATATATAAAGGGCAGTTGTGTGTATCTGTATGTCCGGAGGAAACTGCGAAAATAAAACAATTAACGACAAAGTAAATATATATACACATTAAATATCAACAGGGTTTGGTTTTCTATCTATCTTTACATATATAAAGGGCAGTTGTGTGTATGTGTATGTCCGGAGGAAACTGCGAAAATAAATCAATTAACGACAAAGTAAATATATATACACATTAAATATCAACAGGGTTTGGTTTTCTATCTATCTTTACATATATAAAGGGCAGTTGTGTGTATCTGTATGTCCGGAGGAAACTGCGAAAATAAAACAATTAACGACAAAGTAAATATATATACACATTAAATATCAACAGGGTTTGGTTTTCTATCTATCTTTACATATATAAAGGGCAGTTGTGTGTATGTGTATGTCCGGAGGAAACTACAAAAATAAAATATCACCAGGGCTTGGTTTTCTATCTATCTATACATATATGAAGGGCAGTTGTGTGAATCTGTATGTCCGGATGAAACTAGAAAAATAAAACCATTAATGACAAAGTAAATATATGTACACATTAAATATCAGCAAACGTCATCTGAAGACACTCGATAGATTCCTTCAGAATTGTCGTTGCAGGATTTTAGGGATAGAATGGTTGTCATTTACACGAGACACCACAATACTTCAAAGATGTCCCCTGCCTAGTATTGAGAGTTTGATCCTTAGATCACGTCTTCGCTGGTCTGGTCATCTAGTTCGCATGAATGTTTGCCAAATCCCAAAACAACTATTTTACGGGAAAATCTCAATTGGCAAACGTCGTCAATGCAAACCCAAATTAAGGTTTAAGGACTGCTTCAAGGACACTCTGAAGAACACTGCTATTGCTGTGGAGGACTGGGAGAAGCTAGCTTGTAATAGACTTGGCTGGAGAGCCAATATCTACCTGTCTGTGGAGGAACTTGAGTCCAACCGAATTAAACACAAAAAAATTGAAGCGGGCTATTAGAAAGGGTAATATTCAGCCCAGCAACATTCAAAGTGGAGAAGTTCCAACATGTAGTTTATGTGGAAGAGTATGTCTCTCCAGGGCAGGCCTGGTGAGTCATCTGAGAAAACACAAGGATAGAGTGTCAAATGCTACTGGCATCCATCTATGATGAAAAACACAAAAAAACAGGAAATGGTCTTACTCGCACACGAGTTGATAGCCATTATTATTATTATTATTATTATTATTATTATTATTATTATTATTATTATTATTATTATTATTTACTCCTTTTCAGTGTTAGCTGATGGTCTTTCACTGGAGTCTGAGTGACAGCAAGTCTCTTCAAGTCTCCAGGACTCTTCTGAGTATTCTGGCAATTGCAGCAGTGCAGTGTTCTGATTTCAATCCTTCCTCTGATTTCCAAACTTTCCAAACCCTTTTCCAATCCTTATGAAACTGTACCAAGTGCACCAACTACAATTGGTATCATTTTCACTTTCATATTCCATAACTTTTTCAGTTCTCTGGCAAGGTCCAGATATTTGTCCATTATTTCATTTTCCTTTAGCTTCACTCTGTGATCTGCTGGAACTGCAAAATCCACCAGTTGACAAGTTCTTTCTTTTTTGTTTATCAACACTAGGTCTTGTCTTCTTGCTGGTATAAGGTGATCCGTTTTTATTTCAAAGTCCCAGAGAATTTTATGCGTTTCTTTCTCAAGAACAGATTCTGGTTTATGCATATACCATATTGTTGTATGGTCAAAATTTAATTTTTTGTATAATTCCCAGTAGATCACCTTCCCAACCCAGTCGTGTCTAGTCTTGTACTCCCGTTGTGCTAGTTTGCTACATTTGCAGAGTACATGGTTTACAGTCTCATATCTATCACCGCAATTATTATATATCTACATATTTTATCCTATTCACATCTCTCAGCGTTAAATTTATATATATCATAAATATTTTCTGAAATACATAGTTTAAATGACTTCAAATCTCACTAGTTTTGCTAGACAGGAAACCAAATAAACACAGACAAAAAATTCGACACATAATTAGTTAATGTCATTTTTAGACAAGAACCTAGTTAGGAAGGTGAGTGATATCATTTCTCTTAGTTTATTTGAATTTTAAATCTCTTCTATCTGTTTTTTTCATGTCTATTTTCCTATGCTTTAAATAAACAGTACATTATATATATATATATATATAATATATATATATATATATATATATATATATATATATGTATATATATATATATATATATATATATATACATTACAGCGTATGGTTAACTTTATCTCTTGATTAAGCAATACTAAACCAGTATATAAAGCATTATTAGGAGAATGCTCATTATCTTTGAGCGATATTAATAATAAATAAATAAATATTTGTATATATATATATATATATATATATATATATATATATATATATATATTTGTATGGAAATAAATATATATATGTATATATGTGTGTGTGTGTTTGTGTATTTATTCTTATGTATGTAAACACGCATACACACACACACACACACACATATATATATATATATATATATATTATATATATATAAAGTAATCCACATACACGTGTTTCGAGGTATCACCTCTCATTGTGTGGTTATACCGTTTAACAGCTACCTCTGACCGGGTTCGAGACCCAAATGAACTTTTGTTTGCCAATCCTCTTACCCGTACGGCCATAGGTGTCAAATATAGGAAAATATTTAATCGCTACATTTCTAAGCGGAAATGAATTCAATAGAGGTCTCTAACTTATCTAAACAAAGCGAGGCTTAGCTGTGTGCCAAATACGGTGAATTTTGCAATTAAATCCCTTCTAATTAAAGTGCTCGACCAAATTGGGAGCATATATAGTTGTAGAAAAGTTTTTCTTTCTACCTCGGTTTCAGTGTTCAATGTACACCTTCACCAGTAGTTCTCCTGAGGAAAGTGTACATTGAACACCGAAACCGTGGTAGAGAGAAAAACCTTTTCTACAGCTATTAATGCTCTATATTTTACGAGATATATTGAGCCCTTTTGGATTAACTACTTATTCTACTACAATAAAACGTGGTAGTAACTTTTTGATGAATATATATATATATATATATATATATATATATATATATATATATATATGGCTTTTAGAAATTCATCATATATATATAAAAAAAAACAATTCAAGTGAATTTAACCAGGAGTTTGTTTTCACTGAACAAATGGCCTTGTCACGTTTACCAGTACATTTTTTGTATTAGTTTATATCTATCTTAATGTGTTCATATATATATCAATCTTAAACTTATTCTTTCTTTCTATCTGAGTAGTTACAATTTGTCTCAACCTCAGCAAATTTTCTTTAATTTCACTAGTACTGAATAAAAATCACCCTCCTGTCGATGTAAAAATAGATTTTTTAAACATATTGCCTGAGAGTCAAAAATTCAGCAAGTTTGTACCCTAAGTAAGTAAAATCATCAGATTCATTAAAGGAATAAAAGAATAAAACAATTTGAAATGTAAACTTTAAATATGTATTAAAATAAAACAAACTATATATAGATATATAATACCAGTCATGCATTTATTAAAACTTGTTTTAAAAAAAAACAATGAGAACTGTCTAGTATTATCTGCGTTATTCGGACTATTGTCCCCATCTTCATTGTTATTTGTAAAACGTTTCGGCCTTCTTCAGGTATTTCT
Organism: Doryteuthis pealeii; assembly: GCA_023376005.1. Classification (NCBI taxonomy): domain Eukaryota; kingdom Metazoa; phylum Mollusca; class Cephalopoda; order Myopsida; family Loliginidae; genus Doryteuthis; species Doryteuthis pealeii. Next base: position 14,985,789 of record CM042173.1, read on the forward strand.
TGTCGGACTCAGGAACCTTCTCGGACTCGGGAACCTTCTCGAGGTTCCCGAGTCCGACAATAAATACCTGAAGAAGGCCGGAGGGGATATCGGCCGAAACGTTGTACAAATAACAATGAAGATGGGGACAATAGTCAGAATAACGCAGATAATACTAATCTTCAAGCCTCATCTCAAACATTCAGAGAAAGAGGACTGTCTAATGTTGCATGTTCAAATTTTGAGTGTATTCTATGTTATGACGATTTTGGGTAATGTGACGTAAGCAGAGACGTAATTTTTGTTAATGTAAAAAACCGGAAGCGAATCTCCATTAATAATAGATATTGTGAACAGGTTGCATAAAAATAGCCGGCAAAAAATATCCGGCATGGTCTTCCCGTCGGTGGATTGTTGTCCAGCAGCAAAATACACAGAATGCTAAATTCTATAACTATTTTGGCACATTCCATCATTCATGCACTGCATAGAACCTTACGAGCTTCATGTTGACTTTTCTTATTATAACAAAGGCTTCATATCATTATAAATCTATCTGTTGTGTTCTTTATTCAATGTTAGGATCGATAAATAATGATACGTCATTTCTGACAATTGAAAACACAAGAAAACGAGGAAAAACTCGCAGATATGACAGTTGTCACAGTGTAATCTAAAGGTAATCTTTGACTTTTGAATGTAAATATTTTAATACAATTTTGTGCACACACACACAATATATATATATATATATATATATATATATATATATATATATATATTATATATATATATATATTGTGTGTGTGCACAAAATTGTATTAAAATATTTACATTCAAAAGTTATTCTTATGTATGGAAACATATATATATATATATATATATATATATATATATATATATATATCAATAAAGGAAGAACTCAATACAGTAATCCCATAATAAATTTATTTCGACAAAAATTGGGGCCCATATAAATCTAAGTTGATTTAAACCGGCTCCCCAAGTTTTTGCCTCATCAGATGGGTAACAATTCACTTATGAACAAGCATATCACAAAAAAACCCAAAGAGCTGAATATATGTAAATTCAACCAAAAACAAAAAAATATTAAAAAAATTATATATTTTTTTTATCAGTGTGGGAGTGTAACCATAGAAACAGGAAGTGAATGAAAAAAAGAGATACATCTCAAAGTTGATTTCTAGGGTGTCCAGACAGACAAAGAGGTGACATGACAGAAAAAACAGAAAGTATATTAAAATATAAAAAGACAAGTAAAATAAAAAGATTTTAAATTTAAACATTAGAGTATAATGATGTATAAAAGAAAATACTAGTTAAGATATGAATAATAAAATAAATTAATAGAAGATAATAAAATTAAAAAAAAAAATTATAATAAAAAATAAAAAATAATAATGAATAATAAATAATAATAGAAAATAAAAATTAAAAAAAAAACATACTCAGAAGAGTCCTGGAGACCTGAGGAGACTTGCTGTCACTCGGACTCCAGTGAAAGACCATCAGCTAACACTGATGTGAAAACTCAAAAGGAGTAATAATAATAATAAAAAAATGAAATAATTTGAAAAAAAATATATATATATAAATAAATAAATAATATAATCATAATAATGGTAAAATAATTAAAAATTAAAAATAATTAAAAATAATAATAATAATAATAATAATAATAATAATAATAATAATAATAATAATAATAATAATAATAATAATAATAATAATAATAATATTGAGATAAACTAAAGAGTATAATAATAAAAATAATAATAATAGTAATAATAATAGGATAAATTAATTGAAATAATAAAATAATTTGAAAAAATATAAAAAAATATATAAAAAATATATAAAAAATAAATTAAAATTAATAATAAAATAATAATATTAAGATAAAGAAAGATAATAATAATAATAATAAAAATAATAATAATAGTAATAGTAATAGGATAAATTAATAAAATAATAATAATAATATTAAAATATATTAATAATAATAATAATAATATTGAGATGAAGTAAAGATAATAATAATAATAAAAATAATAATAATAATAGTAATAATAATAGGATAAATTAATTAAAATAATAATATAATAATTTGAAAAAATATAAATTACAAATAATAATAATAATAGAATAAATTAAAATTAAAATAATAATAATAATAATGAAATAATAATAATATTAAAAAGTAATGATGATAATAATGATAAAATAATAATAATAGTAATAATAGGATAAATTAATTAAATGATAATAATAATATTAAAAATATTATTAATAATAATAATAATAAAATGAGATAAGGAATAATAATAATAAAAATACGAAAAAGTAAATAATGATAATAATAATATTAAGGTAAAGTAAATAATAATAGTAATAATAACGAAAAAAATAAGATAGGGCAAAAAATATTAAATTATAATAAAAATAATAAGATAGGGTAAAAAATAATAAAAATTATAATAATAATAAGAAAATAAAATAATAGAAAATAATAATAAAAATAATAAAATAATAATGAAGTAAATTAAAAATAAAATTCCAATAATAAAATTACAAAAGAGATAGAATAATTAGAATAAATTAATAGTAATAGAATGAGATAGATTAAAATAATAATAATAATAATAATAATAATAATAATAATAATAATAATAATAATAATAATAATAATAAATATAATAAAATAATAATAATAATAATAAAAATATATATAAAAATAAATAAAATAATAAAAAATATATATAAAAATAATAATAAATAATAATAAATAAAATAAAATAAAAAATATATATGATATTAATAATAAAATAAAATAAATTAAAGATAATAATACTGATTATACACAGTGACAGGTTACAAATAATACATATTGAACAAGATTACAAATAATACATTTTGAACAAGAAACCATTCCTCAGAACACCACAACTCCAATTATTCACCTCCAGTCCTATAGGATTATACTAATTTGAATTTGTTTTTATGTCTACATTTAAAAATCAATTGGTTTCTCTTATTGAGTAGTTGGCCAGTGGGTCTATATTTCAGGATACATATCTTCTCATCCAGACAGAGGTTACACCTACCTTTAAATCCATTTGGGGTGGAAGATTGTTTAATAAATTCCCATTTTATGGAAGGGGTTTAGCCTCTGTCTTTCAGATTCCAATAGTAGCTTGATAGTGCAGTCTGATTTTTGATTTTGTGGTTAGAGAAGGAATGTTTATGGGTATAAAATCTTTGTTTCCACTTTCCAGCGGAGATACCTATATAAGCTTTAACATTAGTTTTGTTTTCAATAGTTGAGATAGTTGCTTTATATACAACCTTCTCTGAGTTGCAAAAACCATTTACGGGGCACTCATCTTTATTCCTATAGTTGCAGTTAATCTTATATGTATTTTGAGTGCTCACCAATGATTCGTCGATTAATTTTTTATTTTGGTTAGTTATAATTTTAGAGATGTTATTAGTGCATGAATAACTAATTTTAATTGTTTTTCTATTAAAGATCTTATATAAAGGATTAGTGCTATTGAAATGTTTATCTATCAATATTGCTCTGTATATAATCTAAAAGGTTATTTTACATTGAGCTCTCTGTAGTGATTTATGATTCACTGTATTTATACATACTGGATCATCAATATTAGTACAGTGGATCTTAGAAATCACATATAGAATCATCCCTTACCAAGTTTTGGAATCTCTTATATATATATATATATATATATATATATATATATATATATATATATATATATAGTTGTAGAAAGGTTTTTCTCTCTATCACGGTTTCGATGTTGAATGTACACCTTCATCATGAGTTGTCCGGAGGAAGGTGTACATTGAACACCGAAACCGTGGTTTTGGTTTCACGTTATATCAACTCTCTCTTTCGGGTCATTTAATGCCAAATCAAGTCATATTGATAAACAAAGGACTTAGGTTGCTTACAGTACCTGCTATTGCTTAAATGGTCACACAACGTATTAGATAGGAATACTTGATATCACACTTGATATACGTGCAAAAAAAGAAAGAAAGAAAAAGAAATGACACGGAAAAAATGTAAATAGGAAGGAATTCGACAAATCTTATTATAATGGAGATTGTGTGTTTTTCTGTCTGTAACCGAAACTATATTACTACTCAAGTCACAATTCCCTTAATTATTTACGTCAAATTCTCCATGATTTCATTCTTTTAAACCTTCAGTAATTAATAAAAATTGTTTTACATTATTAATACTGTTGACCATATCTACGAACTAATAACATGCAATTGTATTTATATATACAACAAAATAGCGGTTTACAGTTTGAACGAGAAGGCTAATTTGCATATTGATATTTAAAATTTTATTTTAATAAATATGTGCTTGGTATTATTGATTTCTAATTGTTTGGTTTTATCTTAAGAAATATAAACAAAAATTTCGTGGATAAATCTTAAAAGAAATGTATTTACAAGAAGAAATAACTGTAATATTATCCTTTACTTCCTATTTTAACTAAATAGTTAAATTAGGAAAATTTACCAATGAAACAGGGGAGTAATGGAAAATGATGGAATAGTTAGTTTCAAAGTTGTTCTATTTTTCGATTATACCCCCTCTGTTGCAGATCTTTTTATCTGCATTCTTAGTCACTTTCATTAGCCTTTCTAATTTAATATGATATTTTATTATATCAAAACTTAAATATTTGCACCCGGAGGGTGCATATATTTGCTAGTAACAAATAATACACGGAGAAACTAAGAAAAACAGAACGAAAATCAAACAAACAAATAAATAAAGAAACAAATAAAGAAAGAAATAAAGAAATAAAGAAAGAAACAAAAAATCAAACTAGACACCAAGATGGTTGATTAGAAATATCGATCAGTAATCAAAAATGAATCAATCGCCAAGCGTATAATTAAATATATTTCTTATTCAGAGGCGCGAGAAGAAAAACAATGTCCCTTAAGTACAAATATGACACCTGCTTTAGTATTAAACTTTTTTTTCTTCGTTTTTTTTTCTTTTTCTGGGGGATGCAACATTTCCAATGAAGTCAAGGACGTTTCTTTTGCTATAAACGGATTCTTGTTGACGTCTGACGTAGCGTGATAGCTAACAAATTTGACTCTCAAACTAATACATCAAATCAGTGCGCTACAAGAACAGCCTTGTGCCAGTCTAAACAAAGTAATTTATTTTATATACTAATTTATATTATAACACATTTAACTCGCGAAGAATGGGTTGGGGATTCGTTTTCTCTTTTGAGGTTTCCTTTTCTTAACCATGTCCAGGTTTTCCATGTGCAACCTCTCCGATTTATCGTTTGAAGTGTCCATATAATTGTTTTTCTTCACATTTTTGTTTTCTAGTTTTTGTTGTTTTTCTGTTTGTCCATATGTCACATCTACTTTTGTTGGCTGCCATAAGTAATCTGTCTTTGCTCTTTCTTGTGCAGTCTTCGAGTTGTTGGATTGTAGCTTTTACGCTGTCCTCTATATTAGCAAGACCTCTTCCCCCTTCCTTTCTTGATATATATAGTATATCTCTATCGTCTCTCGGGTGTAGAACCTTGTACACGGTCATTAATTTTCTAGTCCTTTGGTCAATCTGTCTGAGTTCTTCTTTTGTCCATTTTTAAGAATGACCCAGAGTATCTTATAATGGGGACAGCCCAGGTATTAATTGCTTTGATCAGATTTCTGCTGTTGAGTTTGGTTTCTAGGAATTTTCTTGTTCTCCTGAGGTATTCTTTTTTAACTTTTCCTTTCATTTCTGCTTGCTTGATATTGTCTGCTTATTATTATTATTATTATTATTATTATTATTATTATTTATTTGAAGCTATATCATCATCATCATCATCATCATCATGTTGCGCATACAGCACGGGTATCCATGACAATCTTTCGCCAACCTTCCCTATCATTCATTGCACCTGGGAGCTCCTCTGCGTAGCAGCCAGCATCCTCACATAGTTGGCCAATGTAGGTCCTAGCTGGGCGCCCCACACTTGCATGTCCATGTGTTGGCTTCCAGATGATAACGTCGCTCACGAGTTCATCCTTGCTTCTCCAGCAGTGTCCTGCATGCCTTGTCCGTCTCGCTCGGATAGTTTGTGAAATGGGGGGGAGCAGGCGACCGTACAGCTGTTTTTTTTAAGTTTCAAAAATAAAGGAAACATCATATGAAGCTATATAATTGCTTGCAAAATAGTAATGTGGGAAATAATTTTTGGGAAACATATAACTGTGGGTAAAAAGGATTATTATTTAATAAGAACATTTACTTTAAACAATATAATTGTGTATGAAATATTAGTATTAGATAGGAATACTTGAAAAATATAACTGTGTGCAAATCATTTATATAAGAATACTTATTTGCAAACAAATTATCATAGACAAATAAACAAAGTGTTTTCTTTCAATGCAATAAAACATTAGAAATATAAATATGATTAAAATCAAAAATGGATTCAATTTCAGAATTACACTTTTGAATATCTGAAATGTGGAAGATCGTAAATTGTCTTCGAGATAAGTATCTTAATGTTGTTTTCGATGTTATCGAGTGGGATAGAAGAAAATTCTCAGAATTTATGAGTCCTACCAAACATGGTGACATATCTACCAGCAAATATTTTAGGCTAGATTTACTCAAGAAGATGTGTTGCATACTGACGTTTTCACAGTACCAAATCGATATAATGTTGTATACCCTTTCTTACTTCTTACTCTAGTCGTCTTCTCCTCTGGCCGGCTTTGGTTCTATCTTCTAACATCTTGCGTCTGGAGTTGTCTTGGGGACTTCGGTCTGGTTTTCCATGCTAGGGATTTCTCCTATTCAGAAGCCCTGTGTCATTGTTAGTTTTTAGTAAACACAAGACTTCGATTTTCTTTTAATGTTCTTTATTCGGTAAATCTCCAACCCAGACATAACATAGCGTGCGTATACAGAGTTACAGTTTTAGACAGTGTGTCATGGCCGACTGCTCTGTCTGACGTCTAACTGTCAACTGGGGACTCTGAAAAAGGTCCCACGTGACTTCACATATTTGGCGGGCTTCTGTAATTTTCCATTGAAGGACCCGGCCATGGTATGAAAGGGGTCATCCCGTCAGAATTACCGCATAGATTATGTAACAGATGTAGTTTTGCAGATTTGAAAACTTTACAAAGACTAGTATTATCTGCGTTATTCGGACTATTGTCCTCATCTTCATTGTTATCTGTACAACGTTTCGACCGATATGCCCTCCGGCCTTCTTCGGGTATTTCTTGTCGGACTCGGTAACCTTCTCGGGCTCGGGAACCCTCTTTTCGTAATCGGGAACCTTCTTGTCGTAATCGGGAGCCGTTATGGAACTTTGAACCTAACTCTTTATTCCGTCTACGGGGGTATCCTGTTCTCATTCCACGAACCAGAGCTGGGGTGTCCGAGAAATAGTATTCAATTTATAGTCAAAATCGTTAACACATACAATAAATCCCTGTGTTATATACACTCAAAATTTGAGTGAACAATTTAAAAAATTGTTTTTTACTCTTTCCCTTTCTTTTTAGTAACAAGTAAATTAAAAGTTTACAAATAAATAAATACCTACGATTTTTTGTAAAATTGAGGTGCAAAATATTTAAAATAATTAATTAATAATTGATATATGCACGTAACATTTTATTTACGGGGCACAAAACTAAGTTTAGATTTCAAAAGAATTTATTTTTTTACCCCTTTAATAAATTTGATGATTTTATTTACTAATGATACAAACCCCCTGACACAGAATTTGTAACTCTCATCCACCTCAGGCAATGTCTTTCAAAAATTAATTTTTACACCGCCCGGAGGTCGTTTTTTGTTGGTAGTTTTCATAATAAAATATAAATATAATATCGAAGTCTAGAAAGAGGACATTTCTTTCTTTATGGAGTTTGTTCGAGATGAAAAAAAATCGTTAGGATTTAAAGTCTTCCTAAACATGGCGACATATCTTCCAGTGTAGTTTTCTTAAGGAATTTATTTTACACCGTCCGGAGGTCGTTTTTGTTGGTAGTTTTCATAATAAAATATAAATATAAGATCGAAGTCTTGAAAGAAGACATTTCTTTCTTTATGGAGTTTGTTCGAGATGGAAAAAATCTTTAGCATTTAAAAGTCCTCCTAAACATAGTGGCATATCTTCCAGGGTAGTTTTCTTAAGGAATTTATTTTACACCGTCCGGAGGTCGTTTTTTGTTGATAGTTTTAATAATAAAATATAAATATAAGATCGAAGTCTAGAAAGAAGACATTTCTTTCTTTATGGACTTTTTTCGAGATGAAAAAAAAAATCGTTAGGATTTAAAAATCCTCCTAAACATGGCGACATATCTTCCAGTGAATCTTTCAATGTAGTTTTCTTAAGGAATTAATTTTACACTGACCGGAGGTCGTTTTTTGTTGGTAGTTTTAATAAAAAAATAAATATGAAAAAGTCTAGAAAGAAGACATTTCTTTCTTAATGGAGTTTGTTCGAGATGAAAAAAAATCGTTAGAATTTAAAAGTCCTCCTAAACATAGCAACATATCTTCCAGTGTAGTTTTCTTAAGAAATTAATTTTACACCGTCCGGAGGTCGTTTTTTGTTGGTATTTTTCATAATAAAATATAAATATAAGATCGAAGTCTAGAAAGAAGACATTTCTTTCTTTATGGAGTTTGTTCGAGATGAAAAAAAATCGTTAGGATTTAAAAGTCCTTCTAAACATGGCGACATATCTTCCAGTGAATCTTTTAGTGTAGTTTTCCTAAGGAAGATTTTGGAAGCAAAATATAAATACATAAAGATAGAACTGAAATATTTGGGCTGCAGATGTTTATTTCTCTCGTGTTTGATTTTCTTCACGATTAGTTCTTTTCTTGGTGGGTTCATTGGCTGGGGGGGGGGGGGGGGGTAAGATCACCCCCCCCCCCAAGGGGTGTCCAGGGAAGAATTCTGAATGGCAACTGATAGTGATGTTCCAGTTCTTGATCTCTGGAGAATATGGGGTCATTCAGTTATTGCCATTACTTCTTGGTTCATTCTCAGTTTTTATCATTTTCTTTTTTCTTTTTCAACAAGCTAATATATTTAATTCCTATATATATATATATATATATATATATATATATATATATATATATATATATATGTTTTTTAAGTTGGGCGTTATTACGAAGCGTCTAAAAATAAATGAATGAACTCGATGTTATGGAGTATTGGATTCACTTATTTTTTTTTTATTATTTTTTATCATAAATTTTCGGGTTCGTTAGATTCCCTTTATCAAATGACTGTTGTTCCTGTTCAACGGATCTTTTGTCTCTGTTGTTATTGACAGCGGCAGCGTCTGTAAAAAAATTCATAATAACGGAGTATTCCGATGTCAGCGTTCAGTCCCCTCACGTGAGTTTGTAATTTTAGAATCCATTTAGTTTCTGCTTGTTTTCGAGATTGCGTTGTTGGAAATGCGTGTTCTATTAAAATGCATTTGAGGTGTGTAAGGTTGTGTGGTAGGGTGTTAAATTGAAGTGCTATTGTACTATGCGGGGATTTGAGATTTATTGTGGATTTGTGGTTATTTAATCTTAGTCTAGAAGATGTTGATGTTTCTCCCACATATCCGCTATTTGTGCACTGTGTGCAGTATATGTAATATATGATGTTAGCGCTATCGCATGTTAGGTGTGGCGGATGGATTGTTATGTTCGTGTGGGGTATTTTTATTTCAGTTTCTGTGTG
>CM042173.1:14998076-15018076 GCA_023376005.1 Doryteuthis pealeii
GAATAATAAGAAAAGAAAATAAATTAAGGTAGATAGGTCAAACTAATAAATAAATGAACTGGGGTTGCCCATTTAGCTAAAATCTGGAATAGATTGATTTAACAGAAATTCCTAACAAATTACTGACTAGTAGCCAAATATCTTACAGCTGAGCAGGCAGGACAATTTAAACAAAAAAATCTGTTTTCAAATGCCTTAAAAGTAATAAAGAATTCATCATTCGCATCTGATGAACTGGGAGAATTAGACACTTTGTCTAAGCTCCCCGAAATAGGCTATAATTCAAAATCTCTAAGTTTTTTGTTATTTCTTTACTTATATATATATATATATATATATATATATATATATATAATATATATATATATATATATTGGTTAGGAGGTTGATTAAGAAGGCTATCACAATGCAGGTGTAAAGAAAAAATAATAATACGGTAACAATGATGTTGTGTGTTAACCTGTATTTAATTCATTATATAATAATTATATTAATTCAATGCTTCAAAAAGGAGACCAGTAAAAATGAAGAAGGCTTTTCCATATATACAGGTTAACACACAACATCATTGTTACCGTATTATTATTTTTTCTTTACACCTGCATTGTGATAGCCTTCTAAATCAACCTCCTAACCAATATATACACAATGCTTCAAGCAAATTATAAAACTCTTATATATATATATATATATATATATATATATATATATAAAAGATAAACCTAATGAGTCAGATAAACCTACTAAAGTTTCGCTAAGTGATCTTCAGGGCTAAGATCCGACTATAGAGATTTGGATCAAACTCACATTTATACAAACCTACCACCTTTGATTATTATGTATTGGGTGCAATTGAATGAGAGACCAACAAAACTCCATCAAACACTAAAGATGGATAACGGTAGCATTTATCATATTAAACAAGGAGACTATTTCTCTGAATCTTTGAGATGGGGCTTGATGATTAGCATATTATAAGGTTATAATGATAACCTTTAACCTTAAAGCTAACCCTAACCCTATTTCAGAATTTTAAAACATTTTAGAATTAAATAATGAAATAATGAAATTTATTGTGTACAGTGCTCAGGTGCACGACAACTCATCAAAGTCTCATGTCAAGTACAAGAAAAATGTAGTGTCAGGAACATGAACAGTTTACAGTAGTAATATGCATGTATGTGCGCGCGTGTGTGCATATGTATGTGGAGAGTGGCATCAGGTATAGTGTCGGTGGACTACAGGAAGCATGGAGGCTTTGAACGACTCAGTGCTTCGGCAGCCTACAACAGACGCTGGCAATTTATTCCATGTCTCCGCAATTCTGAGCGTGAAAAAATGTTTCCGAAAGTCACTTGAGCAGTGATGTTTTCTGACTTTGTAGGCATGCCCACGTGTGTTGGAAAGATTAAATAGATCTCTGATTCATGTAACTTCAGGATAAATTATTTTTTAATTATTCTTTATTACTATATAAAACTTATGGCTGAATTGCATTTCTTGAAATTGAATATATGTGAAAAATAATTAGTTTCAATAAATTGCCTACTACTTATATCTATAAATATACTCTTACTGAGGTAGGACACGTTCAAACCGAGTAGGCCAAATATTATAACAGAATCAAAAAAGTAGGCCACATACTATAACTGCAACGTAACGTTGTATTTACGAAAAACACATGAATATAGTTTGAATACGTTAATTGTATTCAAAGAAATCGTCATTGGCTTCAGTCACAGCCACCAGACGACTTCCAATTCTGCTGTAAATCTATTCCAGTCGTTTCCTTGTTTAGTATTATCAGCGTTATTCGGACTATTGTCCTCATCTTCATTGTTATCTGTACAACGTTTCGGCGGATGTGCCCTCCGGCTTTCTTCAGGTATTTCTTGTCGAACTCGGGAACCTTCTCTTCGGATTCGGGAACCTTCTTATCGTAATCGGGAACCTTCTTGTCGTAATCGGGAGCCTTCTTGTCGTAATCGGGAGCCTTCTTGTCGTAATCGGGAGCCATCACGGAACTTTGAACCTAACCCTTTATTCAGTCCACGGGGGTATCCTGTTCTTATTCCGCTATCCATAGCTGGGGTAGAGGCGTTAAGCTGTGTAAAATATTATTCTATGTTACTGCTGCCCTTGACAAGGATTGAACCTGCAGTCTATAGATAACTGTCACTTAGAACTGTCTTAGCCTAACTCCTTTATCCACTAGGCCATGTGTTCAATTGGACACTTGGTCCGTGAAGGTTCCCGAGTTGGTAAATATATATTGTCGGTATCAGCGGGACAGTTATGGAGTCTACCCCTTTTCCCTAACACTAGTCCAGGAGTATGGTTTTTGCATCTGAATTGAAGCATCAGCCCTACCATCAGCTCCCCACTTTATAGCACATCAAAATTGTGCTACTCATGCGCTTGCTAAAGACGTATTTATTTAGTTTGGTTTGGTTTGTTTTGTTTTACGGCATATCAACCTCGGTGGGTCATTTAATGTCGACAAAGTTTTGAAATAAATTCATTCTTAATGCATAATACAATTTTGTTTATCAACTCATGTTTTTCTATTTAACCCATAGATGGGACCCTAACAGGTACTACCACTCCGGGTCAGAGTGGACCAGGGAGCAATGGTGATGAAGGGGTGCTCCACATTCCCCAAACCTCCAAAACTGGAACCTCACCATCAGATAGAGTTTAACGTCATTCCCAGGACATGTAGACCCTCAGTCACCGCCTTCTAGCACCCATATGATAAAAAGGGCTTGGGGCTTGCCATAAGGGCAATAGGGTTGGGAAAATCATATAGGTGCTAGGGCTTGACGTGACCAGACGATTAATCGGAGGAGGCCTCTCCGACCGCCTGTCTAGTCCAAGATAGGGCCAAAGTGGGGTATTGCAAGTCATGAACTGCTCATCCACCTGGGCTCTATCCTTAAGCATCACGGGTCGCCACCCACGGCCAACAGGTGGTCCCATTGGAGGAGTCTTACCCCTCTGCAGAGGTGCAGTCGGTGCATTCTAACTACCCAGCCGACAGGGCGGCGTATTTATTTAGTTTAGCAACCCGGATTCGTCAATCAGGTCCACACTGTGTCAACAATTTTTTTTCAACAATTTCTGGAACAGACAACAGTTCTAAACAACTACCCGGTCCGAATTTGAATTTTAAATAAATTGAATTTTGTTTCAAAAGTTTAAAAATTGATGCTTGTTACTTTCTACGCTTTTAAAATGGCTTAGACTTTAGTTCTAGCAAAAGAAGAAAAAAAAAACACAAAACCAATGAATAAAAATGAATAAATAAAAGAGAGAAAAAAATTAAAATGTCATTTTGAAAAATATTGTCGTCTGCTGCTTTTAATCGGCCGCCATTTTTAAATAGTAAAAGTAGCTGTTTACCATGAATTATATGGCATTTTGTGTTGTGTTTTTATTATTTGAAATTAAGACCATTTAAATGGGCAGTAATATCTACGAGACATGTTAGATCGTTAAATTCCCCCACTAAAAAAAAAGAAAAAAAAGAATGGAACGAAATAACCAAAATATTAATAAACAGTCATTTTGTTAGTTTAATCTAGTTAGGCTACTTGTTTCCAACCAGGAATCTAAAGAAATGTCTACAAAGAATGGCGGCACACAGTATTATGTATAATATAGAATATTTATATCCATTACTTATTTTTATTCAATAGCTGAACATTATGCCTTCATAGGATACTATAAGTGGCTACCCGGCGTCGCCTGGGTAGAGAGAGGGGGGATTTTTAAAAGGTAGTCTCGCAGATCCATTATTACTAATCACAAGTTAGATCCTCACTGGATGCCCCATAAAATCCTCACGTAAATATATAATAATACAGTAAGAAATTTTAATTCACTAATTTACAATTTTAAAAAAATACAATATAAATGAGGCGATTAATTCAATCAATCAACATCATATTTCAATTACCTTCTGTTAATATACAAATTGTAATTATTAAATATCTTCCCAAATATAAATAAGATCTTCATTATTTTTGCTCAAAAACCAAGCCCTGGTGATAGTGAATGTATATATTTATTTATTTTGTCGTTAATTGTTTTATTTTCGAAGTTTCCTCCGGACATACACATATACACAACTGCCCTTTATATATGTATAGATTTCGTATAAAAAAAACTAGATTAAATTATTTAATTCGTTTGGACTGTTGTTCTCATCTTTATTGTGTTACAATTTATGAGAATCATAAATTGTTATCAGACCCTGTAGAGTTTAAAATAAGTTTGTTAGAATGAAAAGCGTAGGCGGGTAGATATCCATAACCGGGGTTATGATTGGCATGTAGATGACCATAACTGACCTCCGGTACCCGTGATAGTTTTTTTTTGTGAGAGTTAGTTTAGATTCGACCTCACTTGGAAGCAGAGTTTCTCTCAGCCCAGAAGAAAACCAGCCCTTAGATAGAAGATCTCAACTAGAAAGGAACATGGTGGCAGAAGCAGTTAGAAGAAATAGCAATGAAGTTAACAAGAATCAAGTAAGAGCATCCCCTCTCTCTCCTCTCTCTCTCTCTCTCTCTCTCTCTCTCTCTCTCTCTCTCTCTCTCTCTCTCTCTCTCTCGTTTGTATACCGGATGTTGGGTATATAACATTGTTTCTACTATTGTCCTCATCATCATTGTTATCTGTACAACGTTTCAGCTGATATGCCCTCCGGCCTTCTTCAGGTATTTCTTGTCGGACTCGGGAACCTTCTTTTCGAACATGGCAACCTTCTTGTCGTAATCGGGAGCCATCACGGAACTTTGTACCTAATCTTTTATTCAGTCCACGGGGGTATCCTGTTCTCATTCCGCTAACCATAGCTGGGGTAGAGGCGTTAAGCTGTGTTAATCATTATTCTATGTTACTGCTGCCCGTGATCAGGATTGAACTTGCAATCTAGAAATAACTGTCACTTAGAACTGTCTTAACCTAACTCATTTATCCAATAGGCCATGTGTTCAAGAAATACCTGAAGAAGGCCGGAGGGAATATCGACCGAAACGTTTTACAGATAACAATGAAGATGAGGACAATAGTCCGAATAACGCAGATAATAGGAATCAACAAGCCACATCTCAAACATTCAGAGAAATAATATTTTCTATCTATTCCTCCATACTTTCGACCTTGTGCCACCTGCTTACTGTAGAGAACTAGTCTATTAAAAAATGTTGTTTTTACTGTTGTAAAAGACGATTCAGTCCCATAATAATACCATTTATAAAATGAAAAAAATCTATTAAAAAAAATCTACAAAAAGAAAAGAAATAACAACAACAAAAGGTAATCTTCAACTTTTTACTCGTAAATTCCTACCATAAAATTAGGCTTGGGCATTTTATGGTAGGAATTTACGAGTAAAAAGTTGAACTGTAAAAACGAACCCCCACTTTAAAACTAAACATTCTCATAAAATAAAAACATTTATAATATAAACATTGAAGTGAATATTAAAATAAATAAAGGAAATATATTTAGTATTGAAAAATAACAGGTGCAAGAAAAATAAAACATTTATTGCAAAAACACGGACATAAAATGGGGGTTCAGTTTATTTTATGGTAGGAATATACGAGGAACTTGTTCTTTTTTACCAAATAAAAGCCATTTTTTAGGAAAATAAAAATATCTTAAAACCTTACTACAAATGAGAAGCGTTTGTGGATTGAATTGTAAAAAAAAGCGGAGATTGTGCGAGAAGAAAATAAGAAATAAACAGATAAAAGTAATCTTTGTTTCAAGAAGAATAAGAATTTCAGTAAGAGCAGACAACTCAAGTATACTTCATTTTTTTTTTTTTTTTCAAATAAATGGTAAATGTCTGGGGTGATTCAAAAGCTGTCAAAAAGTCATAAAATTGTGAAAAAAGAAGATGATTAAAAAAAAGTTTCCCCTCCCCCGCGGCAACAATTAATAACAAAATGGACGTTGATCACAATTGGGCCTGAATTTTGGGCTCCCGCAATAAATAAATAAATAAATAAATAAAAACAGAAGGAAAAGCTATACAAAAAACAAGATATCAACTCAAATTCTTATTCCGTAGAAAGTCATATTTAATATAAGTAGGTGTTATAAATCTCTCTCTCTCTCTCTCTCTCTCTCTCTCTCTCTCTCTCTCTCTCTCTCTTTCTTATATATATATATATATATATATATATATATATATGTGTGTGTGTGTGTTACGTAATGGCATCCCGATGAGTAAATGCCCCTACTAATTCTTTCCATCTATCTATCTCAGTCTATATCTTTCTCAACCCACCTCTCTCTCTCCCACGTATATATATATATATATATATATATATATATATATATATATATATACTCACACACACACACACATATATATATATATATCCATATATATATCCATATATATATATATATATGTGTGTGTGTGTGTGTGTGTGTGAGGTAGGTAAAAGGATAGTGAACAAGAAATGATAATTCAAAACAAATCTAAGAGTTGAAATATTTTGTCCGATTTATACGGACACCCTCAGTCGAAAGATTTTTATTAATAATAATCTTTTTTTTTAATTAATAAAAATCTTTCGACTGGGGATGTCCGTATAAATCGGACGAAATATTTCAACTCTTAGATTTGTTTTGAGTTATCATTTCTTGTTCACTATCCTTTTACCTATCTCATACTGTCGGATTCTACTACATCCATCCTATCTTCATATATATATATGTATATATATATATATATATATATATATATATATCATCGCATATGACAAAGTCAAGTATGGCGTATCCAGCGAGAATATACTCTATTAGTAGTAATGGATCTGCGAGACAAGATTGTTAGCCCTTACACCATCATGGGACACCTCTTTTCCATGGGCAGACATTCCTACTAATTCTCTTCTCTGCATGTCTGTCTGTCAGTCACTCTCTTTCTCTCTATCGATCTAACTCTACCCCACTCTGTCAACATTTGCCGCTCTGTGTGTGTGTGTGTGTGTGTGTGTGTGTGTGTGTGTGTGTGTGTGTGTGTCTGTCTGTCTGTCTGTTTGGCTTTATTCATCAATGATAAAAAGAAGTTTTCCCCACTAACCTAGAGGATGTCATAAATATTTGGTTGAATTGATTGTCGACTAGTGCGTTGGAGTTCAATCCCTGGCAGTTCCAATTGCGAGAAAGCCATGAGCACTTTTCATTGGCTGGAGACTGTCACGTGCAAATTAAGATAGTCTTTTCCTTTTTTTAAGAGTTAAATTTTCGACGCCAAGGGAAACTGAATCAAGAACACAAACATACACACTCTTTTCATTGGGGAGGGGAGGGGCGTAACGATTTATGAAAAATGGAATATTTTATCCCGGTTACGACTAACCATGAAGTCATAGCCTATCATTTTTATAATGTAGTGTAAAGATTTAACGTTTATTCATGGAAAAATACAGATAACTGTTACTAACAGGCTTTCACACCCTGGAGTCATTCGAACAGTCCTCGCTGATTGGCTTAGGAAGATCACGTGATGGAAGAAACCTGGGAAACAGTGTTAACTGAGATTAGACTAAGCCAGCGTCATGTTCAGAAGTGTAATGGCCGTCTGTGCTTTTTCTCCACATAATCATATATATATATATATATATATATATATATATATATATATATATGTGTGTGTGTGTGTGTGTACCAACACCTCCGCACGAGCAGGATGCGACACAATGTCAATTTCTTAAGCGGAGTTTAACAGGTTTGAATTCAGAATTTTCCTTCTCCTAGACTGGTTACCTAGCCATGGTTAAAGAGCCCGGTCTGCCCTGCTATTTATCCATAGCTGGAGGGAGAATTGGATTCATACCTTTCCAAAGGGTATTAGCGCTATGTGAAATGCCAACAGCTTTGTCCTGGAATTGAACTCGGGTTGTCGAGTCCATTTCCTACGACTCTAACCATTTGACCACGCAAAATTCTTGTTTGAAGAAATTGTTTTTAGAGAGTTTTTTTTAAAGAGATTATTGTTTAAAAAATTAAGATATGTTTTGAGGGTTCGACAGGCCATTACAATCCGGGTAGAGAAGTGTGTTAGAAGTAGCGAGTCCATCTGTTCCGTATATATATATATATATATATATATATATATATATATATATATATACTTTTCTTTGTTGGGATACCAAGTTTCTTGGTACAAGGTGATTCTAGGCTGGTCCTATTCTCTAACAGTAGCTTGTTATAGAGTTCAGGTTCCGATTGAGAGCTTAATGTTTAATTATTATAAAACAGAGCAAATTTATTTGTGAATAAAAAGGCCTTACAAATGTAAACTGAGTTTGGCCATTTGCCTATCTAAATAAAATGTAAACGTGGTCTGACGAAGCTCTGTGGGCCCCAGATACCCACAAGTGGAAATGGTCCATAATCACGATACCCATGGTATTTAAGGCCTTTTTATTCACAAATATATATATAATTATTATCATTATTATTATTATTATTATGGAGATTATGTATCTGGTTGTCTGAGACCGAAACTACGTCATCACTAACGTCAGAATTCCCTTATATTCCCGTAATATTCTCAATGGTTATTAAATAATTATTATTTAATATTAATTAGCATCTTATTTATTAAAAATGTCTCTAATAATGTTGAGCTGAGAGAGATTTATCTCAAAACAGTCAATGGTATTAATGCATTTAAATTCCTATAACCCTTACGACCAGCACATTACTCACTAAACCACGAGGACATGCATAATTTCCCTGTGAAAGAAAGGATTCCATCCATGGGAAAAGTAGTAGAGGAGAATGGGTTTTCAGACTTGGTTACGCAAGCAGTCTGCGATAAGGAAATCTCTGAATTCGAACCATTTTTACTACGTATAAAAATTGACATTGTGTCACATCCTGCCTGTCGCGGAAGGGTTGGATAATTACGTACATCAGAGAACAATTGACAGAGACTACAGTTTTCCTAGACAAACCAACACATTGGCGCTACATAATCTTTTCCTTTGCAGTCAACATATTCATCGTTGTAATAATCCTGTTCAAAGCAAAGAGAAAGCCTTCATGATACGAATTTATCGATCTTGGACAGCTTGAGGTATGATCGATAAAAAGACCGACCTTTGGACCCGCTAGTCAGTGTCTATTGATTTCCTTATATACATATATGCACACACACACGAGTATATATACACACACACACCTATATATATATATATATATATATATATATAATCAATAATCTTCATACAATGACTGCTATTTACACAGAAGCATTGCAACCAACAAAGCCTTCATCAGATGATGACTCTGGGTTCAGGCATGGTTTCAAGGCCCAAGCATCATTACCACTAACCCAGAGCGCCCCAGCAGTATCTCACGATACCACCAGACTTTGTGGGTTTGACGTCACAATGTAGGATTGCCATATCCACGCTGATGCGGTTAGAGCTTTATCCTGGATCCTTTTTTATGTATTCCCCCTTGTCTGGTGGAGAAAGTCCAAGGTTAGACAAAAATGCCAAGGTTGAGCTGGTAATAAATCCGACTTCGATAGGAAATACATCTGTTATCCATCCGTTTCTGACGCATTGTTCACGTAGGTCTTCATACTTTTCCTAATTACGATGATGTGCCCAGTCAAGATTTTCTTCAAATGTAACTGTCAATTCAACGATATACATATATGGTTTGGTTTTGTTTTACGGCAGTGGGTCATTTAATGCCGATGAATTAATTCATTCTTAACGGATATCCAATTCTTTTTATATATACATTTTTCTACTTAATCCATAGATGGGACCCTAACAAGTACGACCATTTTGGGTCAGAGTGGACCAGGGAGCAATGGTGATGAAGGGGTGCTCTACAGTTTAACGTCATACCCAGGACATGTAGACCCTCAGCCACCGCCTTCTAGCATTCATATGATATAAAGGGTTGGGGGTTGCCATAAGGTCAATAGGGTTGAGGTAATCATAAAGGTGTTAGGTCTTGACGTGACCAGCCGATTGATCGGAGGGGGTCTCTCCGACCGCTCGTCTAGCCTAAGTAAGGGTATAAGTGGAGTGCTGCATGTCATGGACTGCTCAACCACCAGTGTTCCGTCCTTAAGCATTACGGGTCGCCACCCACGGCCAACAGGTGACCCCATTGGGGGGTTGTTACCCCTCTCCAGAGGTGCAGTCGGCGAATTCTAAAGTTCCATCCGACAGGGCTTATATATATATATATATATATATATATATATATATATATTGGTTAGTAGGTTGATTTAGAAGGCCATCACAATGCAGTTTGGAATAAATAAAAAATAATAATACGGTAACAATGGTGGTGTGTGTTGACCTGTATTTTTTTTATTATTTCTTGAATTTTCGAGGTAATACCTCTTTATCAAAAGAATTGAACTGAAGCAGTACAGCTATGGCATTTCTTCCTAAATGAATTTTTTTTTCTTCAAAAATTCAAAACCTCCTAACCAATACATACACAACGCTTCAAGCAAATTATGAAACTCAGTTATATATATATATATATATATATATATATATATGTGTGTGTGTGTGTGTGTGTGTGTGTGAAAGATGCACATATTCAATGTCCTGAAGAAGGTTTTAATTTTTAAAAACCGAAATACTTAAGGATCGACATGAAGAGTTTTCATTGTTCATGAAATACTGTGTTTGTTTTCTTTAAAAATGTTCTCCATGTATATATATATATATATATATATATATATATATATATATATGTAATGGACTCGCTACTTCTAATACTCTCCTCTACCCGGATGATAATAACATGTCAAACCCTCAAAAATTCTTTCAATTTTAATAATTATTTCATAACGCTCCCTTTAAAAAAACTATCTAAAAACAATTTCTTCAAACAAGAAATTTTCTCCTGACGATGACCTAAGGTCGAAACTAGTTGAGAATAAATAACATATAAGAAATGTTCCTGTTTTTCTTATCACTCTTTGTTCATACTATATATATATATATATATATGAAGATAGGAGGGTTGGAGTAAAATCCGACAGTATGAGGTAAGGTAAAAGGAAAAGTGGCCAAAAAATAATAACTCAAAAAAGTCTGAGAGAAGAAATATTTCGTCCTTCCAAGAAGGACTTCTAATGTCACTCAACTCTCCCCTCCTTCTTATCATCCCCTGGCATCAAACACTCCACTACTATGAACTTTAACCTTCTCCCCAGACCAACCCCTTTTCTCCATCTAGCACCTAGCCTCCTCCCTGCCCCCTGTAAACTTTCCCTACACTTCATTCATGTTATCCTCATTCCTTATTTCTCCCCTAACCTCCCTACTCCCCATTTCCGCTACTAACTCACTTCCTCATCAAAACACACACATGTACGTAATTTTGCTATGAATAAAAGTCAGTTGACTGAAGAAGTCCTTCATGGAAGGACGAATATATTCTCCTCTCAGACTTTTTTGATTATTATTTTGTTCCCTTTCCTTTACCTTACCTCATATATATAATCATCATCATCATGTCCGCGCAGTTTTGCACGGATATCCATTGACAATCTCTCGCAACCTCCCTATCATTCATCGACTCTGGGAGTTCCTCCGCGCAGCAGCCAGAATCCTACATAGTTGGTCAATGTAGTCCTGACTGGGCGGCCCACATTAGCGTGTCCATGTTGCTGGCTTCCACAATAGTACGTCGCTTACGAATCGCCGTCTTGTTCTCCAGCAATGTCCTGCATGCCTAGCCCGTCTTACTCGTATAGGTTTGTGAGATGGGGTAGGTGGCCATACAGTTGCTTTTTTGGGGTGCTGCGTCCACGACTTATTCAGGACCGCTCGCAGCACTTGGTGCAGCTCCCCATCTAGCTTATTCTCAAGGGCGTTTTGTTAGGGCCAGGTGTACAGCCATACAGCAGCACCGACACAACCACAGCCTGGAAGAATCGTCTCTTTAGTTTGTCGGGGAAAATCGGATTTCCATATGACTGATAATTTGTGGTGGCCAACCATGCCTTTCCTATTCGAGTAACATCGCTTTCTGTGGATGAGATTATTACTACCTAGGTATGTGAATTTTTCCACCGACTAAGAGGCTTGCCGTCAAGTGTGGAGATGTCTCCTTTCTTTTTGAAGCGTCATGAACTCAGTTTACAGAGTTCACATATAGGGCCGACGCTCTTTGCTGCCTTCTCCAGGCTGTGCAGGAGTGCCTCAGCCTGTGCCAGGGTATCTGCAAGAAGTGCGAGATCATCAGCATAGTCTACATCTGTGACAGTTTGTGCAGGATATCGCCTGCTTCTTGCCTTTCTAACCCTCATGTTAGTATAGAAATGGTTCATATATATATATATATATATATATATATATATATATATATATGTGTGTGTGTGTGTGTGTGTGTGTGTGTGTGATTCCGTAAGAATTTTCCAGTAATTAGACGGGAGCAAAGATGTGATTTATGTGTTGTGAAATTGAGCTTGTATCAGATAGATGAAGTGTTAAACGGTACGACAAAGTTTTAATCGTGAGAACTTTAAAAGATTGAAAAGAAACTCGCCCGTCTTGTTTAATAAACGATTGCATTAAAAAATATCTTACTGTCCGTCTAAAACATTTTTTAATATAGCCGGTTTGATTATATACGGGTTGCAGCAAAAATACCCCAAGTTTAAACTACCACTTGGGTTATGTCGAAAGAGCGCTTCCGGGTAAATAGAATATTCAGCCCACGCAGTCATCAGAGATCTATGACTCGGGCTGCGCATCTCTTGCATCTCCTGATTCACAAAATTCAAAAGAACGCAGTAAAATGACCCCACGCTTGATGATATGCCGTAAAAAACAACCAAAACTTGTATCACTAACCATGTGACCAATTTCACCGGTTTAAGTCACCATTTTCAATATATAATTATATATTATTTACCAACCCCTCCGCACGAGGCCGTATGCACAAGGCCAATTTGCTTAACGAAGTTTTAACAGGTTTGAATCCAGAGTTTCTTCCGGTTGAGCCAACCAAGGTTAAAGAGCCCGGTCTGCCATACCTATTTACCCATTAGCTGGATGGGAAGTGAATTCAATTAATATATATAATATATATATATACATCATAATATATAATGATGTAATTTTTTCCGAGATGACAGATAAAGGAAATAGAAAGTGCATCAATACAAAGTACAGAGATTTATTATTTATTAAATAACACTGTATATAACAAAGTTTCAGTTAGGCATCTACCTAAGTTTCATGTCTTCTTTGCTTTCTCAGATAGACCGTCTAATCCCTCTGGGTGTTCTGCAAATTTCATTTTTTGCTGTTATGTTTTTTGTAAAAATACTTTTACATTATCATAACTCACAACATGATTTGCAGACACACCAGAGGAATTAATGGTATCCTGACGAAGGAAAAAAGCCGAAAGCTAAGGTAGGTTCTACATTAAAAACCGTTTGATATATAACATTTATATCTAAGACAATTATTAATATACATAATATATATTATAAAAGAGGGAGTAGAGAGAGGGGAGAGAATGAGTGTGTGGATGTGTGTGTTTGTGTGTATGTGTGTGGAGAGGAGAGAGGAAAGTATGATGGAGTGGGGATTTTAGATAGTAGATATAGATACGTTAGAAAATGAACCAGTTTTTGCGAACATAACTCTGTTAAAAATAACTTGAAAAGGACTTTATCAACATAAAATCCATTAATTGAAACTTTCTGAGCATCAAATCAAATCAGTCTGGCTATTGATGATCTTTTTTGCTAAATGAAACCCCTCGACGTCGACCACGCCGGACCCATAAGTCTGGTGAATTTTGGCGTAATTCCCTATTTTTTTAAAAGGCAAAACGTTTCCATTCCCTGGACACGATCAAGAAGAGAGAGAGAGGATTCATTAAACCGAATTAAATATCGATGAGCCTTATCGATACGAAAGTTATTTTGATCTTTTCATGATTGATTTGGAACAGTAAAAGAAGAAGAAGAAAATGATTATTAAAAAGAATGATGGTCCTTTGTGGCCAAACTGGACGCGCATGGTTTGATGGGGAATTTCAGATGAATATCAGGTAACAGTTTCTCAAGTAGAACACGAAATTCAGTGGATAAATATTAAGACCTACTCATCACTCCCTTTTTCTCCTTATTCTAATTAATATATATAGTATTATATTATTATTTATTTATAATTTACATTATAATATATATATATATGTATGTATCTATCTATCTATATCTTATATTCTCCTCTCTCTCTCTCTCTCTATATATATATATATATAATATATATTATGTGTGTGTGTGTGTTCTGTGTGTGTGTGTGTGGTGTGTGAAGAAAGAAGTGATCCACGGTATGATAATATATTCAGAAAAATGAAAAAACACAGGTTTTAAATGGGTAAGTGGAGTTAATGGCCGACGCCTGCCAGTGTTCGAATCTTATTAATTAGTAGATCATCTTCAGAGCATAAGAATATAAATTATTTATCACAGAAATAATGAGAAAACGCGAGTGTGGTAATCCTTGTCATTTCAGTCTGTTTAAAAAAAATTTGAAGTTTGAAAAGAAGTACGGTTTTGAAATATGACATCAAATATCTATTTGTATGGCGTGGTATGTTGGCGCTGTAAGTGTGTGTGATTGAAAGAAACAATTGTGCATTTTTAGGTAGTGTGTTGTGTGTTGTTATATATATAATATATAATATTATATATATATATAATTAATAATGTTGTTCTGCGTTCCAATGGGAGAAAATGTAATATTATAAAAAAAAAAGAAGAAGGTCCGCCAAAATGTAGTGTCTCAGAAAAAAATTTTATTCTTTTTATTTCACAAACGCACACGTGTTTCAGATATTCTGGTTATTTCTTCAGGCTGTGATCAATACATATAATTGATATACATTATATATAATACACATATACACATATAATATATATATAGCTTGGCCTGTTCTGAAATTTTCTGTTATTTATATATATATATATATATTATATATATATAATAATATATATATTTATTTATTTTGGCGGACCTGAACTTTCAGAACCCCCCCAATAAAAAGTGTTTGTTTTTTTTATGATTCTTCTTTCAATGGATTATTATCTGATAACACACCATCTATCAGACTGTGAATAAATAAATTCAAAAAAGTTATTTATTTTTCGAGTTTTTCCAGGTGTTTGGGCTTTTCAAGTTTTCCCCGTAAAAGTTTATATAAATCGATCCCCATACGGAACCGCTCGAAAAGGAAACTGGCGCAAAGGTGTTCAAAGTTAGGTGGCCAGGAAAAAACAGAGAACCCAATAATTATTATACCGAGCGGTTCCGATATGGGGATCGATTACTATAAACTTTATACGGGAAATGGAGCACCCCTGAAAACTCGAAAAATAAGAAATTTAGAAATTTTTTTTTCACAGTCTGATAGATTGGTGTGGTAAAACGATGATAATCCATTAAAGAAAAGAAAAAAAAAATTACAAAGTAAAAAATTTTGTTCAAACGGTTTCCATATGGGGTATCAATTTACTAGTAAACTTATACGGGACTGACCACTCCTGAAAACCGAAAATATATTACTTTTTAAATTTTTTTACATCGTATAATTGTGTGCAATCGATAATAATCCTTGAAAAAAAAAAGAAAGATTAAAAATCAAAAATTAGATGGGGGGTTCGAAAAGTTCAGGTCCGCCATTATAATATTATATATATATATATATATATAAAAAAAATATATAATTTTTGCTTTTTAATTGTATTTAATATGAAATTGGATGAAATCGGACGACAAATACTTCTAAACCTGTTAAATAGAAACTATCGGAGGTTTATTCATAAAATACTTTGTATGGTTATAGTATTAAATAAGAATACTTGAATATGTGTTGCCAAATTATTTGTAATTGGATAGGAATACTGATATAAAAAAAATCATGTTCCAATGGCTTTTGCTAGTAAATTCGTTTCCAATGCATTTTACTATAAACAATCATTTTCAATGAATTTAAATTTATAGTAAAAATCATTTCCAATGCATTTTCTAGTGAAAATCGTTTCAATGCATTTTTCTAGGTGAAAATCGTTCCAATGCATTTTTATAGTAAAAATCGTTTCCATATTTGCATTCTACATATTTTTATAGTAAAAATCGTTTCTTAATGCATTTTTTATTCAGTTAAAAATCGTTTTCTAAGCATTTTAAGTATAATGTTCCATGATTATATTCATTCCAATTCATTTTCTATAAAAAATCGTTTTCCAATGCATTTTTATATTAAAATCATTTCATACATTTTTATAGTAAAACATCGTTTTCAATGCATGCTGTATATAAAATCATTTTCAATGCATTTTTCTAGTAAAATCTTTCCAATGCATTTTTATTATAAAAATCTATTTTCAATTTGCATCTTTATAGTTAAAGAGCTTCTTACTGTACATTATTTTGTATAAAAAAAAGTAAAAGTCGTCGGGGCGGCCTAATGTCGTATCAATCATCACTAGGGATGGAGTCTACCCCCTTTTTCACTAGCCTAACCAAGGAGATTGTTTTTACGTCTGAAATGTTGGAGCGCCATACTTACCATCAGCTCCTTAACTTTCACGCACAATCCCTGTGCTACTTATACACGAGTTGGCGGGAGCGGTATCGAACTAGGAACCTTGTGGTTTTCTTAGTCCGAACTGAAGCTAAGCCGGCCTATTGAATACTTGCATATATTCTGTCTGCAAATATATGATTAAGACAAATACAAATAAAAGTAATTCTAAAAAATGCAATGACATTGAAATGGGTATGCATCTCATCTTCGGCATGTAAATTAACCCATAAGGGTTGATTATGACGTTAAACAAATAAACACGACAAAACCAAACAATATAAAATTAACCCGGTGAATCTTTCTTTTTTTTTTTCTTTGTCTTTTTATTCTTTTTTTTTCTTTTTTTCTTTTTGATTTTTTTTTTTTTTTTCAGATATTTTTTTCATGGGGCAGGACCAAGTTGAAGGAAAATCAATGCAACCCCCGAATAGCACTCATTTCAGGAAAAGAAAAAGTTCCACTCTTCCCTAGGATTCTTTATGTTGCCTACATAAAGTGGAAAAAAGCCAATTAACCCTCCCCGAATCGGCAAACAAGCCCGAAAAAGCAAACATTACAATAAAAACCATTACCGTATATATATATATAATATATATATATATATAATATATATATATTATGGAAAAGATGACTGTACCGGTGAATATGGTTACGGTGGTTGACGTGAAGTTCATAAAGTAAGGCAGTATATATAACAAATAAAAAAGTTACTCAATACTTTAGTAGAGCAAATTTATTTTAATATAGGTCCAAGTGATAACCTACTCAAGTTTCACCCACGTTGAGGATCTTCAGTTAAACTCCACTGTATAAATCAAGATTTGGTCGATTTAGGACAATATATGCATGTGTCTTTTGCTATGAAGCGTTCATAGAGAACGCAGGCAACACACACAAACAGACACACACACAACCACACACACACACACACAACACACTAGTTCAATATTCATTGCTGAACTTAGTGAATTCGGAAGTTATTTCTTTATAATTATACTAGCAAATAATGCACCTCCGGTGCAAGTTTTAAGTTTGACTGTATAAAAGATTATATTAAAATTAAGAAAGGCTAATGGAACTAAATAAAAATGCAGAAAAAGATTTGAACATAGAACAACTGAAACTTACTACTCCATCACTCTCGTCTTATCATTGCTATTTTTTCTAATGTAAGTATTTAGTTTTAAAAGAGGAAGGAAGAATTAAAAATGACAGTTATTTTCTCTTTTAATGGTTTCATTTAGAATTTATTAAAAGATGTTTGCATATTCATTAAAATAAAACCAAAAACAGTTAAGAAATCAATAACAGCTGAAGCACATTATTATTAAATTTCGATTTTTTTATATCAATATGCAAATTAGCTCCCCGTCACACTGTTAACCGCTCTTTTTTATTTTAATAATTACAAATATAATTGCCATGTGTATTCGTATGTAGATTATGGTTAACAGATTAATAATGTAAAACAATTTTATTAATTATTAAAAACGGTTAAAATAAAATCATGGAGAATGTGATGTCAATAACTAAGGGAATTGTGACTGAGTAGTAATATAGTTCTCGGTTACAGACAGAAAAACACACAATCTCATTATTAATAAGATATATATATATATATATAATATATATATATATATATATGTAAAAGAAATAACTTCCGAATTCACTAAGAAGCGATAGGGATTATTCACGAGGAATATTTAAACTAGGTGTGCGATGTGTGTTTGTTGTATGTGTGTGTCTTGTGTCTGTGTGGTCTGTTTGTTGTCTTGTATGTCTTCCCCGTCTGTCTATTCTGTGTATTTGTATTCGCGTGCGTTGTGGGCGTGATTGTGTGTGTGTGTGTGTGTGTGTGTTGTTGCACGTGCGCGTGGTCATGAATTGGAATTTTGGAGCTAGAAAACATCGAAACGAGGATTCTGAGCTAAGATCAGAGGAATAAAAACAATTGCGATGTACGTACACACTCGTTGTATATGTATTTACGCCAACCCCTTCTCAGATACAGGGATGGGATACAAATCCCGTCCTTGAAATTAGAAGATTAATTTTAGGGATTTTTGCTTCTTTTATTTATTTATTTATTATTCTTTATTCGCCTGGGGTAGAGGGGGGATTTTAAAATTAGTCCACGTAAATCCATTTATTACTCAATCGTGAGTGGATCCTCGTTCGCGATGCCATTAAAATTCCCCATGTAAAAAAAAAAAAAACCTTTGCATTGATCCAGCCACTCTGAAAAATAACGTTTAATATCTACTTATTCAAAAATTATAATGCAAAAAAAAAAAATCCATTTGTTATCTAAATTTTATTTTTCGATCCTTTTTCACAACAATTAAATCAAATCTTTATTATTTTTTCCTCAAAAAGCAAGCTCTGCTGTATTTATCTGTATATATATTTACTTTGTCGTTAATGTTTTATTTTCGAATGTTTCCGGTAATTTTATGAGGAAGTGCGTCCCGGTCTCCCGCTCTCAAAAACCACTACCGGTGACTATCAAATATACAACCCCAGCTGTCGTAATTCTTGTTTATTTTATCGTAATTTGTCGTAATTCTTGTTTGATATGCAAGATGGATATATAGTTGAATTAGACTGAGATAGATAGATAGTAAATAAACCAAACAAAATAATATAGATAGATATAACAAATAGCGAGATAGATAGATTAGAAAATTTACGAAAGCTAAATGCTAATTGGGGGGGTTGCTTTCTTTTTTTTGTCGTAATTCTGTTTATTAAAACTAAAAACAAGACATTAAACAACTCAATAAAAAAAAATCTTAGTATTAAAGTAAATTATTATTATAATAATTGAAACTAATTGAGATAGGATAGATAGATGGATATGTACTAATTACTTGATCCCCTATAATAACATTTTTAAGGTATTGTAGAAATCATTATGGCATCATACAGTTGATGCCTTGAGAGTGAGTGACAGCTTTGACCTCCACTCTGACCTTGCGTTTCTGGGGATTATGACGTGAGAACGGAACCCCGATAGAAAGCCCCCTTCCGATTTAAGCCAGTAAGGCAACTCAGTTAGTCAGTTAGAACTTAGACCTGAAGCTAGCAACATGTACCTCTCTGCGCGCATTTTGTCTGGTTGGGGATTTGGAATAACAGCATGAACATGCAACGGTAAATCGAAGTCTTGTGTTATTACCTTTTTAAAAAGCTAACAATGACAACCAGGGCTTCTGATAAGGAATATCCCCCAACAGAAACAGACCCGGAATCCTCAATAGAAGACCAGACGAACCTTAGAAGATAGACCAACAAGAATAGATGAAGACCATCAGAAGCAAGCCGGCCAAGAAGAATAGACGACAGAAGTAAGAAGAGTAAGAAAGTATTAT
>CM042173.1:15023076-15038076 GCA_023376005.1 Doryteuthis pealeii
CAATGTTAGGATCGATAAATAATGATACGTCATTTCTGACAATTGAAAACACAAGAAAACGAGGAAAAACTCGCAGATATGACAGTTGTCACAGTGTAATCTAAAAGTAATCTTTAACTTTTGAATGTAAATATTTTAATACAATTTTGTGCACACACACACATACAATATATATATATATATATATATATATATATATATATATATATTGTGTGTGTGCACAAAATTGTATTAAAATATTTACATTCAAAAGTCATTCTTATGTATGGAAATATATATATATATATATATATATATATATATATATATATATATAATATATATAAGTTTTTTTTCCGTAGTTAGGGTCTTTCCATGTGTGGTTTAACCAAGCTGATGTAGGTAGACCATAAGGAGAGCTCAATGTACCTAATACCAGTGAGTAAAAGGACAGAGCAAGATATTTAGTAAATGAAGAAAAACTCTAAACTTGCTTCATTACAATAATTTATTTCAACCGTATTAATACGGCATCTTCAGGTAATCACAAGAACATGACTCTTACTGAGAATTTCCCAAAGTTCTTGTTCTTCTGATTACCTGAAGATGCCGTATTAATACGGTTGAAATAAATTATTGTAATGAAGCAAGTTTAGAGTTTTTCTTCATTTACTAAATATATATATATATATATATATATATATATATGAATAAGATATAATGAAAAAACAAACGATGTTTACAACTGAAATAGGCTCATCAGAAGAGAAGTGTGCAAACCGTTTCGGGGCCAATTCTCTTGACGGTTTTAAAAAGCAACACTCGGCCCATCCTCAAACTAATATGAGGACCCTATTGCATTATAATGTATCAACCGCACGTTGGTCGGTCATCAACAAAAACAAGACGGGAAAAAGACCGTTAGTAAAAATAGAACGCTGCTAGTCAAACGTTGGAATTAATCAAAAAAAATAAAATTGTGCTGTCTGCATTAAAAATAATATGAATTTTATTTAAAAATAAAATGAATTTTATTTAAAAAATGCAATAGGGTCCTCATATTAGTTGAGGATGGGCCGAGTGTTGCTTTTTAAAACCGTCAAGAGAATTGGCCCCGAAACGGTTTGCACACTTTCTCTTCTGATGAGCCTATTTCAGTTGTAAACATCGTTTGTTTTTTCATTATATCTTATTCATACTGTCGGATTAATTTCCATTTTATTTTCATATATATATATATATATATATATATATATATATATATATAGTTGTAGAAAGGTTTTTCTCTCTATCACGGTTTCGATGTTCGATGTACACCTTCATCAGGAGTTCTCCGGAGGAAGGTGTACATTGAACACTGAAACCGTGGTTTTGGTTTCACGTTATATCAACTCTCTCTTTCGGGTCATTTAATGCCAAATCAAGTCATATTGATAAACAAAGAACTTAAGTTGCTTACAGTACCTGCTATTGCTTAAATGGTCACACAACGTATTAGATAGGAATACTTGATATCACACTTGATATACGTGCAAAAAGAAAGAAAGAAAAAGAAATGATACGGAAAAAAATGTAAATAGGAACGAATTCGACAAATCTTATTATAATGGAGATTGTGTGTTTTTCTGTCTGTAACCGAAACTATATTACTACTCAAGTCACAATTCCCTTAATTATTTACGTCAAATTCTCCATGATTTCATTCTTTTAAACCTTCAGTTATTAATAAAATTGTTTTACATTATTAATACTGTTGACCATATCTACGTACTAATAACATGCAATTGTATTTATATATACAACAAAAAATAGCGGTTTACAGTTTGAACGAGAAGCCTAATTTGCATATTGATATTTAAAATGTTATTTTAATAAATATGTGCTTGGTATTATTGATTTCTAATTGTTTTGGTTTTTATCTTAAGAAATATAAACAAAAATCTCGTGGGATAAAATCTTAAAAGAAATTTATTTACAAGAAGAAATAACTGTAATATTATCTTTTACTTCCTATTTTAACTAAATAGTTTAATTAGGAAAATTTACCAAATGAAACAGGGGAGTAATGGAAAATGATGGAATAGTTACTTTCAAAGTTGTTCTATTTTTCGATTATACCCCTCCTTGTTGCAGATCTTTTTATCTGCATTCTTTGTCAGTTTCATTAGCCTTTCTAATTTTAATATGATATTTTAATTATATCAAAACTTAAATATTTGCACCCGGAGGGTGCATATATTTGCTAGTAACAAATAATACACGGAGAAACTAAGAAAAACAGAACGAAAATCAAACACAAATAAATAATAGAAACAAATAAAGAAAGAAAGAAAGAAATAAAGAATAAAGAAAGAAACAAAAAAATCAAACTAGACACCAAGATGGTTGATTAGAAATATCGATCAGTAATCAAAAATTGAATCAATCGCCAAAGCGTATAATTAAATATATTTCTTTATTCAGAGGCGCGAAGAAGAAAAACAATGTCCCTTAAGTACAAATATGAACACCTGCTTTAGTATTAAACTTTTTTTTCTTCGTTTTTTTTTTTTTTTTCTGGGGATGCAACATTTCCAATGAAGTCAAGGACGTTTCTTTTGCTATAAACGGATTCTTGTTGACGTCTGACGTAGCGTGATAGCTAACAAATTTGACTCTCAAACTAATACATCAAATCAGTGCGCTACAAGAACAGCCTTTGTGCAGTCTAAAACAAAGTAATTTATTTTATATACTAATTTATATTATAACACATTTAACTCGCGAAGAATGGGTTGGGGATTCGTTTTCTCTTTTGAGGTTTCCTTTTCTTAACCATGTCCAGGTTTTCCATGTGCAACCTCTCCGATTTATCGTTTGAAGTGTCCATATAATTGTTTTTCTTCACATTTTTGTTTTCTAGTTTTTGTTGTTTTTCTGTTTGTCCATATGTCACATCTACTTTTGTTGGCTGCCATAAGTAATCTGTCTTTGCTCTTTCTTGTGTAGTCTTCGAGTTGTTGGATTGTAGCTTTTACGCTGTCCTCTATATTGGCAATACCTCTTCCCCCTTCCTTTCTTGATATATATAGTATATCTCTATCGTCTCTCGGGTGTAGAACCTTGTACACGGTCATTAATTTTCTAGTCCTTTGGTCAATCTGTCTGAGTTCTTCTTTTGTCCATTTTTTAAGAATGACCCAGAGTATCTTATAATGGGGACAGCCCAGGTATTAATTGCTTTGATCAGATTTCTGCTGTTGAGTTTGGTTTTCTAGGAATTTTTCTTGTTCTCCTGAGGTATTCTTTTTAACTTTTCCTTTCATTTCTGCTTGCTTGATATTGTCTGCTTATTATTATTATTATTATTATTATTATTATTATTATTTATTTGAAAGCTAATATCATCATCATCATCGTCATCATGTTGCGCATACAGCACGGGTATCCATGACAATCTTTCGCCAACCTTCCCTATCATTCATTACACGTGGAAGCTCCTCTGCGTAGCAGCCAGCATCCTCACATAGTTGGCCAATGTAGGTCCTAGCTGGGCGCCCCACACTTGCATGTCCATGTGTTGGCTTCCAGAGGATAACGTCGCTCACGAGTTCATCCTTGCTTCTCCAGCAGTGTCCTGCATGCCTTGTCCGTCTCGCTCGGATAGTTTGTGAAATGGGGGGGGGGCAAGCGACCGTACAGCTGTTTTTTTAAGTTTCAAAAATAAAGGAAACATCATATGAAGCTATATAATTGCTTGCAAAATAATAATGTGGGAAATAATTTTTGGGAAACATATAACTGTGGGTAAAAAGGATTATTATTTAATAAGAACATTTACTTTAAACAATATAATTGTGTATAAAATATTAGTATTAGATAGGAATACTTGAAAAATATAACTGTGTGCAAATCATTTATATAAGAATACTTATTTGCAAACAAATTATTATAGACAAATAAACAAAGTGTTTTCTTTCAATGCAATAAAACATTAGAAATATAAATATGATTAAAATCAAAAATGGATTCAATTTCAGAATTACACTTTTGAATATCTGAAATGTGGAAGATCGTAAATTGTCCTCAATATACGTATCTTAATCTTGTTTTCGATGTTATCGAGTTGGAGAGAAGAAAATTCTCAGAATTTATGAGTCCTACCAAACATGGTGACATATCTACCAGCAAATATTTTAGGCTAGATTTACTCAGGAAGATGTGTTGCATACTGACGTTTTCACAGTACCAAATCGATATAATGTTGTATACCCTTTCTTACTTCTTACTCTAGTCGTCTTCTCCTCTGGCCGGCTTTGGTTCTATCTTCTAACATCTTGCGTCTGGAGTTGTCTTGGGGACTTCGGTCTGGTTTTCCATGCTAGGGATTTCTCCTATTCAGAAGCCCTGTGTCATTTTTAGTTTTTAGTAAACACAAGACTTCGATTTTCTTTTAATGTTACTTTATTCGGTAAATCTCCAACCCAGACATAACATAGCGCGCGTGTGCAGAGTTACAGTTTTAGACAGTGTGTCATGGCCGACTGCTCTGTCTGACGTCTAACTGCCAACTGGGGACTCTGAAAAAGGTCCCACGTGACTTCACATATTTGGCGGGCTTCTGTAATTTTCCATTGAAGGACCCGGCCATGGTATGAAAGGGGTCATCCCCTCAGAATTACCGCATAGATTATGTAACAGATGTAGTTTTGCAGATTTCAAAACTTTACAAAGACTAGTATTATCTGCGTTATTCGGACTATTGTCCTCATCTTCATTGTTATCTGTACAACGTTTCGATCGATATGCCCTCCGGCCCTTTTCAGGTATTTCTTGTCGGACTCGGTAACCTTCTCGGGCCTGGGAACCTTCTTTTCGAACTCGGGAACCTTCATTTCGAACTCGGGAACCTTCTTGTCGTAATCGGGAGCCCTAACGAAACTTTGAACCTAACTCTTTATTCAGTCTACGGGGTATCCTGTTCTCATTCCACGAATCATAGCTGGGGTGTCCGAGAAATAGTATTCAGTTTATAGTTAAAATCGTTAACACATACAATAAATCCCAGTGTTATATACACTCAAAATTTGAGTAAGCAATTTAAAAAATTGCTTTTTACCCTTTCCCTTTTTAGTAACAAATAAACTAAAAGTTTACAAATAAATAAATACCTACGATTTTTTGTAAAGTTTATGTGCAAAATATTTAAAATAATTAATTAATAATTGATATATGCACGTAACATTTTATTTACGGGGCACAAAACTAAATTTCGATTTCAAAAGAATTTATTTTTTACCCCTTTAATAAATTTGATGATTTTATTTACTAATGATACAAACCCCCTGACACAGAATTTTTAACTCTCATCCACCTCAGGCAATGTCTTTCAAAAATTAATTTTTACACCGCCCGGAGGTCGTTTTTTGTTGGTAGTTTTCATAATAAAATATAAATATAATATGGAAGTCTAGAAAGAAGATATTTCTTTCTTTATGGAGTTTGTTTGAGATGAAAAAAATCGTTAAGATTTAAAAGTCCTCCTAAACATGGCGACATATCTTCCAGTGTAGTTTTCTTAAGGAATTAATTTTACACCGTCCGGAGGTCGTTTTTTGTTGGTAGTTTTAATTTTTTTTAATATAATGAAGAAGTCTTGAAAGAAATTTCTTTCTTTATGGAGTTTGTTCGAGACGAAAAAAAATCGTTAGGATTTAAAAGTCTTCCTAAACATGGCGACATATCTTCCAGTGAATCTTTCAGTGTAGTTTTCTTAAGAAATTAATTTTTACACCGTCCGGAGGTCGTTTTTCTTGGTATTTTTCTTAATAAAATATAAATATGATGAAGAAGACATTTCTTTCTTTATAGAGTTTGTTCGAGATTTAAAAAAAAAACGTTAGGATTTAAAAGTCTTCCTAAACATGGCGACATATCTTCCAGTGTAGTTTTCTTAAGGAATTAATTTTTACACTGACCGGGGGTCGTTTTTTGTTGGTAGTTTTCATAATAAAATATAAATATAAGATCGAAGTCTAGAAAGAAGAAATTTCTTTCTTTATGGAGTTGGTTCGAGATGAAAAAAAATCGTTAGGATTTAAAAGTCCTCCTAAACATGGCGACATATCTTCGAGTGTAGTTTTCCTAAGGAATTAATTTTACACCGTCCGGAGGTCGTTTTTTGTTGGTATTTTTCATAATAAAATATAAATATAATATCGAAGTCTAGAAAGAAGACATTTCTTTCTTTATGGAGTTTGTTCGAGATGGAAAAAAAAATTGTTAGGATTTAAAAGTCCTCCTAAACATGGCGACATATCTTCCAGTTTTCTTAAGGAATTAATTTTACACCGCCCAGAGGTCGTTTTTTGTTGGTAGTTTTCATAATAAAATATAAATATAATATCGAAGTCTTGAAAGAAGATATTTCTTTCTTTATGGAGTTTGTTCGAGATGAAAAAAAATCGTTAGGATTTAAAAGTTCTCCTAAACATGGCGACATATCTTCCAGTGTAGTTTTCTTAAGAAATTAATTTTTGCACCGTCCGGAGGTCGTTTTTTGTTGGTAGTTTTAAT
Source organism: Doryteuthis pealeii (assembly GCA_023376005.1). Lineage (NCBI taxonomy): Eukaryota > Metazoa > Mollusca > Cephalopoda > Myopsida > Loliginidae > Doryteuthis > Doryteuthis pealeii. The sequence goes on from CM042173.1 coordinate 15,029,611, forward strand.
TTTTAAAAATATAATATCGAAGTCTAGAAAGAAGACATTTCTTTCTTTATGGAGTTTTTTCGAGATAAAAAAAAAAAATCGGTAGCATTTAAAAGTCTTCCTAAACATGGCAACATATCTTCCAGTGTAGTTTTCTTAAGGAATTAATTTTTACACCGCCCGGAGGTCGTTTTTTTGTTGGTAGTTTTAATAATAAAATATAAATATAATATCGAAGTCTAGAAAGAAGAAATTTCTTTCTTTATGGAGTTTGTTCGAGATGAAAAAAAAATTGTTAGGATTTAAAAGTCCTCCTAAACATGGCGACATATCTTCCAGTTTTCTTAAGGAATTAATTTTACAACGCCCGGACGTCGTTTTTTGTTGGTATTTTTCATAATAAAATATAAATATAATATTGAAGTCTAGAAAGAAGATATTTCTTTTTTTATGGAGTTTGTTCGAGATGAAAAAAAAACCTTAGGATTTAAAAATCCTCCTAAACATGGCGACATATCTTCCAGTGAATCTTCCAGTGTAGTTTTCTTAAGGAATTAATTTTTACACCGTCCGGAGGTCGTTTTTCGTTGGTAGTTTTCATTATAAAATATAAATATAATATCGAAGTCTAGAAGGAAGACATTTCTTTCTTTATGGAGTTTGTTCGAGATGAAAAAAAAAATCGTTAGGATTTAAAAGTCCTCCTAAACATAGTGGCATATCTTCCAGTGAATCTTCCAGTGTAGTTTTCTTAAGAAATTATTTTTTACACTGTCCGGGGGTCGTTTTTTCTTGGTAGTTTTCATAATAAAATATAAATATAATGAAAAAGTCTTGAAAGAAGACATTTCTTTCTTTATGGAGTTTGTTCGAGATGAAAAAAAATCGTTAGGATTTAAAAGTCCTTCTAAACATGGCGACATATCTTCGAGTGAATCTTTTAGTGTAGTTTTCCTAAGGAAGATTTTGGAGAGCAAAATATAAATACATAAAGATAGAACTGAAATATTTGGGCTGCAGATGTTTATTTCTCTCATGTTTGATTTTCTTCACGATTAGTTCTTTTCTTGGTGGGTTCATTGGCTGGGGGGGGGGAAGACCACCCCCCCCCCAAGGTGTGTCCAGGGAAGAATTCTGAATTGCAACTGATAGTGATGTTCCAGTTCTGGATCTCTGGAGAACATGGGGTCATTCAGTTATTGCCATTACTTCTTGGTTCATTCTCAGTTTTTATCATTTTCTTTTTTCTTTTCAAACAAGCTAATATATGTAATTCCTATATATATATATATATATATATATGTGTGTGTGTGGTGTGGTGTGTTGTGTGTGTGTGTGTGTGTGTGTGTGTGTGTTTTAGTTGGGCGTTATTACGAAGCATCTAAAAATAAATGAATGAACTCGATGTTATGGAGTATTGGATTCACTTATTTTATTATTATTATTTTTTATCATAAATTTTCGGGTTCGTTAGATACCCTTTATCAAATGACTGTTGTTCCTGTTCAACGGATCTTTTGTCTCTGTTGTTATTGATAGCGGCAGCGTCTGTAAAAAAATTCATAATAATGGAGTATTCCGATGTCAGCGTTCAGTCCCCTCACGTGAGTTTGTAATTTTAGAATCCATTTAATTTCTGCTTATTTCGAGATTGCGTTGTTGGAAATGCGTGTTCTATTAGAATGCATTTGAGGTGTGTAAGGTTGTGTGGTAGGGCGTTAAAGTGAAGTTCTATTGTACTATGAGGGATTTGAGTTTTATTGTGGATTTGTGGTTATTTAATCTTAGTCTAGAAGATGTTAATGTTTCTACCACATACCGCTAGTTGTGCATTGTGTGCAGTATATGTAATATATGATGTTAGCGCTATCGCATGTTAGGTGTGGCGGATGGATTGTTATGTTCGTGTGGGGTATTTTTATTTCAGTTTCCGTGTGTATATGGCTGCAAATTTGGCATCTAGGCTTGTTGCATCTTTTGTTACCTTTCTGTACGGTATTATGTAAATGTTTTCTGGATGCAGTGAGGATGTTACGTAGGTTAGGTGATTATATATATATATATATATATATATATATATATATAAGGAAATATGAAAAAACAAGTGTTCCGAAAATAGGATGAATTTATCTATCGACGCTTAAACGTTTCGGTTTCTTTAAACCTTTATCAGGATGTGTCTAGGGGTGAAGAAATTAATAGATGTTTTATAGATGACAGGAGAAGAAAATCTTTATAAAATCTTTTTTTGTTGTGTAACTGTATTTGTTCAGCGTTATATTTTTGAAAGACAAGTCGCGATCCACGCACGCGAAGATGTCATGACGCGTGACGCAACTCGAAGAAATGCATTCAACAAAAGACAAGAATAAGTATTAATGGACTGATTTTATGAGAACAAAGGGAACAAAGTGGGAATGATAACTGGTCTTTCAAAAATATAATGCTGAACAAATACAGTTCCACAACAAAAAAGATTTTATAAAGATTTTCTTCTCCTGTCATCTATAAAACATCCATTAATTTCTTCACCACAAGACACGTTCTGATGAAGATTTAAAGAAACCGAAACGTTTAAACGTCGATAAATAAATTCATCCTATTTTCGGAACACTTGTTTTTTTCAAATGTCTTAATATTGTCGGTTGTATTTCTATATTTACTCCCATATATATATATATATATATATATATATATATATATATATATATATATATAAGTAATTGGTAATTTGCTTGAAGCATTGGTAAGTATGTTATAAAATAATAAAATTCGAAGGCAATACAATGCGTAAAAAATAAAGACAAAAAGATGTTTTATATGTCTAATCGATTTCAAAGCAAAGCTTTATCATCAGAGTGTATTTTCAGAAATGACGTGCTTATGTTTTTTTTATTTGTGTGGTTATAATTTCTCTTCTTATTTCCTTTTCCTCTCCTTTTTTTCCTCTCTTTCTTCTTCTCCTCCTTTATGAATGGGCGAATAACTGTAATTTCTTATTTCTCTATTTTTTTTTCTTTTTTAAAAGTTTGTTGAGAACATCCGGTAAGATGTTGCAATATGTTGCGACCGTGTGGAGATGTCAAAAATTTTTTGAAAACAAAAATGAACAAATAAATAAAAACCGTTAATAGAAAAAATTTTTTTTTTTTTACATACTTAGCTTTTGTTTCGCTTTCACCTTTCCTTTCTTATTATTTCTCCCTCTCTTTCTTTTTTTTGTATTATTTCTCTTCTTTTTCTTTTTTTTTTCTCTTTTATCCCCTTTGTTTCTCTAATTTAATTTTTTTTATAGTAAATAAGTAAATAAAAGATTATCTTAAATTATGTATTAGTATTGATAGAAAAAATAAATAATTCTTTATTATTATTTTTTTTTTTTGCCTTCGAATTTTATATTTTATATATTTTTTTTTTTTTTGCCTTCGAATTTTATTATTTTATATATATATATATATTTTTTGCCTTCGAATTTTATTATTTTATATATATATATACATATATATATATATATATATTACAATATAGGTACAAGTGATAACCTACTCGAGTTTCACCATGAGGATCTTCAGGGTGAAATCCATTGAATTAATAAAGATATTAATTAATTGCAGTTGATTACACGTGTGTGTCTTTCGCGATGAACGGTTCGTTATTTCTCATAATCTCATAATTTTGACGACAATTTACCTAGCGCAGCCTGTGTGTGCCGTACACTAACCCTCACGGTTGTTGTTGTTGCTGTTGGTGCTGCTGCTGCTGCTGTTGTTGTTGTTGTTGTTGTTGACAGCGCCGAGTTGTCTGCCAAATCTTTGACCTGTTTTACTGGATGTTCTGACAAGGTCATACACCATATTTTCGTTGTCCACGAAAATGCTGGAGGATTTTAAAAGGCAACTATCAAATCTCAATGAGACGACCGTCGGGATAAAAAAAAAAATCCCATATCAAAGCACTTCAATGGTTGTTGGCAGATGTTTTGAAATCCGTAAACAACTGGAAGAGATCTCTATGAACGATGGAATAGCAGTCATCGAGGCTCGTTCATTCATAACACAAATCGAATGGTGCGCTTTCATTTAGTCAGTCATCATTTGGGTTGACTAGTAACATAATCCAATGCTAGAATATATATATATATATATATATATATATATATATATAAGATACTATATTATAGCATTGGATTATCTTACTAGTCAAACCAAATGTTTAAAATAAACGATAAATTCTGGGGAAGCCAGCGAGTGTAATGGTTAGAATGTCCGCCTGTCAGCCTGACATGTAGGGTTCGAATCACGCACAAAGCACTGCCCTGTCTATAGCTCTGATGATGATGCCTAATAGGCTGAAATGTACATACAGAGATCGACTTTTTCTCGATTTGTTTCCGCTTTACATTTAAATCAATATGCACGCCTAATTCATTTAATTATAATTAATTAATTAACAAATTAGGTATGACGTTAATTAAGCACATAATCTCCCTCCCCCCAAATATATATATATGTATGTATATATAAAAGATAAACTTAATGAGTCAGATAAACCTACTAAAAGTTTCGCTAAGTGCTCTTCAAGGCTAAGATCCGACTATAGAGATTTGAAGCAAACTCACATTTATACAAACCTACCACCTTTGATTATTATGTATGGGGTGCGATTGAGTGAGAGACCAATAAAACTCCATGAAACACTAAAGATGAAGTAAAGGCATGGATAACGGTAGCATTTATCATATTAAACATGGAGACTATTTCTCTGAATCTTTTTAGATGGGGCTTGATGATTAGCATATTATAAGGTTATAATGATAACCTTTAACCTTAAAGCTAACCCTAACCCTATTTCAGAATTTTAAAATATTTTAGAATTAAATAATGAAATAATGAAATTTATTGTGTACAGTGCTCAGGTGCACCACAACTCATCAAAGTCTCATGTCAAGTACAAGAAAAATGTAGTGTCAGGAACATGAACAGTTTACAGTAGTAATATGCATGTATGTGTGCGCGTGTGTGCATATGTATGTGGAGAGTGGCATCAGGTATAGTGTCGGCGGACCACAGGAAGCATTGAGGGTTTAAACGACTCTGTGATTCGGCAGCCTACAACAGACGCGGGCAAATTATTCCATGTCTCCGCAATTCTGAGCGTGAAAAATGTTTCCGAAAGTGATGTGAGCAGTTCTGTTTTCTGACTTTGTAGGCATGCCCACGTGTGTTGGAAAGATTAGATAGATCTCTGATTCATGTAACTTCAGGATAAATTCTTTTTTTAATTATTCTTTATTACTATATAAAACTTATGGCTGAATTGCATTTCTAGAAATTGAATATATGTGAAAAATAAATAGTTTCAATAAATTGCCTACTACTTATATCTATAAATATATTCTTACTGGGGTAGGACAAATTCAAACCGGGTAGGCCACATATTATAACAGAATCAAAAAGGTAGGTCACATACTATAACGGCACCGTAACGTTGTATTTACGAAAAACACTTGAAAATAGTTTGAAATACGATAGATTAAATTTATTCAAAGAAATCGTCATTGGCTTCAATCACAGCCATGAGACGACTTCCAATTCTGCTGTAAATCTATTCCAATCGTCTCCTTGTTTAGTATTATCTGCATTATTCGGACTATTGTCCTCATCTTCATTGTTATCTGTACAACGTTTCGGCCGATGTGCCCTCCGGCTTTCTTCAGGCATTTCTTGTCGGACTCGGGAACCTTCTCTTCGGATTCGGGAACCTTCTTGTCGTAATCGGGAACCTTCTTGTCGTAATCGGGAGCCATCACGGAACTTTGAACCTAACCCTTTATTCAGTCCATGGGAGTATCCTGTTCTCATTCCGCTAAACATAGCTGGGTTAGAGGCGTTAAGCTGTGTTAATTATTATTCTATATTACTGCTGCCCTTGACCAGGATTGAATCTGCAGTCCGGAGATAACTGTCCCTTAGAACTGTCTTAACCCAACTCCTTTATCCACTAGGCCATGTGTCCAATTGAACACTTGGTCTGTGAAGGTTCCCGAGTTGGTAAATATATATTGTCGGTATCAGCGGGACAGTGATGGAGTCTACCCCTTTTCCCTACCACTATTCCACGAGTATGGTTTTTGCATCTGAATTGAAGCACCAGCCCTACCATCAGCTCCCCACTTTACTACACAAATCAAAATTGTGCTACTCATGCGCTTGCTAAAGACGTATTTATTTAGTTTGGTTTGTTTTGATTTACGGCATATCAACTTAAGTGGGTCATTTAATGCCGACAAAGTTGTGAAATAAATTCATTCTTAATGCATAATACAATTTTGTTTATCAACTCATGTTTTTCTATTTAACCCATAGATGGGACCCTAACAGGTACTACCACTCCGGGTCAAAGTGGACCATGGAGCAATGGTTATGGAAGGGTGCTCCACATTCCCCAAACCTCCAAAACCGGAACCTCACCATCAGATAGAGTTTAACGTCATTTCCAGGACACGTAGACCCTCAGTCACCGCCTTCTAGCACCCATATGATAAAAATAGGTTGGGGCTTGCCATAAGGGCAATAGGGTTGGGGCAATCATATAGGTACTAGGGCTTGACGTGACCAGCCGATTGATCGGAGGGGGCCTCTCCAGCCGCCCGTCTAGCCCAAGATAGTGCCAAAGTGGAGTATTGCAAGTCATCACCTGCTTATCCTTAAGCATCACGGGTCGCCACCCACGGCCAACAGGTAGCCCCATTGGAGAAGTCTTACCCCTCTGCAGAGGTGCAGTCGGTACATTCTAACTACCCAACCGACAGGGCGGCGTATTTATTTAGTTTAGCAACCCGGATTCGTCAATCAGGTCCACACTGGGTCAACAATTTTTTTTTCAACAGGTTCTGGAACAGACAACAGTTCTAAACAACTACCCGGTCCGAATTTGAATTTTAAATAAATTGAATTTTGTTTCAAAAGTTTAAAAATTGATGCTTGTTACTTTCTACGCTTTTAAAATGGCTTAGACTTTAGTTCTAGCAAAAGAAAAAAAAAAACAACACAAAACCAATGAATAAAAATGAATAAATAAAAGAGAAAAAAATTAAAATGTCATTTTGAAAAATATTGTCGTCTGCTGCTTTTAATCGGCCGCCATTTTTAAATAGTAAAAGTAGCTGTTTACCATGAATTATATGACATTTTGTGTTGTGTTTTTATTATTTGAAATTAAGACCATTTAAATGGGCAGTAATATCTACGAGACATGTTAGATCGTTAAATTCCCCCACTAAAAAAAAGAAAAAAAAAAAAGAAGAATGGAACGAAATAACCAAAATATTAATAAACAGTCACTTTGTTAGTTTAATCTAGTTAGGCTACTTGTTTCCAACCAGGAATCTAAAGAAATGTCTACAAAGAATGGCGGCACACAGTATTATGTATAATATAGAATATTTATATCCATTACTTATTTTTATTCAATAGCTGAACATTAATTATGCCTTCATAGGATACTATAAGTGGCTACCCGGCGTTGCCTGGCTAGAGAAAAAGGGGATTTTTTTAAAGTTAGTCTCGCAGATCCATTATTACTAATCACAAGTTAGATCCTCACTGGATGCCCCATAAAATCCCCACGTAAATATATAACAATACAGTAAGAAATTTTAATTCAATAATTTACAATTTAAAAAAAATACAATATAAATGAGGCGATTAATTCAATCAATCAACATATTTCAATTACCTTCTGTTATCATACAAATTTAAATTTTAAAATATCTTCCTCAATATAAATAAGATCTTCATAATTTTTGGTCAAAAACCAAGCCCTGGTGATAGTGAATGTATATATTTTTCTATTTTGTCGTTAATTGTTTTATTTTCGAAGTTTCCTCCGGACATACACATATACACAACTGCCCTTTATATATGTATAGATTTCGTATAAAAAAACTAGATTAAATTATTTAATTCGTTCGGACTGTTGCTCTCATCTTTATTGTGTCACAATTTATGAGAATCATAAACTGTTATCAGACCCTGTAGAGTTTAAAATAAGTTCATTAGAATGAAAAGCGGAGGCGGGTAGATTTCCATAACCGGGGTTATGATTGGCATGTAGATGACCATAACTGACCTCCGGTACCCGTGATAGTTTTTTTTAGTGAGAGTTAGTTTAGATTCGACCTCACTTGGAAGCAGAGCTGATATGTTTCTCTCAGCCCAGAAGAAAACCAGCCCTTAGATAGAAGACTTCAACTAGACAGGAACATGGTGGCATAAGCAGTTAGAAGAAACAGCAATGAAGTTAACAAGAATCAAGTAAGATCATTCCCCCCCCCTTTCTCTCTCTCTCTCTCTCTCTCTCTCTCTTCTCTCTCTTTCTCTCTCTCTCTCTCTCTCTCTCTCTCTCTCTCTCTCTCGTTTGTATACCCGATGTTGGGTATATAACATTGTTTCTACTATTGTCCTCATCATCATTGTTATCTGTACA
>CM042173.1:15048076-15075576 GCA_023376005.1 Doryteuthis pealeii
AACTAGAAACCTTGTGGTTTCTAGCCGAACGCTCTACCGACTGAGCTAAGCCGGCCTATGAATATTTGATATATCTGTGTGCAAATATATTATTATAGACAAATACAAATAAAGTAATTCTAAAAAAAATGCAATGGAATATTGGAATCACAATCTTCGGCATTAAATAACCCATAAGGGTTTGTAATGACGTTTACAAATAAACACGACAAACCAAACAAATAAAATTAACCCGGGGATCTTTCTTTTTTTGTTTGTTGTTTTCTTTTGTTGTTGTTTTTTTGTTCCTTTTGTTTTTGATTTTGTTTTTTGTTGTTTTTTTTTAATTTTTGTTTTTTTGTTTTTTCAGATATTTTTCTCTGGGGCAGGACCAGTGAAGGAAAATCAATGCTAACTCCCGAAGCAACTCATTCAGAGAAAAGAAAAATCGTTCGCAGCTCTCGCATAGGAATTCTTTATGTGCTACAAATAAAAGCTGGAAAAAGCAATACCCCTCCCGCGAGGCCCGAATCGACAACAAGACGAAAAAGCAAACTCATATCGAATAAAACTATTACGTTAATTACCATACATCAGAGTCGGGCCACTTCATAATACACTACTATATTATATACTTAACCGTATATATATACGTAATATTAATGGAAAAGCTGACCAACTTACCACCCGGTGAATATGGTCAGTGGTTTGATGTGAAGTTATAAAGGTAAGCGCAGTGATATCAAGAAATTTAAAAAATGCCTCAATAAGTTAGTAGAGCAAATGTTATTTTAATATCGGTCAACGCCTCCGATATATAGATATATCACCACGTTGAGGATGCATCAGGGTTTAACTCCTGTATGAATCAGATGTTGGTTGGATTCGTAGACAGATTATTAACCTGCATGTGTCTTTTGCTATGAAGCGTTCTAGAGACCGGGACGGCATACAGACAGCAACATGACCACACATCACAGCAATCCCGCACACACACACACTACTAGTTCAATATTCATTGCTGAACGTTAAGTGAATTCGGAAGTTTGATTTCTTTATATATTATATATAGTATTATATATATATATAATATATATATTATATAATATATTACTTTGGTGGCGGTACAAGTTTCTTGGTACAAGGTGATTCTAGGTGGCGTCTTAATTCTCTACAGTAGTTTGTTTGTAGAGTTCAGGTTCCGTGTGATAGAGCTGCAATGTTTATTATTGTAAACAGGCAAAGATTATTGGGAATGAGTTTGGCCATGTGTGCCTGTCTAAATTAAAATACTATCAGTGGTCGCGAAGAAGCTCGTGAGCATACTCGCGAGTGGAAAGTGGTCGCGATAACACGATACCCATGGTAATTTAGTTTTTATTCCCAAATATAATAATATATATATATACTATAAATATATTAATATATATATTATATGTGTGGTGGTGTGTGTGTGTGTGTGTGTGTAAAGAAATAACCTCCGAATTCACTAAGAAGGCGATAGGGATTTATCAGCGGGAATATTGAAACATAGTGTGTGTGTGTGTGTCTGTGTGTGTGTCTGTGTGTGTCTGTTGTGTCTGTTTGTGTCTGTATGTCTGCCCGTCTGTTATCTGTGTGATTTTGTATTCGGCTGTGGTTGTGGGCGTGATTGTGGTTGTGTGTGTTGTGTGGTATGTGTGTGTGTGCACGTGCGGTGGTCATGAATATGAATTATTGAGCCTAGAAAACCATCGAATACGAGATTCTGAGCTAAGATCAAGGAATAAAAACAAATTGTCGAATGACGTACACACTCGTGTACTATGTATTACCCAACGCCTTCTGCAGATACAGGATGGGATAACAAAGTCGCGTCCTCTGAATTAGAAGATTAATTTTAGGAATTTTTGGCTTCTTTTTATTTAATTTAATTTATTATTCTTTATTCGCCTGGGTCAGAGGGTGGATTTTTAAAAGTTAGTCCGCGCGAATCCATTATTCTCATCGTGGCAGTTGGATCCTCGTCCGGACTGCCCATACAAATCCTCAAATGTAAATAAAAAGATCTTGCATTGATCCAGCCTTTCTAGAAAATAACGTTTAATGTCTATCTATTCAAAATATTATATGCAAAGAAAAATTCCATTTTGTTTATTTTAGAATTTTATTTTTTTAATCCTTTTAACAAATATAAATCAAATCTTTAATTATTTTTTCCTCAAAAGCAAGCCTTGCCTGTTATTTAATTTGTATATATATTTACTTTGTCGTTAATTGTTTTATTTTCGAATTTCCGGTATTTAGATAGGAAGTGGGTTTCGGTTCCGAACTCAAAAACCGCTATCCGTGATATCAAAATTAACAACCAGCTCGTCGTAATTCTTGTTTATTTTATCAGTATCTGTCTAATTCCTTTGTTTAGATTGAGATGGAGTATATAGTTTTGGACGACTAGACCTGACGATAGATAGATAAACAAACAAAATAATTAGATGATATGAAACAAATGGAGATAGATAGATAGATATTTTTCGAATAAGTAAATGTAATGTGGGGGGTTGCTTCTTTTTTTGTGTGAATTCTTGTATTTTAGTTTAAAGCTAAGAAAACAAGACACTTGTAAGACAAACATGGAAGTTAAACGAAATCTTAGTGATGTTAAGTAATATCATTATAAACTTATGATAACCATTGAGATAGATTAGATAGGATATGTGTTACATAATTATTGGATCCCTAATAGCATTTTTAAGGTATTTGTAGAAAATCATTATGCGCGATTAGTACATTGCTGATGGCGTTGAGAGTGAGTGACAGCTTTTGCCCTCACTCTGACCTTGGCTTTCTGGGGATAGACCCGTGAGAAACGAAGAACCCGATAGAAAGCCTTTCCGGTTTAAGTGAGTAGCAACTCAGTTTAGTCAGTTAGGAATTAGAACCACTGAGCTAGGCAGACATGTAAGCTCATCTATCGCAGATTGTCTGGGTGGGGATTTTTGGAATAAAGGTCATCAACTAAGTCGTAAGTCTTGGTGTTTATTACTAACAAAAGCTAGACAATAGACAACTGGGCTTTCTTGATAAGTGAATTGATTCCAACAGAAACGCTAGACCCGGAAGTGCCTCAATAGAAGAACGCAGAGCGGAGACCGTTGAAAGTGAAGATATACCAGACAAGATAAGATGATAGAGGCGATCAGAAGCAAGCCGGCAGGAAGAATAGACGACCTAGAGTAAGAATTGAAGAAAGATATATACGTTATATGTTGCTTTGGTATCGTGGAAAAGACCAGTATACTAACAGATAGTTTTTGATAGGACTGCAGCTGGTCTTTTTTTAATAGTCCCGGGGCAGCCACTCTGGAGGCAGGAAACCGGGGACGCACTTCCTCATGAAATTACCAAGTTTCCATCCGGACATACACAATACAGCACACTCCGCTTTATATATGTATAGATTTATTTGTGTCGATCCCTTCTTTTTCGTACCTGCTCGGTTCTTATCTCGTCATCTCTCATTTCACTGACCGAGAACAATTCAAAGCAAAACAAGAGGAGATCACTCTATAACTTACGGTGAAGTCATGCTGGGAAAGTTAAGGCATGATAAGCCTCTTCATTTCTGAGATAGGTGGTCACGAAACAACACCTGGGGTCTGCGAAGCCAGAATTAGATAACTGACAATATATAATAATTACAGCTTACTATTTCATTTTTTGTAAAGAAATGAACTCGCGCGATACGAGTTCACATCCGCGCAATAGCTTGGGTTAAAACATGGATCTATTTCTTCTTCACTCAGATAGTGGCTAAATATTGTAGGGGTGACTGGATCATTTAGACATTCGGCAATCATTCTAGTAGAAGGAAAACTGAAGTAAACCATGGTGAAACGCTTTCAATAAAATTGACCTTGCTCCACATCTGCTCGTAGGTCGGAAGTGGTTCGTGATATATAGGCAACACTATATCTATATTTATTAGTATATATATATATAAAGTATATATAGTATATTGGTCGGAAAATATGAGGCGCCTTATCGACGCAGCGGGGAGTTGACCTTAGTAGTGAGCTTTAATGGGGTAACCACCAGACCAGGTAAATAAAAAGGTTTGCGAAATTTAGAGTTGCGGCTTTGCAGCTAACCACATTCAAAAAACGCGACGCCACTCTCATCGTACTGGGGTCAAATGTTGAGGGGGAAGAGAATGTGGAATTCCACGTATAACAACGCAACTTGCTTTCAGCTTGTGCTACTTCTCGTTGTTCTTTCCACCGCCTCGCAGCCGGACTTTTTAAGGCCTTGGTATAAACACTAGAGGGGTGTCAGCTTGAAAAGAGGGAAAGTGGGAACAAGCCCAGTCGGCGACTACCTCACCAACTCGCTACAAGTTATATGAAAGAGGGGGGGAGAATACTAATTCTCACAATATATCTATATATATATATATAACTATATAGTATATATATATATATATTATACATTGTTTAATAATGCAGGCATTTTTTGTCTGGCAAGTTTTGTCGCTTTGTTTTTTCGTATTGCCGTGGATTATTTTTGTAATTATCTGGCGAAAATTGGCTGATGTGTTTTGCCATATGTCATAGACGCAAGTACTTTCGCCCTAGTCGTGGCCATCCTTCATGGGTATTTTGAACCCGTGATAACAATGGGCTATTCATTTTATACTTTATATAGGTGTGTTTATTAGTTGTTTTTGTTAATATTATTGTGTTATTATTATTTTTGTCATTATTATCATTTTATAGTAAATCAATAGGCATTTTAGAACGTTGGTCTCTATTAATCAAAGTTTATTTTGTTTTAGTTTTGGATTTTTGTGTCTGAAATATGCAAAACTTGCAGACAAAAAAAATGGCTGCATTAATTTTAACCTGATATCTTACACGGATAAAAGATGCTGTAAATACAACACACAGCCACACAACACACACATATATAATATATATATATATATACTATATATATATATACATATATATATATATATATATATATATATATAACAAATTTTTACTACAAGCTAAACTTGTAATAAGATTTTGAAACAAATAAGGGACATTTTATTGATCAGCAAATTTTTTTTTTATTTGTTCGAAAGAGAAAGAAAAAAAAAACTTAGGCTTTTTCGACGGTGCTTTTGTCAAATACGACGATAGATCGTTTAAAAGTCACAATGTCAATCAAGAATGGGGTAAAAAGAGGGAGTTCAATCAAGCAAGATGGTGGGGTCACAGTGAAGGCAACACAAAAACAAACAAAATTTTGGTTAAATCTTCAAGGTGATCCCCACCCAGCAATAAACATCCCAGCAAAAAATTACCACATATATACTATTATATATATATATTATATGATATATATATATTATATATATATATATCTATTAATTTTCTTTCGACATTTTATTTCCTTTCATGTTTATAGTCAGATTTGTCAAACAAATACGCTTGAATAGAGGGTGAATGTCACCAAAGATATTTGTTTAAAACAAAGCGAACCAGGGACAAACAACGGTTAGTGATTATAACTGTTCAACCTTTAACAATTTCAATGGCTTTCAGCTTTCATCAGAAACACCTTCAGTACAAGAACAAATTGAAAAACTCAATTTATAGTATATATATATATAAGCTAAGTCCACAGACGTGTTTCTGAAGTATGACCTTTCACAGTTGTGGTTATACCGTTTAAGCAGGCTACCACCTGCCGGGTTTGAGAGCCAAGATGAATTTCGTTCGCGCAATCCTCTACCGTCTACGGCCAGAGGCAACTATCAAATATAGGAGAATATTTAATCACATAACTTTCTATGCGGAAATGAATTCATAGAGCACTCAAACATATTGTAATATAAGAGCGAGGCTTAGCTGCGCGCCAGAATACGGTGAATCTGCAATTAAATCCTATTTAAGTGCTCGACCAGAAGTGGGAGCATTATATATATAAGTACCCACAGACAACGTGTCTTCGAAGTATCGATTTTTCATCAAGTGTGGTTAACGCGTTTAACAGCTACCCTCTGGCCGGATTCCGATGACCGATGACTTTCGTTTCGCCAATCCTCTACCCGTACGGCCTAGAAGCAGCTTACTATTCATTCATGATGGTCCCTTGGTCATACGAAAGATGGTTGGTTGGATTTTTATGTCTGTCAACACTTGTTGGGTTATTTCATGGCTTTCTAACTCTTCGATTAGTCTGGCCCAAGCGCCAGATGTAAATGGTCAACTTTACTGCTGTTCAAGCTGGTCACCCACATTCATAACGTAAGATAAATTATGTTCATTATTGCTTTAAACTTTATTGAGCAGTAGCTTCCTATTAATTCAAACGCTTTGCATAGTACTGGCCCACAGGCTGTCCAGAATTGCTTATGTACCTGATGTTTCTAAGTGGTACCTCATCTAAGTAGTAAACAGTTCAATTATTGCTTAACTTTATTGAGCAGTGAACTTCTTATTAAATTACAAAGCTTTGCATAGTCTGGCCACAGGCCTCAGATTGGCTTATGGTACCTGATGCTTCTCTAAGTGGGTCACCCATCTAAGTAGTAAACAGGTTCGATTATTGGCTTAACTTACATTTGAGCAGTACTTCTTATTAATTACAAAGCTTTGCATAGTTCTGTGCCCACAGGCGCAAAGATTTGCTTATGGGTACTATATGTTTCTAAGTTGGTCACCGCTCTAAAGCTAGTAAACAGGTTCGATTTTTGTCTTATACTTTCATTGAGCAGTACTTCCTTATTAAATGTACAAGAGCTTGTGATAGTCTGGCCCACTCAGGCGCTCAATTGCTTATGGTACCTGTGATGTTTCGTAAGTCGGTCACATCATCTGAAGTAGCTAAACAGGTTCATTATTTGCTTAACTTCATTGAGGCAGTAGTATCTCCTTATTAATTACAAAGCTTTGGCATAAGTCTGGCACCACAGGCTGTCAGATTGCTTATGGTACCGTGACTGTTGCTCTAAGTGGTCACCCATCTAAGTAGTAAACAGGGTTCATTATGCTTAACTTATTAGGCAGTAGACTTCTTATTAATACATAAAGCAATTTGCATTAGTCTGGCCACAGGCGTCTCAGATTTGCTTATGGTACCGTGATTGTTTTCTAGTGCGCACCCATCTAAGTAGTAACAGGTTTCATTTGATTGGCTTACCATACTAGAGCATACTCTCCTTAAATTACAAAGCTTTGCATGAGTTCTGGCCACAGGCTCAGATTGCTTATGGCTACCTGGATTGATTTCTAAGTGGTCACCACATCTAAGTAGTAAACGCAGTTTCATTTTGGCTTAAACTGTTATGAAGCAGTACTTTCTTATTAATTACAAAGCTTTTGCCATGTCTGTCGCCCACAGGCTCGATTGCTTTATGGTACGCCTGTATGTTTCTAAGTGGTGCCGTCGCATCTAAGTAGCTAAAACAGGTTCATTAAATTGCTTTATATTATTTGAGCAGTACTTCCTTACATTAATTACAAAGGCTTGTGCATAGCTTGGCCTGGCGACACAAGGCGCCACCCCTGAGTTGCTTATTGGCTCCTATGTTTCTAATGGTGTCGCCATCTAAGTAGTAACAGGTTCATGCTTTTGCTTTAACTTCATTGAGGCAGTACTTCACTTTAATTTACAAAGCTTTCATAGGGTCTGTCCACAGGCCCAGATTGCTTATGGTACCTTGATGTTTTCTAAGTGGTCACCCCATCTAAGTAGTAAACAGGTTCACATTTTGCTTAACTTCAATTGAAGCAGTACTTCGTTATTAATATACAAAGATTTGCATAGTCTGTCCAAGGCGCCAGATTGCTTATGGTCACTATGTTTCTAAGTGGTTCATCCATCTAAGTAGGTAACAGGTTCAGCTATTGCTTACTTCATTGAGACAGTGTACTTTCGGCTATAATTAATTTGACAAAGCCTTTGCATGTCATCTGGCGCCACAGCGCCAGATTGGCTTATGGTACCTATGTTTCTAACGTGGTCCAGAGTCCATTCTAAGTAGTAAACAGTTCAATTGCCTTAACTTCATGAGCATACTTTCTTAGTTAATTACAAAGGGCTTTGCATAGTCTGCCCACAGGCGCTCAGATTCTTATGGTACCTTGGTTTTCAAAGTGGGTCACCCATCTAAGTTTTTGTAAACAGGTCATATTGCTTAAGTTCATTAGCAGTTACTTATCCTTATTAATTACAGCAAGCTTTGCATAACTGTCCCACAGGCCCAGATTGCTTATGGTTACCTTTATTGTTTCTAAGTGGTGCACCCATTACGTTGTNAAAAAAAAAAAAAGAGAGAGATCCCTCTCTCCCCAGTAAAAGAACACTTGTGTAGTACCCAACTGGTATATGTGTATGAGTATGTAAACACCAAGACTTTCCCTGAGAACTGGAGAAGATACGAAACCGGAATGTGTCAGTCTTTTCCATAATGACTGAATTATTTGGAAAGAGTTTGAAAAAATTAGATGCATTTGTTTAACGGCATATCAACCCCTTATGGCTTATTTAATGACAAAATTTGATTCACCAGTAAATGTTTGATTATAATGATAACTATTTTTAAGTTTGGTTTGGTTTATTTGTTTAACTTATTGTGGGTTATTTAAAGCCGAAATTTGATTCATTTCTAAATATTTAATTACAATCATAATTATATCTTTAATGTTTCATTTGCACACAGTTCAATGGTTTCAAGTATTCCTATCTAATACTAATAATTTCTTCACAATTATATATAGTATCAGGTATTCTATCTAATATTAATAATTTATTTGTGTATTTACCCAACATGGGTATATGTTATGAGTATGTAACAGAAGTAAGTAATGCAAGTTATGCATCTTTCTACCTACCTGTGTCTATCTCTCCCCTCTCTCCAGTAAAAGAACACTTGTGTATGTACCCAACATGGGTATATGTGTATGAGTATGTAACAGAAGTAAGTAATGCAAGTTATGCATCTTTCTATCTACCTGTGTCTATCTCTCCCCCTCTCACCAGTAAAAGAACACTTGTGTATATACCCAACATGGGTAATAGTGTATGAGTATGTAACAGAAGTAAGTAATGCAAGTTATGCATCTTTCTATCTACCTGTGTCTATCTCTCCCTCTCTCTCCAGTAAAAGAACAACTGCGTATGTACCCAACATGGGTATATGTGTATGAGTATGTAATACAATATTTTCATTTTGATCAAAATTCTAATTTGATTAGTGATAGTGTTACCAAAAGAAACAAAAAACAAAGACCAAAAACCTAACCGATTAGGAATTGGAAGCTGAATGAAAGAAAAAACAAAATAATACCTGAACAATGCGACAAATTGGCTATGTCGTGTGGTCGCTTTATATTTATTTATAGGCCATAATGTTGGCAACCTTCCGTCTATTAAAGACGATGGCGTAGAGTCCACTTTCTTTTATCTACAGCTATGTTAGTGGTTGAACAGACCAATTTTTGAATGGCAGTCTCTGGTACAGTGATTGCATATAAAAGGTGATGCTTTCTGAAGATACTGTTGTCTTTCCTTTACTTTTAACTCTCTTTTCCGCGGCGGCTTCTTTCCTCTGTTTTACCTCCCTTTATATACGTATTACACACAACTGCCCTTTATATATGTACACCTGGTGCTAATAGATATAAGGCTCAACTTAATACAGTTCTAAGTGACAATCATCTGGAGCTTGCAGGTTCAATCCTTAGTCGGCAACCTTCCGTCTATTAAATATGATGGCGTAGAGTCCACTTTTTAATTTTTGATTTTTTAATTTTTTTTTGTCTACAAAATGATTTTAATATTTTTAAAATTCTCTGGCCGTATTTATTTAAAAAAATGAAATTCGCTTTGCAAATTCACCTTTCGCTAATCCCAATTATCTACCCAGAGGTCAATGGGTGACTACGGTTCACGTTCTGTCTAATGTTATATATATATATATATATATATATATATATATATATATATATGGTCATCCACAGACATTATAACATACTTAACAATGCTTCAAGCAAATTACCAATTGCTTTTATATATTATATATATATATATATATATATATATATATATATACAAGTTTTGTTGAACTGTACAGACAATTCCTGTCAGACAAGTTTTTCTTTGATCTGTTCCAATTTTCGGGCCATCTTTCTGGTGTCGGGGTGTAACTGGTATAACAGTCCCCCAAAGGTTTCAAAACGAGCGCTTTTGGCAATACAATTTGCCATCTTCAGGTAGGAAACGATGGTATGATTTTGTGTCTCGTTTTTAACGATAATTATCTATCTATCTATCTATTTATTTATCTATCTATCTATCCCAGTATGTTCAAATCTATCTATCTATCTATCTATCTATCTATCTATCTATCTCGGTCTGTTCAAATCTATCTATCTTCTATCTATCTATCTATCTATCTTATCTATCTCGGTCTGTTCAAATCTATCTATCTATTATCTATATTCTCGTCTGTTCAAATCTATCTATCTATCCTATCTATCTATCCAGTATGTTTCAATCTATCTATCTATTATCTATCTATCTATCTATCTATCTATCTATCTCGGTCTGTTCAAATCTATCTATCTATTATTTATTTATCTATCTATCCCGTATGTTAAATCTATCTATCTATCTATTATCTATCTATCTATCTATCTCGGTCTGTTCAAATCTATCTATCTATCTATTTTTTATCTATCTATCCAGTATGTTCAAATCTATCTATCTATTATCTATCTATATCTATCTTCTCGGTCTGTTCAATCTATCTATCTTTATCTATCTATCTATCTATCTCGGTCTGTTCAATCATCTATCTATCTTTTATTATCTATCTATTATCCCAGTATGTTCAAATCTATCTATCTATCTATCTATCTATCTATCTATCTCGGCTGTTTCAAATCTATCTATCTATCTATCTATCTGATTCAATCTATCTATCTAATCTATCTATCTATCTATCTATCTCGGTCTGTTCAAAATTATCATCTATCTATCTATCTATCTATTATCTATTCGTCTGTTCAAATCTATCTATTTTATTTATTTATCTATCTATCCAGTATGTTCAAATCTATCTTCATCTATCTATCTCGTTCTGTCAATCTATTCTAATCTAATCTATTTATTTATCATCTATCCCAGTATGTTCAAATCTATCTATCTATCTATCTATCTATCTATCTATCTACTCGGTGTTCAAATCTATCTATCTATCTATTTATTTATCTATCTATCTATCCCAGTTGTTCACAATCTTCTATCTATCTATCTATCTATTATCTATCTATCTCGGTCTGTTCAAATCTATCTCTCTCTATCTATCTATCTATCTATTATCCTATCTATCCCAGTATGTTCAAATCTATCTATCTATGCTATCTATCTATCTTCATCTATCTCGTCTCTTCAAATCTATCTATCTATCTATTATTATTTATCTATCTATCTATCTATGTTCAAATCCTATCTATTCTATCTACTATCTATTAAATCTATCTATCTATCTATCTATCTGTCTGTTTCAAATCTATCTATCTATCTATTTATCTATCTATCGTATCTCGGTCTGTTCAAATTATCTATCTATCTATCTATTATCTTCTATCTATCTATTATCTATCCTATCTCGTACTGTTCAATCTATCTATCTATCTATCTATCTATCTCTCTATCTATTATTTATCTATTATCTATCCCAGTATGTTCAAATCTATCTATCTATCTATTATTATCTATCTGTACTGTTTTTACAATCCCATATGTTCCAAATATCTATCTATCTATCTATCTATCTATCTATCTATCTCGGTCTGTTCAAATCTATCTATCTATCTATCTATCTATCTTTATCTATGTTCAATCTAGCTATCTATCTATTATCTATCTATCTATCTTCTATATCTATCTATCTAATATCGCAGTATGTTCAAAATCTATCTATCTATTTCTATCTATCATCTATCTATCTATCTATCTCGGTCTGTTCAAATCTATCTATCTATCTATTTATTTATCTATCTATCTATCCCGTATGTTCAAATCTATCTATCTATCTATCTATCTATCTATCTATCTATTATCTATCTATCTATCATATCTATCCCAGTATGTTCAATCTATCTATCTATTCTATCTATCTATCTCGGTCTGTTCAAATTATCTATTCTATCTATCTATCTATCTATCTATCTATCTTATTCGGTCTGTTCCAATCTATCTATCTATCTATTTATATATTATCTATCTATCCCAGTATGTTCAAATCTATCTATCTATCTATCTATCTATCTATCTATCTATTCTATCTCGGTCTGTTTTCAAATCTATCTATCTATCTATCTATCTATCTATCTATCTATCTATCCCAGTATGTCCCATCTATTAAATTATCTATCTATCTATCTACTATCTATCTATCTATCTATCTACTATCCAGTATGTTAAATCTATCTATCTATCTATCTATCTATCTATCTATCTATCTGTCTATCCAGTATGTAAATCTATCTATCTATCTATTATCTATCTATCTATCTATCTAATCTATCCCGTATTTCAATCTATCTATCTATCTATCTATCTATCTACTTATCTATCTATCTATCTATCCCAGTATGTCAAATCTATCTATCTATCTAATCTATCTATCTATCTATCTATCTATCTATCTATCCTATCCCAGAATGTTCAATCTATCTATCTATTATCTACTATCTATCTATCTCTCTATCTATCCCAGTAGTTCAAAATTACTATCTATCTATCTATCTATCCTATCTATCTAATCCCAGTATGTTCAAATCTATCTATCCTATCTATCTATTATCTATCTTAATCTATCATCCCAGTATGTTCAATCTATCTTATTTATTTATCTATCTATCTTCCAGTTCAAATTTCTATCTATCTATCTATCTATCTATCTATTATCTCGGTCTGTTCAAATCTATCTATCTATCTATTTATTCTATCTATCTATCTATCCAGTATGTTCAAATCTATCTATCTATCTATTATCTATCTACTATCTTTATCTATCTATCTATCTATCTACTCTATCTATCAGTAATGTTCAAAATCTATCTATCTATCTATCTATCTATCTATCTATCTATCTAGTATGCTCTATCTATCTATCTCGGTCTGTTCAAATTATCTATTATCTATTTATCTATCTATCTATCTATCCCGTAGTTCAAAGTCTAATCTATCTATCTATCTATCTATCTATCTATCTATCTATCTATCTATCTATCTAGTCTGTTCAATCTATCTATCTATCTATCTATCGGTCTGTTCAAATCTATCTATCTATCTATTTATCTATCTATCTATCCAGTATTTCAAATCTATCTATCTATCTATCTATTTATCTATCTATATAATTATCCCCAGTATGTGTCAAATTATCTATCTATCTAATCTATCTATCTATTATTATCTATTCTATCTATCCAGTATGTTTTTTCAAATCTATCTATCTATCTATCTATCTATCTATCTACTATTATCTAATCTATCGTATGTTCAAATCTATCTATCTATTATCTATCTATCTATCTATCCCAGTATGTTCAACATCTATCTATCTATCTATCTATTATCTATTATACTCGGTCTGTTCAAATCTATCTATCTATTCTATTTATCTATCTATCTATCTCGGTCTGTTAATCTATCTATCTATTATCTATCTATCTATACTATCTATCTCGGTATGTTTCAAAATCTATCTATCTATCTATCTATCTAACTATCTATCTATTTTTATTTATCTATCTATCTATCCGTATGATTCAAATCTATATCTTCTATCTATTATCTATCTATCTATCTATCAATCTGGTCTGTTCAAGATCTATCTATCTATCTATCTATTATCTATCTATCTATTATCTACTATCTCGGTCTGTTTCAAATCTATCTATCTATCCTTATTTATCTTATCTATCTATCTATCTATCCAGTATGTTCAAATCTATCATATCTATCTATCTTCTATCTATCTATTTTATTTATATTTCTATTATCCCAGTATGTTCAAATCTATCTATCTATCTATCTATCTATCTATCTCGGTCTGTTCAAAATCTATCTATCTATCTATCTATTATCTCTATCTATCTATCTATCTCGGTCTGTTCAAATCTATCTTATCTATTATTATCTATCTATCTATCTATCTATCCCAGTAGTAATCTATCTATTATCTATCTATCTATCTATCTATTATCTATCTATCTATCTATCTATTTATTTATCTATCTATCTATCCCAGTATGTTCAAATCTATCTATCTATCTATCTATCTAATCTATCTATCTATCTATCTATCTGGTTGTTCAAATCTATCTATCTATCTATTTATCTATCTATCTATCTATCTATCTCGTCTGTTCAAATCTATCTACTCTATCTATCTATCTATTATCTCGGTCTGTTCAAATCTACATCTATCTATTCTATCTATCTATCTATCTATCTATCCCAGTGTGTTCAAATCTATCTATCTATCTATCTATTTATTATCTATCTATCCTATCCAGTATGTTCAAATCTATCTATCTATCTATCTATCTTCTATCTATCTATCCAGTATGTTCAAATCTATCTATCTATCTATCTATCTATCTATCTATCTATCTATCTCGGTCTGTTCAAATCTATCTATCTATCATCTATCTATCTATCTATCATTATCTATTTATCTATCCAGTATGTTCAAATCTATCTACTATCATCTATCTATCTATCTATCTATCTATCTAATCTATCTATCTATCTGGGTGACTACGGTTCACGTTCTGTCTAATGTATATATATATATATATATATATATATATATATATATATATATATATATATATATATTGGGAATATGTGCTTAATTGAAGTCGTGCCTAATTTTGAAAATTAATTAATTAATAATTAATGAATTAGGGGGCATACCGATTCAAATGTAAGGGCTATTATTAATTAATTAATTTCAAAATTAGGCACGACTTCAATTAAGCACATATTCTCCCAAAAATTGTCGGCTAAAAAAACCATATCAAAACACATCGTCTGTTTGTTTACTTCATATATATATATATATATATATATATTATATATATATATATATTATATATATATGTCACTAATTACACTGATGTTAAATTGTATATTCTTGATATAACCCCAAGTTATTTATACTTTAAAGAAATCAACATAGTATGTCTGTAAAGTTAAATGACATCTTAAAAACGCAAGTCACTTCATTTCCTGATTTAGTCTGCCATGGGGGGGGGGTGGAGGGGAGAATGATATTTTTATAACCTAATGGATTTTTTAAAAGCTAAAAGAAGAGAAAGAAGATAAGGATGATGATGAGCAATCCGTGTCCCTCTGAACTTATACTCCTCCTACTCTGCCCATTCATCTCCCACCATAAGATTTCGATTCATCACTCTTGACTGTCACTAGACAAAATGTATACCATATATATTCGTGTAATGAATGACTTTTTGAGACCAATAAAAACAAGTGGTTGTTCAATTATACGTGATATATTTTTGACAAGTCGACACTTTTTGGGTTATTATAGGTCTAACCTCTGCCGTCACTTCCACCTAAAATATCCTGCATAGCCTATACCTAAATAAAGACTATTAGTTAAGTAGTTATATGGTCCCGGGAGTGGATCTGGGAGTAATGGTGATGAAGGTGTACTTCATATCCCCAAAGCTCCAGAATTGGAACTTCGCCATCAGATTAAGTTGAACATCATATACCAGGACATAAGACCCTCAGAGTGGATCTGGGAGTAATGGTGATGAAGGGGTACACCACACTTCCCAAAGCTCCAGAATTGGAACCTCACCATCAGATAGAATTTAACGCCATATATAGGGCATGAATACCTAAACATGGCGCTAATACCCTTGGGAAAGGTATGAATCCAATTCTCCCTCCAGCTATGGGTAAATAGCAGGGCAGACTGGACTCTTTAACCATGGCTAGGTAACCAGTCTAGGAGAAGGAAAACTCTGAATTCAAACCTGTATGACTCCCAGTTGAGAACCACTGGCTCATACGTATATACAGTACCGCTCATAAGTATTTGAACATACATATATTCAACTTCTACTTATCTAGTTCTGTGAATTATAAAAAAACGGAACATTTTGCGGTAATCATGAACTTTAGTTTAGTAAATTCTTACCATAAAATTATGCTTGCGAATTATCTGAAATGAACTTAATTGTTATTAAGAACAAATTTAATGATTTTTTGTGTAAGCATGCAGTTGTTTGATTCAAACAAGTATATATTCTGTGTTTATATCGTACGATAATCAAAATTTGCTTTGTTTAGTAAAGTCGTCCATAAAATTATGCTTGCGCATTATCTGAAATGAACTTAATTGTTATTAAGAACACATTTATGATATTTTTGTGTTAAAGCATGCAGTTGTATTGATTCAAACAAGTATATATTCTGTGTTTATATCGTACGATAATTCAAAATGTGCTTTGGTTTAGTAAAGTCGTTCCATAAAATTATGCTTGCGCATTATCTGAAATGAATTTAATTGTTATTAAGAACACATTTTATGATATTTTTGTGTTAAAGCATGCAGTTGTATTGTTTTCGAAAAAGTTTCTAAGCTTTGTGTATTTCGCACGGAGACTTTCAAAATGGCTACCGGCTTGTTTCAAAGGGAAAGTCAGTTGGCTAAATTCCTAGCATAAAATTATCTGAAATGAATTAATTGTTATTAAGAACACATTTTATGATATTTTTGTGTAAGCATGCAGTTGTATTAATTCGAACAAGTTTTATATATTTTTTGTTTATATCGTAGTAATTCAAAATGTGTTCTTAATAACAATTAAGTTCATTTCAGATAATGCGCAAGCAGGCTCATTATGGGAACTGGTGCCTTTCATCACGGAACTTGACTGTAAGCTTTCTGTCAGTGCATTTTATTGGTAATGAAATAGAAGTTGCTTTGAAGATGAGAAGAGAAGAGAGAG
The DNA here is from genome assembly GCA_023376005.1 of Doryteuthis pealeii. NCBI lineage: Eukaryota > Metazoa > Mollusca > Cephalopoda > Myopsida > Loliginidae > Doryteuthis > Doryteuthis pealeii. Next base: position 15,065,092 of record CM042173.1, read on the forward strand.
AGAGAAGAGAGAGAGAGAGAGAGAGAGAGAGAGAGAGAGAGAGAGAGAGAGAAAGAGAGTTTTGGTGGGGTGGTGATAAAAACCACACGCTATAAGTATAATATGAATTATGATATATTTCAATGTAATGCTGTTTACTTTGTGCTTGTATAAATTATCAGCTTGTATGGATGTACACAATTGAAACAAAGTTTTATTGTGAATAATTACTTAGACAAAGAAGTTGATTGCAACAAACAATTGCTTCTTTTTGTACTTACGTTGTGTTATAACTCAAGTATCAGAGTTAACAGAGAAATAATAGGAAGAAACAACAAGTATTAAGATAGGGGGAAAAGGTTTACTAAGCAAAGAACAAGGTGAATAGAGTACTTAGCATTGCTAGCTAGAATCAAGCTTTTTTTGGTTAACTTTAACATTTCCTTTCATTGTTACTAGTTGAAGTACTGTATAACATGTTGTAACTCAGTTATTAGTTAACAGAAATAATGATATTATTAATTATGATATTTATAAAAGTAACTTGGAGGGGTAATTTTCCTAAATTTCTCACTGACAAATATTCATGCAAAATGGTGAATAACTGCCTTCTGATATCTTCAACTCCTCTGCTATCTCACGCAACTTCAATTTACGATCGACCCAAAAAGAGTTTGGTGGAACTTTTTAGTGTTTACCGAGACAAACTGCCGAGTTTGGTCGACCTGAGCGTTCAGCATCATTTGTGTCTGTATGGCCGCGTTAAAGTCAGCATACCACCTCTTAACCGTTGTTTCCTACGGAGCAGTGTCCGAATAACACTTTTCAAGCCATTTTTTTTTTACTTTAACAGTATTTTTCCCATCAGAAAGCAATGTTTTATCAACAAACGGAATTCAGATTTTTCCATTGTTTTGAAAATTTGCAACAGTAGCCTCACTTAAATAACTGTAATTTGTAAACTAATAATCCGATTGGGCTCAACTTTTGACACGTGCCATTTGAAGGTTAGTACTTTATAAAATTGATATGGATTTTCTTGATCAGTGGCGGCAGGGGAGTTATGCAAAAAATAAATTTTGACCATACAACAAAATGGTATATGCATAAACCAGAATCTGTTCTTGAGAACGAAACACATAAAATTCTCTGGGACTTTGAAATAAAAACAGATCACCTTATCCAGCAAGAAGACCAGATCTAGTGTTGATAAACAAAAAAGAAGAACTTGTCAACTGGTGGATTTGGTAGTGCAGCAGATCACAGGGTGAAGCTAAAGGAAAATGAAAAAATGGACAAATATCTGGATCTTGCCAGAGAACTGAAAAGTTATGGAACATGAAGTCAAAGTGATACCAATTGTAGTTGGTGAACTTGGACAGTCCCAAAAGGATTAGAAAAAGGTTTGTAAGTTTGGAAATCAAGAGAAGGATTGAAATCATTCAGAACATCTGCACTGTTGCAAATCTGCCAGAAACTAGAAAGAGTCCTCGAGACCTGAGGAGACTTGCTGTCACTCAGACTCCAAGTGAAAGACCATCGCTAATGCTGATGTGAAACTCAAAGGAGAAAAAATAATAATAATATCATGTATTCCTATTTAATACAAGTTATTTGCACACAGTTATATAGTTTAAAATTCCTTGTCGGACTCGGGGACGTTATCGAACTCAGGAACCCTCTCTTTGCACCCGTGAACCTCCTTGTCGAACTCGCGAGCCTTCATGAAACTTCGAACCTAACCCTTTATTCAATCCACCGGGGTAGACTGTTATCATTTCCATAACCGGATACAAGTGTTAAACTATATTAAGTATTCTATGGTATTATCACCCATGGTCAGAATTGAACCTGCAACGTCCAGATGATTGTCACTTAGAACTGGATACTTAGTGCTCAGTGGTGCCGAGTTAAACAAAATGGATCCCAAGTTTGAAAATAAGGCTACTGAGCTCGAGAAGGTTCCCGAATTCGACCAGAAATACCCAGAGAGCACATCGGCAACACATGGCATTTCAGTCTCGGAAGACTATAATCAAGTTTTTGTGACCCTAAAGTTGCAGCGCCTCCTGTGACTGTGAAGTTCAATATTTGAAAAACATTCCCAACCACAGATTTCGCATTTGAAAGCTGTCCCTGAAGATGGTGATGTGCCAGTGCTTTGTTGTCGCTGCTTTCTTCTAGACCTCTTAGCTTCATGGTGTTGCGTCAGGGTGACTTCTGACATGAGCAATCCTTTACGGAGAGTCTGAGCCAAATTTTCCATTCTGGAAGGGGCAATGCCAAAGCATCTGAGATCCTTCTTGCAAACATCCTTGAATCGCAGCTGGGGGCGACCAATCTATCTTTTACCAGACGAAAGCTCTCCATAGAGGATGTCTTTCGGGATTCGTCCATCATCCATCCGACGTACATGACCCAGCCATCGGAGCCGACGTTGTCTCAATAGTAAACACAAGTGTTACATAATTGTTAGTATCCTAACACTTATTTACAGTAGTTTAGACACCAAAATGCCTGTTATAAGTTGTAGCCCGCGGCCTTGAAGGATTGAATGACAATGCTTGACCTCATCCTGATCCTTCCGGTGGATACCGTGAGAATCGGTGGAGAAGACCCTCTTCCGGTTTAGATTAGAAAGAGAGATTTTAGGTCAGTATCGGCCAAACCACGAAAGTGTTAAATCGTATTAAGCGCACGGCCGACTCAATCTGCGCAGGTAGTCTGGTGGGGATTTCGGAATAAAATGTGATCTAAAGCAAATCGAAGTCTTGGGTTATCATATAAAAACTACCAATGACACAGGGCTTCTGATAAAGAGAAATCCTCAATGGAAGACCAGACACGAAGTTACCAAGACAAAGTCCAGACGCTAGAAGAAGAACGTAAGATACCAAAGATGAGCAGAAGAATAATTGAAGTAAAGAGAATATACAAGCAGAGCTCTCTCTAGAACTGCTGTGTTAGTGATTCTGTCCCTCCAGGTGTGTATATAACAATAAAGATGAGGCCAACAATCCGAAAATCTAAATAATGCGAATAAGCTGCTAATTTAAACAACTCATTTTTTTGTTGCTTTAAGTTTTATTTTCAGTTATATTTTTCATAATTCATCATATAATCATAATTTGTTTGTGGTGTAATTGTTATCCTAGTATGAAATGGACACGGTGACTCGAGTTCAAATCATGGATGAAGCTGTTTGTATTTCTCAGTGCTAAAGAAATTGGGAAAGGTAGGTCCGGCATAGCTCAGTTGGTAGAGCATCCGGCCCTAGCATACCGGCCCTCGCATACCGACCCTTGCCAACTCAGCGTATGAGTAGCACAGGGATCTGTGCGGTAAAGTGGGGAGCTGATGGTTGGTGTGGCGCTCCACCAATCGCAAAAACAAATCTCCATGGTCTAGCGCTAGTGAAAAGGGGATAGACTCTCTCACAGTTTGGCTGATACCGATAATAGACCACAACTCGACTTTACTTTACTTTATAAATTGAACTATTCTCACTCCAGCTATAGGTAAATAGTAGGGCAGATTTGTCTTTTTAACTCTGTTATGGCAAGCTGTCAAGGAGAAGAAAAACTCTGAATTCAAACTTGTTAAACTCCGCTTAAGAACTGACCTTGTGTCGCATCTAGTTCTTTGTGGAGGGTTGGGTATATATACATATGATATACATGGGTATATGATATAAATATGATATATCATATATATATACATATGTCATATTATATATATACGATATGATATATATATCATATATATCATATATCATATATATATATCGTATATCATATATATATACATATATATATATATATATATATATATATATATATATATGATCATACACGCACACACACACACACACACACACACATTCACAACCTTGAGGCTTGTTTCGATTCCATTTCTCGCAAAAGATTTATACACACACGCGCAACCACACATTCATAAACACATCAAAAATGCACAATGCTTTTTTCGATACAAACACTTACACATTCTAATACTCACACCGCAAAAAAGAATATTTGACGTCATATTTCAAACCGTTCATTTTTTCAACGTTCTTTTTTCTCAGACTTCAAATTTTAAACAGACCGATAAACAAGGACTATTACTCACCTTTCTCCTTATTCTGAGATAAACAAATTTTTTATCACCTTCCACATACCAACAAAAGCCCTGAAGATGATCTAATTAATAGATCGAAACACTGCAACGTCGGCCAATAAACTCACCACCTAACTCATTTAAACTTGTGTTTTTTCATTTTTTTTTTATTATACTACATACCGTCGGATTCACTTCCTTTTATTCACACACACACACACACACACACACACATATATATATAATTTGTCATATTATATAATATATACATATGATATACATGGGTGTATGATATACTATAGTATAAAATATTATATGATATACTATATCACATATATATATATATATATATATCATATACTATCATATATATATCATATATATATATATATATATATATATATATATATATATCCTATAAATGCATATGATATATATAGTAAAAGTAAAGTCGTCGGAGTGACCTAAAGTCGGTATCAGCCAGTCAGCGAGGAAGTCTATCCCCTTTTCAATAGCGCTAGACCAAGGTGATTGTTTTAGCATCTGAGGTGGAGCGCCACACCTACCATCAGCTCCTTACTTTACCGCACAGATCCCTGTGCTACTCATACGCTGAGTTGGCGAGGACCGGTATTGAACTAGGAACCTTGTGGTTTCTATCCGAAACACTCTACCGACTGAGCTAACCCGGCCTATATGATATAAAATACATATACATATTATATATACATATGATATACATGGGTATATGATATACATATCTTAATACATATGATATACATGGGTATATACATATGATTATAAATTGTACCGGTAAAGAAAAGCTTCTGGTACACTTAAAGATCTCTTTTTAACCGACCAACTCGAGGTAACCTTGATAGTTATCCTACTTCAACTTGTCGCCCTTGACTTGGCTGGTTCCAATTAGAGACGCGGTTTTGGTCGTTGACTTTATTTTTTCTTTTTTTACCAACTTGTAGACCAAAGCTCGATCGATATAATTCTTCTTCTTCTTCTTCTTCTTCTTTCTTCTTCTTCTTCTTCTTCTTCTTCTTTCTCCCCTTCTTCTTTCTTCTTCTTCTTCTTCTTCTTCTTCTCTTCTTCTCTTCTTTCTCCCCTTCTTCTTCTTCTTCTTCTTCTTCTTCTTCTTCTTCTTCTTCTTTCTTCTTTCTTTCTTTCTTTCTTTCTTTTTCTTTTGTTCTTGTTCTTTTCTTCTTTCTTTCTTTCTTCTTTTCTTTCTTTCTTCTTTTTGTTCTTGTTCTTCTTTCCTCCCTCTTTCTTTCTTCTTTCTTTCTGTCTTCTTCCTCTTCTTGTTTTTTCTTCTTTCTTTCCTCCTCCTTATTTCTTTCTACTTTCTTTCTTTCTTCTTCTTCTTCTTCTCTTCTTCTTCTTCTTCTTCTTCTTCTCTTCTAGGTCCAATCAAATGACAGAGATCCGTTTGATACAGGTGTCCCTCATGTCCTCGCGAACTTGTCCTCTTTGAAGCTGTAGGTCATGTGCAAGATGCGTTTGAACAAGCTACGCATGCGCGAATTGCTGACGTCAGCACTTGAGGAAGCAAAGAGATTTTTGATAAATGGATGACATTTCTTTGAGGCTGTCTAAACTCGGAAAAAATTAACTTCATTAACCTAGTAAATAGTTTAACTAAAGCAAATTCGAAAATCACCAACAAAAACGAACATCAAATCAGAGGCCATAGGACAATACACACAGACACACATACGTATATACAATACCGCTCATAAGTATTTGAACATACAGATATTCTACTTCTACTTATCTAGTTCTGTGAATTATAAAAAAAACGGAACATTTTGCGGTAATCATGGACTTTAGTTTAGTAAATTCGTACCATAAAATTATGCTTGCGCATTATCTGAAATGAACTTAATTGTTATTAAGAACACATTTTATGATATTTTTGTGTTAAAGCATGCAGTTGTGTTAATTCAAACAAGATTATATTTTTTTTTGTTTATATCGTACGATAATTCAAAATGTGCTTTGGTTTAGTAAATTCCTACCATAAAATTATGAATGCTCATTATCTGAAATGAACTTAATTGTTATTAAGAACACATTTTATGATATTTTTGTGTTAAAGCATGCAGTTGTGTTAATCCAAACAAGATTATATTTTTTTTTTATATATATCGGACGATAATTCAAAATGTGTTCTTAATAACAATTAAGTTCATTTCAGATAATGCGCAAGCATCATTTTATGGTAGGAATTTACCAAACCAAAGCACATTTTGAATTATCGTTCCGATATAAACAAAAAATACAAACTTGTTCGAATCAATACAACTGCATGCTTTAACACAAAAATATCATAAAATGTGTTCTTAATAACAATTAAGTTCATTTCAGATAATGCGCAAGCATCATTTTATGGTAGGAATTTACTAAACCAAAGCACATTTCAGTCTAGGGTAATATTGGGAGTGTCTTACCTTCTTGCAGGCTATACAACAAGAGATTGGATTAAGATGCAGGGTTCTTGCTGATACTCCCGCCCTTACAACTGCTACCTCACCAAGCAAAAATCTTCTGTTTCTAAGTTTTAATAACTCCACATCTCCAGTTACAGTTTAGTGTCATACTCAGAACACTTTTTGGACCAAGTCACCAATAAGCACCCTAGCCCAGATCAGTTTTGAAAGGAACTGAATTTTGCTTTTCACCGGTTGTTAGTAAACAAAACAGCCGACCGATAAAAACCAGTAACATTTTTATACAAAAATAGTTTTTGATTTTAATTTTCAAAAATTAGGTATTTCATGATGTTGTTGTTAGCATATGTGAAAAAATTAATTTTGCACTAAAGATAAACTAATATTGTTATACATGTTTATTTATTTTCCATGTTCCTCTACAGATAGTTAATATTAAAAGTATTTATTTAAAAAAAGATTTTGCTAGGGTTAGGGTTAGGTTTAGGGGCTAGGGTTAGGGTTAGGGTTAGCAGTTATTATTATAACCTTATAATATACTTTTTTATAGCTCTATCTATTCCCGTATTAAACGTGTCTAACGTCAAAAGTTTTATAATTAAAAAAGAATTGTTATTGAATTAACAACAACAACATGAAATAAGTAAAAAAAAGTGTCTAATATAAAAACGTGACTTTCGTTTATAGTTTTATAATTAAAAAAGGTGCGTCTAAAAATCGTCTGTTAACAAACAACCGGATTTTGACGGTGAGAAACAAAAAATATCCTTTTGAATCTATGTCTCACCTGGGGTGCTTATTGGTGTCTTGGTCCCACTTCTTTTTGGGATGGTCTTACTCCCTGCAGGATATAAATCAATTAAGATGCTGGGTTCTTGCAGATAATCCTGCCCCTACAATTTCTCTCTCCGGCAAAAATCTTTTTTTTTGTTTACTAAGTTTCGGTCAGTCTGCCCAACAAGCTGAAAATGACCGACAGTACCTGCTGTTTCTTAGTGGTCACCCATCTAAGTAGTAAACAGGTTAGCATTGCTTAACTTTATTGAGCAGTACTTCCTTATTAATTACAAAGCTTTGCATAGTCTGGCCACAGGCGCCAGATTACTTATGGTACCTGCTATTTTTAAGTGGTCACCCATCTAAGTACTGAACTTGTTTATAGCTGCTTAACCGCAATAATCCCTTTACCAAATCTTCTTAATCGACAGAACATTTGACTGTTAATAAAACTTTATTTATTTAAGAGAAAATCTATTTTATTTCGCGTTAATTTAATTCCTCTTGTTTGTTTTGTTTTAAAACTTTTTGAGTGACATTATTTTTTCTAGTTTTATTTATTTGTTCGTAAACATTTTAATAGCTCAATTCAATTTCGCATTCACCGCGCATCGTCACGTGTTTTCGCAGCGAACTGTTTAGATTATAAAACTCATTAATGTACACATTGTTATTTGCATTAATTCGTTGAAATTCAAACGAATTATTGTCTCAACAAGAAAAGGTGAAACATTGTTTCGTTCATTTTTATAAACAATTGTCTTTTAGGATTTCAATCCCAAAACGATATCTACGTAGGTTGTCAAAAAGTAATGCCATTTTGTTTAGGACAGGTATAATTACCAACTCAGGAATATGTATCATATTTCAAAATGAATGGTGTCCTCTGTAGATCACATACCTACATCTCCACATAGGTGAGTCAAAAAAGTAATGCCATTTTGTTTAGGACAGGTATAATTACCAACACAGGAACATATATCATATATCAAAATGAAGGGTGTCCTCTGTAGATCACATACCTACATCTCCACATAGGTGAGTCAAAAAAGTAATGCCATTTTTTTAGGACAGGTATAATTACCAACACAGGAACATGTATCCTAAATCAAAATGAAGCTGGTCCTCTGTGGATCATATCCTTACTTCTCCACATAGTTGGAGTAAAAAAGTAATGCCATTTTGTTTAGGACATGTATAATTACAAACACGGGAACGTGTATTATACATCAAAATGAAGCTGGTCCACTATTCATTATATCCCTACTTCTCCAATGTCACCGTATCTCTCAATAGTAATGTTCCACCTTCAAATAAGAGTGTATCCCTGCAACGCAAAATTCTGACTATTCTTTGAGCCACTTCTTAATAGGCCGGAATGTACATACAGAGATTGATTTTTCCCGATTTGTTTAGCCTTACATTTGAATAGGTATGTCCGCCTATTTCATTAATTATTAATTAATTAATTTTCAAAAATTAGACACGACTTCAATTAAGCACATATTCTCCCAAATATATATATATAGAGAGAGAGTAAACTACAGAGACGTGTTTCGAGGTATCACCTCTCATCAGTGCAGTTATACCATTTTTAGCAGCTGCCTCTGGCCGGGTTCGAGACCCGAACGAACTTACGCTCGCCAAACCTCTTACCCATACGGCCACAATCAGCTGCCAAGTATAGCAGGCTATTTAATCGCTACATTTCTAAGCAGAAATAAATTCACCAAGAGGTCTATATATATATATATATATATATATTATATATATATATGTGTGTGTGTGTGTGTGTGTGTGTGTGTAAAAATAAAATGGAAATTAATCCGATGGTATGAATATGATATAATGAAAAAACAAAAGACATGGGCTCATCTGGAGAGAAATGTGCAAACCGTTTCGGGGCCTATCTCTCGACGGTGCGGTCGATGCATTATATTGCGAGGTCCTCATATCAGTGAGGTAGGGCCGGTGTGGCTTTTTAAACCGTCGAGAGATACGCCCCGAAACGGTTTGCACATTTCTCTCCTGATGAGCCCATGAAGTTGTAAACATCTTTTGTTTTTTCATTATATATATATATATATATATATATATATATATATATATATATATATATATATATATATTCAAATCCTGATTAGTAACCATGTATAAGATTTTGCCTTAATTTGTATGGCAAATCCTTATTAGGCATTAATCCAAAGCGAGGCTTCCTACATGCAATTATATAGACCATATGTGGCACTGATAGTGGGTATGGGGTGGGGTAGATGCACACAACACCATTTCTAGGATGTGACCTTGATATACAGAACGTTTCACCATTTATGTGATAATTATTTTATCTATTTATTTATTTTTTTTTTATTTTATTTTATTTATTTTTTTTAGTAAATTTTCTGTAATGTTAATTTCATTGCTGTCATTTCTTTTGTTTTAAAATCGTTTGATTGAAATGTTTTTTTTTCTATTTGAATTTCTTTGTTCGCAAACGTTTTAATAGCTCAATTCAATTTCGCAATCAGCGCGCGCGCGTGCGCGTCGTCACGTGGATTGGCGGTGAAGTGTTTTAAAATTATAAACTCATTAATTGACACATTATTATTTGCCTTAATTCATTCAAATTCAAACGAATTATTGTCTGAAGAAGAAGAAATGGGTGTCAAGTCACTTAGTTCATTATAATCAGTCGACTTTAATCAGTGTTGATTATATACATTTGACACGTTTTAATATTACAACAGTGTGTGTTTATCACTTTCCGTATATTAGAGAGTGCTGTGCCAATATAGGTGGTTTTATTAAGGGAGTGCTCAATATCTGTGATGGAGCTATTATATAATGATAATAGGTAAATATTAATTTTGTATATATACTTTATTATTATTATTATTATTATTATTATTATTATTATTATTATTATTATCATTTATATTAGATATTTTATGATTATTATTATTATTTTATTATTAATATTATTATTATTATTTTGTAAATACATTTAATCATTATTATAATTATTTTGTAAATATATTTAATTATTATTATACTTATTTTGTAAATATATTTAATTATTATTATAATTATTTTGTAAATATATTTAATCATTATTATAATTATTTTGTAAATATATTTAATCATTATTATAATT
>CM042173.1:15078076-15128076 GCA_023376005.1 Doryteuthis pealeii
ATATATGCCCGCCTAAATCCATTAATTATCAACTAATTAATTTTCAAAATTAGGCATGACTTCAATTAAGCACATATCCTCCAAAAACTGTCGGCTTGAAGCCATATAAAAATAAATAAACATTTGTTTGTTTACTTACCCTCATATATATATATATATATATATATATATATAGTCATCTACAGATAGGTGTTTCGACTTATCAAGTCCCTTCACTGTGTCTAGACATTTGTGAGCTACCTACAGCCGGGATAGAAACCCGATCGATTCAGCATCAGGCGGACATCTTAACGACTCGACTATCCTCACCCACAGAATGTGTGTTACGTTGTAATACTCACGGTACTAAAACGATACAAGCACCGTAGTCCTCTTTTCTTTCTTGGTACTAAAACTCCGATAAAAAATCATAACACGAGAAACATGTCGTCACAACTCCCAGCCTTTATTAACGTGCTCGTCTAGTGGCTTCTACCAGGGAGGAGGGGAGGCAGAGAGAACGAGAGAGAGAGAACACTACTAAATTCCTGGGCTCTAATCAGGTCTGTACACTAGGCCCGCCACCGGCAAAAAGAGAACGAACCCTTTCTTTCTTCCCCCACGTCACCACGTGACTTCCGGTCAACACCCGACTTCCGGTCAACACCCGACTTCCGCTTGCCCCTCAATTCTTCGTTCGGGGTCACGCTACGGTCAAAACCATCGCTCTCCTCTTTTGGGTCATCACTATTTTTTAAGCCTTTGTTATTTATTCCTCCTCCTTCCATTAGCAGTTCTAGCTCACAAAAGTCAGGAATGTACCGATATTGCAACATGTGAAGGGGATTTTAACTGTTTTATTACCCAATCTGTATGTATGTAAAGGCCACCATATACATAATTCTGATATTTCACTATAAAGTTAAACAGGGTGTAGGGATTATCTTCCCGTTGAGTTGTCTGCCCGTTTAGTTTGCTGGTGCCCGCTAGGGGGCTAGAGTATTTAAGCGCCGGGTTCAAACCCTTCTGCCTCTTTTCCTGTTCCAGTAACTACGAGACACATGGGGTAGATTTTGGTCCACCCCTCTCGTTTGGTCTTCGCCCCCCCCCTTACATTACTGTAAGTGAACTATACAGCATGGACTATTCTTAGTCTCATGTCTGTACTTTTTGTATATCTTGTACCATTCATGAATGTGTATTTATCTGTCTACATGTAACTTGTTTTACCTATGTATTACGTATCTCGTCTTATCCATGTGCTCTGCCATATTAAATGTTTTTGTCTATCAACCCTTGTCGGAGTCTTGTATTCAAGTACATATAACTTTGAATCCTTTTCTTACACGGATAAAAAAAACTCACGACTCTGGCTTTAATGTGCACGATCATTATGTGAGCTTCGAAACTTATTACGTTTTAATTTAAGATTTTAAGAAAACGGTTTGACATGCTGTTAAAATCAATCCACTGCAATCAACAACAATACAACTAATCCCCTATACCATAGAGGCGCCTCCTATATAATTTTTGGGAATAGCGTTCTATAAAAAAAAATAGAAACGAAAATTGTTTTGCGACACCCTAATGAAAGTGTTATCTCAAAAGTTCAGATATTTTTTAAAGATTTGCATAGAAATAAAATAAAATAGAATAAAATGAAATAAAATTAATGACTACTTGAGGATATAAATTTGTTCAACAGTTATCTCCCCTGGTGTTTTCTGAGGGCGGGAAAGATAAGATCTCTGAAGGAAGCTTAAGAAAAGATTAAAAAGTTAAAAAAATAAAAGCATTGTTGAAACCTGTAATAAAAGCTCATTAACTGCAATTCATTCAACATCAGATTAGGAGGAATTCTTACAAGAAACATTCAGTGTCTCTTCTCTATTAACATCAGTTGGTTCTAAGTTCAACAGAGTGGGATTTATAAATTACAAAATGGCTGACACATTTCTCCAACTCATTTGCCACCTTTTCATTCTTTCTTGGATTTTACGGCATGTCAACCCTTGTAGGTGTATCTTATGCCGAAGACGTTTTGTTCTATTTATTCTTGATGGGTATTGAAGGGTCTTTCTTTTTTCAACTCAATTTTTTAAACACGTGTATTATGTGAACAATTATTTAGAGAAGGTTTTGTGAGAAGTTAGAAAAAAATGGAGATACCGAAAAAGGAATAACAAAAGTAATAATAAAACACTTTTAAACAAATAATAATAATAAGATTTTTGGATGTTTGTTTTTATAGAAGCATTGTTGAATAAATTATTATTTATATTTTGCTTGAAGGCAATTATAAATGCATGTATCGCATAAAATTCGATAATTATAGAAAATAATCTTGACAAGTGAATCCCGGCAAAGGATGGTTCGCTATGCAGAACACCGTACAGACTGTTTCGACTTTATTAAGTCTCTTCAGCGATGTATACTAACGACTCCCCTCCGACAGGAATCGAAACCGGGACTTCACAGGCATAGTCAGAGACCATATCCGTTCGGCCGCCGATAATAATAATTGTCATTTATATTTATGGGTTATTTCTCAAAAGATATATTTCAGTATTACAATGAAAATGAATATGTCTTCTTTGTCTGTTCTGTTATGTGTTTGTTATAATAAGGTTTGGTCAAATTCTGGAATTTTAATCGCACACACATACAAAAATTTTTTTTTTTTAAATCAGGTGGTCCTGTTAGTAAACAAAAAAAATTATGCTTAGAAGGCGAGCCAGATCTGGAATGATAATCAAAATCTGAACAGGCTCACACGCATAAGCACACAGACACACACACACACACACACACACACACACACATAAACATAAACATAAACAAACATCCCCTCCCCACACACACAGATTTAGGAAGGCATGAGACAGAACCAAATGGACAGTCACTATCAATAACTTCAGTTCTGGAGATCTTCTGTGGAAGAGATTTTTATCTCGAAATATGAAGAACAAATCACAGGTTAACAAACAACACCATAGTTAACTTATTTTTCTTTACACTTGCATTGAGATATCCTTCAAAACCAACCAACAAACCAATATATACACAATGATTCAAGCAAATTATAAAACCCTTTTAAACAAATAATAATAATAATAACACTGGTTTACAAAACAATATTTTTTGTCTGAGGAAAGAATGTGAATAGGTGTTTTTTACTAATTTGGGTGTGCTGAATTCAAATTTATAAACAGTTTTCCTCTATCACCTCTAGTTTTCTGTCTTTTAAATAGTCTCATTTTAATATATACAGAATATATACGTGCTTATTTCAAAAGTTGCAGCAGCTTATTACAGATAAAACAGGATAGATAAAGAACATTGACGGAATAGATATACTAGGATGACACAATGTACACACTTCATAGTACCGCAGACAGTTAGAAATGTGTTTTCTTAGATGATCTGCTGACTGCCAGTGCACTCCCAAATTAGGTTAAAACAGCTATTTTTGTGCTTGCCTCAATTTATTTGTAAACCAGTGTAATCGTCATTTATATGTATGGGTTATTTCTAAAAAAGATATATATATATATCAGTATTACAATGAAAATGAATGTCTTCTTTGTCTGAAGCATTGTTTTCTAAGTTACGACTGTCATAAAAAGAATGAATCACTAACGAGTTGGCTTATCATACTAAAAAGTTAAGAAGAAAAAAGATTTATGCTATTGTCAAACAAGTGTAGTTTGTTTGGTTTGGTTTGGTTTGTTTTACGGCATATCAACCTCGGTGGGTCATTTAATGCCGATAAGATTTTGAAATGTATTCATTCCTAATGGATACTAATTTTTTTCATAAACACATTTTGGGTTCATACCTTTTCCAAAGGTATTAGCGCTATGTGTAATGCAAACAGCCTCGTCCATGATTGTCCATCGTCTCATCGTGTCCATTTTCAACAACTCTAACCATTACATCAACACGTGCCTCCTAAAAGAAAAGATTAACCTTTACAAAAGTGCTCGTTGTCTAGGCCGATAACAATATAATAACAATTAAAAACTTTTTAAAATCGCCAACTCGGTTTAGCTCAGTCGGTAGAGCGTTCGGCTAGGAATCACAAGGTTCCTGGTTCGATACCGGCCCTCGCCAACTTAGCGTACGAGTAGCACAGGGATCGGTGCTGTAAAGTAAGGAGCTGATGGTAGGTGTGGCGCTCCACCTCAGACGCTAAAATAATCTCCTTGGTCTAGCGCTAGTGAAAAGGTGATAGACTCCCTCGCTGATTGGCTGATACCGACTTTAGGCCACCCCGACGATTTTAATTTACTTATTCGAAAAATATATTCCGTTATTAGCAAAAAATTCAATTGGTTAATAGACTTTTACCTAAATATTACTACAGGAAAGTACAAAGTTTTCCTATTAATGAGAGAGTTTTTTCTGAAAATAGTTTTTCTTTCTACGAAGAGAAAAATTAATTTTAATATAAGATTTTGGGATGTTTATTTTTTAGAAGCATTTTTGGATAAAGTATATATTATATTTTTGCTTGAAGGCAATTACAATGCATGTATCGCATAAAATTCGATACTTTTTTTTTATAGAAAATGAACTTGACAAGTATAATCCCGGCAAAGGATCGCTCGGTGTGTAGAACATCGTACAGACTGTTTCGACTTTATTAAGTCTCATCTGATGAGACTTAATAAAGCCGAAACAGTCTGAACAGTGACAATCCCACGCTATATATATATATATACACACATATATATATATATATATATATATATATATATATATTATATATATATATACATTGGGATATGTGCTTAATTGAAGTCATACCTAATTTTGAAAATCAATTAGTTAATGATTAATGAATTTAGGCGGGCATATATGTTCAAATGTAAGGCTAAACAAATCGAGAAAAATGTCAATCCCTGTATGTACCTTTCGACCAATTAGGTCTCATCAGCAAGGTTATGAGACCTAATAGGTCGAAATGTACATTAAGGGATTGACATTTTTTCGATTTGTTTAGCCTTACATTTGAACATATATGCCCTCCTAAATTCATTAATTATTAACTAATTAATTTTCAAAATTATGTATGACTTCAATTAAGCACATATCCTCCAAAAATTGTCGGCTAAAAGCCATATAAAAAATAAACACATTGTTTACTTACTTTCATATATATATATATATATATATATATATATATATATTATATATATATTTTAAAGAAATAACAAAAGACTTAGAGATTTTGCATTATAGTCTATTTCGGAGAGCTTAGACAAAGTGTCTAATTCTCCCGACTCATCAGATACGAAATAGTCTATAATGCAAAATATCTAAGTCTTTTGTTATTTCTTTAAATATAAATTTGCTCTGTGACTCTAATAATAAGAGCACACATTGAGATCTCAAACTGCGACAAGTTGTTTTAAAAAAAAAACTCCTATGTCGTAAGGAAGATTTCTTCTCTGGACTTTTGGATTATATATATATATATATATATATATATATATATATATATATGTGTGTGTGTGTGTGTGTGTGTGTGTGTGTTCTATACATATATATGGTCTATTTTAAGAAAAATTAGCATACAAATGCGCAGTGATGGGTGGTTTACGCGAAGCAGATGCCCGTTACCCAGTCGTCACATAGTCATCATCTGTATTACTCAGCAAAAAGCAAATGAGCTCGTTGTCTGGACCGATGAAAATTATACAAGTCTTCTCTTCAGCGAAGGAAGTAAATTTAATTTTGACTGACCCTGACGGCAATCGCTAGACGTCAGACGGCGTAAAGGTGACAGATTGCCTTGCAAATGTCTGAAGAAAAAAATCGTTTAAATTTGGAGGTACTAGCGCGGAAGACGAGTCCTCTGACACTGTTATTGGCCCATTTATTCAATTAGAGAGCAGCAAAGTTTGGTTTGTTTGTTTTGTTTCACGGCATATCAAACTCGGTGGGTTATATAATGCCGACAAAGTTGTGAAATAAATTCATTCTTAATGCATAATACAATTTTGTTTATAAACTCATGTTTTTCTATTTAGCCCATAGATAGGACCCTAACAGGTACTACTACTCCGGGTCAGCGTGGACCAGGGAGCAATTGTGATGAAGGGGTGCTCCACATTCCCAAAACCTCCAGAACTGGAACCTCACCATCAGATAGAGTTTAACGTCATTCCCAGGACATGTAACACCTCAGTCACCACCTTCTAGCACCCATATGATAAAAAGGTGCTAGGGCTTGTAATAAGGGCAATAGGGTTGTGAAAATCATATAGGTGCTAGGGCTTGATGTGACCAGCCGATTGATCGGAGGGGCCTCTCCGGCCGCCCGTCTAGCCCAAGATAGGCCAAGGTGGAGTATTGTATGTCATGAACTGCTCATCCACCTGGGTTCTATCCTTAAGCATCACGGGTCGCCACTGACGGCAACAGATGGCCCCATTGGGGAGTCTTACCCCCCTACAGAGGTGCAGTCGATGCATTCTAACGCCCAAGCCGACAGGGTGGCAGAGCGAGAGAGAGAGAGAGCAGCAAAGAAAGTGGCGTAGTCTATAGGATTATCATTGGACAGCATGTGGTTCCTGTTTCTGTGAGCATCGCCTGTCCCCCAGGCTGTTATTTATGCAAGACAATGCCACTTATCAAAAACGGTAAAACGATTCTTCGAAGCAGAAAATATCAAGGTCATGAACTGTCTAGGGAAATGTCCAGATCTCAATCCAATTAAGAGTTGATCATTGGCGATTATATTCTGGCACAGAAACTGACAGTAGTGATTTATTCCCGAGGGGGGGGGGGGCACGTGACACCGGAACTGTGGAATAGTCTGTTCCGTATACAACAATTTGTTTTTGTTGTTGTTGTTATCTACGAATGAGGGGTTGACCACTGACATCTCTATTAATAATGGAGATTCGGTCACCATTTCTCTTTAACCGAAACTACGTCACTGTCTACTACATCACAATACCGAAATTCTGTAATCAGTTTTAAATATTAATTTTTTTTCTTCGCCCTTTTTTCAGTAATAAGAGGTTAAGTAAAAAAGTTTACAATAAATAAATACTATACGATTTTGTGAAGACAGTTGCCGTAGATTTAAAAAAAATGTAAACCGACACTGAACAGAGAACTACTTCACATGCGCTGGGTGTGTGTGTGTAAGCATAGTATGTACGTAAATTATAATAAATGAACGAAAAAAAGCCATATCATAAATACATCGCTTGTGTATCTACATATATATATACTAGCAAATATATGCACCCTCCGCCGGGTGCAAGTATTTTAGTTAAATTTTATAATAAAATATCATATTAAATTAGAAAGGCTAATGAAACTGAATAAGAATATAGATAAAAAGATTTTGAACAGAGGGGGTATGATTGAAAAATAGAACAACTTTGAAACTAACTCTTCCATCATTTTCCGTTACTCCCGTCTTTCATTGGTAAATTTTCCTAATTAAACTGTTTAGTTAAAATAGGAAGTAAAGAATAATATTAGTTATTTCTTCTTGTTAGGAATTTCTTTTAAGATTTATTGAAGAGATTTTTGCTCATATTCAATAAGATAAAACCAAACAATTAGAAATCAATAATACTAAGCATATATTTATTAAAATCAATTTTTACTATCA
Organism: Doryteuthis pealeii; assembly: GCA_023376005.1. Classification (NCBI taxonomy): domain Eukaryota; kingdom Metazoa; phylum Mollusca; class Cephalopoda; order Myopsida; family Loliginidae; genus Doryteuthis; species Doryteuthis pealeii. The sequence goes on from CM042173.1 coordinate 15,085,692, forward strand.
ATATGCAAATTAGCCTTCCCATTCACACTGTAAACCTCTATTTTGTTGTATATTATAAATACAATTGCATGTTAATACTAGGTAGATATGGTCAACAGTATTAATAATGTAAAACAATTTTATTAATAATTGGGGTTTGAATGAAAATAAAATCATGGAGGAGTTGACGTTAATAACTAAGGGAATTGTGACTTGAGTAGTAATATAGTTTCCGGTTACAGATAGACAAACTCCATTATAATAATATAATCTCATATATATATCAAAGTCCAGAGAGAAAATCTTCCTTGCGACACAAGAGTTTTATTTAAAAACCTGATGCAGTTTGAGAGCTCAATGTGTGCTCTTAATGTTAGAGTCACAGAGCAAATATATGAGTAAAGAAATAACAAAAGACTTAGAGATTTAGCAATATAGTCTATTTCAGGGAGCTTAGCATTATAGACTATAATGCTAAATCTCTTAGTCTTTTGTTATTTCTTTACGTATAACCAAATATATGCACCCTCTGGGTGCAAGTTTTTAAGTTTTAATATAATAAAATATCATGTTCAATTAGAAAGGCTAATGAAACTGAATAAGAATTCAGATAAAAATATTTGGAACAGAGGGGGTATAATCGGAAAATAGAACAACTTTGAAACTAACTGTTCCACCATTTTCCTTACTCCGTTCTTTCAGTGGTAAATTTCCCTAATTTAACTATTTAGTTAAAAATAGGAAGAAAAGAATAAAATTACAGTTATTTCTTTATGTTAATAGATTTCTGTTAAGATTTATCCCCGATTTTTGCTCATATTTATTAAGATAAAACCAAACAATTAGAAATCAATAATACTAAGCATATATTTATTAAAATCAATTTTTTAAGATCAATATGCAAATTAGCCTTCCCATTCACACTGTAAACCGCTATTTCGTTGAATATATAAATATAATTGCATGTTATTAGTATGTAGATATTGTTAACAGTCTTAATGATGTAAAACATTTTACTAATAATTGAGGTTTAAATAAAAAATAAAATCATGGAGAATGTGATGTATAAACAAGGGAATTGTGACTTGTATAGTAATATAGTTTGGTTACAGACAGACAAACCCACAATCTCCATTATAATAAAATATATATATATATATATATATTATGGACTTATGAAGATTCATGTATACAATCAATGACACCCACACAGTGATTTGTTTCTAGTGGTGAAGGCTTGTGTTGCCATCCGCACTTTTTGGCACAGTCGATAGGAAAGAATTGGTGCGTCAAGGGTTGCCACAAACCCAATCACGACCGCCTCTAGGAATTAAAATAAACCCTATTTTGGGTTGAGTTTTTCATTAGGAAAGTCTTTCTTTACAAATTGGTTGTTTGGATTAACATCTAATAGGCTCACATTTTATTTGTGTTTGTTTTTAAAAATAATTTCCGGGGATCCATAAAATTGCACTATACATATATTAGGTATACCCAAATTGGCCTAAAATGCGTTTTGACAAAATAACTTTAGCCACAGAAAATAATTTACCAAAAATCAGGGAAATATCGGATTTTAATGAAATTTTCAGTGTTTATTTTTCAATGAATGATCTTTATATTCATTGTTTATTTTTTTCAAAACTTTCTCATTTTTTTTAGGTTACTTATTTTTGACACCCCCTCCTTATTGTGCGGGTGTAAAATATCGGCGGCTTGTTCCTTGTTTGATACTAATTACAGTAGAAATAAAAAGATAAAATAAAAGTAATTGGTAATTTGCTTGAAGCATTGTTAAGTATGTTATAAAATAATAAAATCGAAGGCAATACAATGCGTAAAAAATAAAGAAAAAAGATGTTTTATATGTCTTATCGATTTCAAAGCAAAGCTTTATCATCAGAGTTTAATTTCAGAAATGACGTGCTTATGTTTTTTTTATATATTTGTGTGGTTATAATTTCTCTTCTTATTTCCTTTTCCTCTCCTTTTTTCCTCTCTTTCTTCTTCTCCTCCTTTATGAATGGGCGAATAACTGTAATTTCTTATTTCTCTCTTCTTTTTTTCTTTCTTAAAAGTTTGTTGAGAACAAGGCTGACATCCGGTGAGATGTTGCAATGTGCTGCGTGCGACCGTGTGGGCATGTCATAATTTCAAAAACAAAAATGAACAAATAAATAAAACCGTTAATAGAAAATTTTTTTTACATACTTAGCTTTTGTTTCGGTTTCACCTTTCCTTTCTTATTCTTTCTCCTCTCTTTCCTTTTTTTTTGTGTTATTTTTTTCTTTTTCCTTTTTTTTCTTTTTTATCCCTTTGTTCTCTAATTTAAATTTTTTTTATAGTAATAAGTAATAAAAGATTATCTTAAATTATGTATTAGTATTGATAGAAAAAATAAATAATTCTTTTTTATTATTTTTTTTTAAGAAATATCTTTTTTGAGTACTTTTTTCTCTTTATCTTTTAAACTTAAATAGATTAAATATTAATTAATTATATATTAAAATAGCATATAATAATTACTATTAGGATTGATGCAAAATTCAAAACGATAAAAATAAAACAACCATTCTCCCTTAAATTTCAAATAGATTAAATATCATAAATCAAATATTTGCTTTGAAATCGATTAGACATATAAAACATTCTTTTGTCTTTATTTTTTACGCATTGTATTGCCTTCGAATTTTATTATTTTAAAAAGATAAAAGACGAAGTTGCATATAGAAAAAAGAAATTTAAGTGAATATTCTATAAGAATAAATATTGAAAATCGGAAAATGAAATGTAAAAAAAATAATAATGTTTAATTTTTTGGAGATTTCTTTTTTACTCATTTCATAATTATTTAATTGGCTATTATCTTATTAAAAAAAAAATTATACATCGATATTTTTTCTGCTTAAAAGGGGGGGGCTTACATTTCAATAGAGTTTTTCTCAAAACGTATCTAATGTTTGACTAAATAATGTTTTGCATTAAATAGATATTTATTTCTAGAATCTAAAAATATAACTTTTAAACTTAACATCAGAAATATTTTTTATTTTAAATGAATTTTATATATTAATTTTTCATAGCAAAAATACTAAATTAACGTTTGGAAATAAAATACTGATGCTTATAAAATTCATTAATTGATAAATCAATACCGATTTCATAAAATCGAATAATTCCCTGATTTTTGGTAAATCTTTTTTTTGGCAATCGCGAATGTTACATTAAATTTGTAAACAAGCCGTTTATACGATTAAAAAGAGCCAAATGGCGATGCGAACGAAAGTGACCAAAACAAATCGTTTTAAAGTATTAGAAATAAACTGCATATGTAGTGATATTTCATTTTTTTAAAGATCGCCATTATGAAACTACTTACGTTTTAGACAAAAGTTTGACCTTAAATAATAGATTTGATTAATTTAATTCGTTTTTTTATTTTTAGCAGACGAAAAATTGGGTATACCATATATAATATATATGTGTGTGTGGTTGTGTGTGTGTGTGTGTGTGTGTTGTGTGTGTGTGTGAAACAAAGAGAAGAGAGAGAGAGAGAGAGAGAGAGCACGCGCCTGTTTTTGGCTTTCTTATTCGGCATCATTAGTGGTATTTCTAAAAAAATTAGCAAGCTTAGCTTAGTTTGGCCCACAATAGAGAAGGATGTTGTAGAATTTATATTTATATATATATATATTATATATATATATATATATATATATATATATATATATATGACCTATATTTTAATTAATATAGATAACTGAAAGTAAGTGTTGAAAAAATGTTATGTCACATTAAAGGCTGTTTAGAATGTACCACAAGAAAAAATGTTTTACTGCTATATTTTTGCTGCATCTCCTCAGCAGGTGGTATATATATATATATATAATAATATATATATATATATAATATATATTTATATATATATAATATATGCGTCAGTGGATTAGTCTTAGCCTAGGTATATTCTAAAATTATATATACAGGGTGGCCAGAAGTCACTGAGGGAACAGATATCAATATTTTTGATTATAGAATTACGTAAGATAGGAAATCCATTACACAATATATATAGTTTGGCATAAGTCATGGGTGTAAGATAGGAAATAGACACGTCGAGACGTGTTCAAATTTTGGAGATGCTCTTTGCATTTCCCATAGCTCTAATTAGTGATTTCTTGGCCACACTATATATATATATATATATTATTATATATATATTTTATATATATATATGAGAGTACGTAAATAAACACATGTGTTTATTTGATATGGCTTTTAGCCGACAATTTTTGGAGGATATGTGCTTATTGAAGTCATACCTAATTTTTGAAAATTAATTACTTAATATATTAATGAATTTAGGCGGGCATATATGTTCAAATGTAAGGCTAAACATTTTGACATTTTCTCGATTTGTTTAGCCTTACATTTGAACATATATGCCCGCCTAAATTCATTAATCATTAACTAATTAATTTTCAAAAATTAGGTATCACTTCAATTAACACATATCCTCCAATATATATATATATATATATATATATATATATATATATATAATATATATATAGCGTCAGTGGATTAGTCTTAGAGCCTAGGTATATTCTAAGATTTTACATGCTGTTTTTAAGTATATATAAATAATCTACTATCTTGATTTGTTTGGTGGTTGGATTTATGGCATCTCAACGCTTGTTGGTTTATTTTATGCCGAAAACTTTTAGTTTTATTAATTCTTATTGGATATTCAATTTTTTTCTTCAAACACAATTTTTGTTGTCTATTCAACACGCAGTTGGTACTACCACTCCGGGTCAGAGTGGACCTGGGAGTAATGGAAATGAAGGGGTACTCCACACTACCCAGTATTGGAACTTTACCACTAGATGCAGTTTAGCTTCATACACAGGACACTAAGAACCTCCACCAACGCCTTCTAGCACATATATGAAAAAACGGATTGGGACAAAAGGTTTGGGACAATTCTACAGGCACTAGGGATTGACGTAACCAGCCGATTGATCGTAAGGAGCCTCCCCGACAGTCCGTCTAGCCTGAATAAGTGCCAAATTAGAGTGTTGAATGTCATGGACCGCTCAGCCACCAGGAGTCCGTTCTTATGCAATACGAGTCCATACCCACGGCCCACAAGTTGCCCCATTATGAGGGATTTTACCTCTCTACAGAGGTGCAATCGGTGTATTGTACAGCTTCCCCTGACAGGCTGGTATTCTATCTTGTGCTACCATATATCTCCCCTTAGTCTTGTGCCAGACTAAGCTACAGTTGTATCTCCCCTTACTCTTGTGCCAGACTAAGCTACAGTTGTATCTCCCCTTACTCTTGTGCCAGACTAAGCTACCCCTTAATCCTGTGCCAGACTAAGCTACCATTATATTTCCCCTTAATCCTGTGCCAGACTAAGCTACCATTGTATTTCCCCTTTATTCTGTGCCAGACTAAGCTACCATTATATCTCCCCTTAGTCTTATTCCAGACTAAGCTACCATTGTATCTCCCCTTAATCCTGTGCCAGACTAAGCTACCGTTGTATCCCCCCTTAGTCTTATTCCAGACTAAGCTCCCTCGTATCTCGTCTTGTGCCAGACTAAGCTACCGTTGTATCTCCCCTTAGTCTTGTTCAAGAATAAGCTACCTTTGTATCTCCCCATAATCCTGTGCCAGACTAAGCTACCGTAGACTAAGCTACCCGTTGTATCTCCCCTTAATCCTGTGCCAGACTAAGCTACCGTTGTATCTCCCTTAATCCTGTGCCAGACTAAGCTACCGTTGTATCTCCCCTTAATCCTGTGCCAGACTAAGCTACCGTTGTATCTCCCTAATCCTGTGCCAGACTAAGCTACCGTTGTATCTCCCCTAATCCTGTGCCAGACTAAGCTACCGTTGTATCTCCCCTTAATCCTGTGCCAGACTAAACTACCGTTGTATCTCCCCTTAGTCATGTGCCAGACTCAGCTACCGTTGTATCTCCCCTTAGTCTTGTGCCAGACTAAGCTAATCTTCATAAATCCCAAGATTTACTCAGCTTTATAAATAAACGATCATTCTCCTCATTAAACGTTTGAATATAGAGAAATAAATTGATGTCTCTGTTTAATCGATATGTCCATACGTAGATAACAAACGTTTTATGCTAAGAAAGAAGGTTTTCTATAAACCCTTATTTTTAAAAAAAAGAAAAAAGAAAATCTCAATTATGTAATTTCTCTCTTCGCTTGAAGAGTTATTTTACTGATTTATTGATTTTCAACTGAAAAATATAGAAATCCCTGTCGGCTATATTTACAGCGGAACAATAACTAAAGAATAGTTCACAGTTATTGACATCATTTTTTAACTTCCTTCTACATAGAAACTTTCTTTTTTTTTTTTTTTTTTTGATTCATTGGAACATAGCCAGATTTTGGTTCGCTGCTCCAAAAACACAAAATTAGGACGAAATTCTCGGGAATCTACATATGTCAGCATACTTTCTACAATATCTCTATTAATAATAGAGATTAGGTCTCTATTTGTCGGTAACAAAAACTACGTCACAGCTTACGTCACATATAGGATAAAAATAGGAAGCGCGTGGTGAAATGGTTAAAGTCGCCCCGAGTTCAAATCCTGGATGTGGTAATTGCATTTCACGTAGCGCTAATATCATTAGGAAAGGTATGGATCCAACTCTCCCTCCAGCTATTGATAAATAGTAGGGCAGACTGAGCTCTTTAACCTTGGTTAGGCAACCGGTCTATGAGAAAGAAAACTCTGAATTCAAACTTGCTGAACTCCGCTTAAGAAATTGACCATGTGTCGCATCCTGCTCGTGCAGAGGGGTTGGTAAATATATATAGGATAAAAGCCTATATTTTATATCCTGTGATTGGCAACCTTCCGTCTATTTTAGACGATGGCGTAGTGTCCATTTTAATTTTTTTTCATCTACAGCTACGTGAGTGGCTGAACAGACCGATCCTTGAATGGCAGTCTCTGGAGCAGTGATTGCAAACAAAAGGTGATGCTTTCTGTAAATGTTGGGGGTGTTGTTGTCTCTCCTTCCTTTTAGATCTCTTTACTGTGGCGGCTTCTTTCCTCTCTTTTCACTTTTTTTGTTCCTTGTTTGACGAGGAGGCGCCAGGTCGCACGGTCTTCTGCACAGGCCTCCCGCGTGTTTATGTCGACGTGGCATCTCTTTTTATATCCAAATAAGGATAAAACACACAAAAACAATTCTTTTCCAAACTTAAGGAAAATAGATTAAAAAAATGTTTATACAAAAGTCAGAGTTCGATTGGACAAATGTGTGTGCTTTTAACTACGTACGCACGTTAGCGCCAAAATAAAATATCAAAATTCAGTCCAACTGAGAGATATTTAAGAATACAAGAAATCAACATACACACAGATTCCTTCTCACTGCCAGATAGAACGCACAACAACAACAAAAGCTGTCCGAGCGAACGACTCACCAATAAAACAAACACAACATTTTCTGAGTCAGAGATTACTACTATTTACCATTCATTGTACCACCTAGTTCAACACCAGGAATCTGTTTCACAGTTTGTATTATCACAAAAAAAAAAAAACTTTCATTTCCCATTTTGTCACTTCTAATTCTGCATACATATTTTACATTAATTATCAACTAATTAATTTTCAAAATTAGGTATGACTTCAATTAAGCACATATGCACCCAAAAATTGTCGGCTATCGCCATCTCAAACAGATTGTTTGTTTACTTTCATACTGTCGTGCAGTAAGTTACCAAAAATGTAGTATATCTCAATTCAAAATATATGAGAAATCTGGGAAAAAACCAGCTTGTGTAATGGTTAGAATCCCCGCCTGTCAGTCTGGCAGTTAGGGTTCGAATAACACACAGAGCAGTTTCCTTTCTATAACTCCGCTGATGAGGCATGATATACCGAAATGTACATACAGAGATTGACTTTTTCTCGATTTGTTTACGCTTTATATTTGAACAGATATTCTCGCCTAATTCATTAATTATCAACTAATTAATTTTATAATTAGGTATGGCTTCAATTAAGCACATATTCTCTCAAAAATATTTTACATTGTAAACAGTAGACTCTTTCTATCGAACTTTGACGACTCTACATAAACATTTCACATTGAATATCACACATTTCTTAGCAAACCTTTTCATATATACACATTTCTGCACATTCTTTTGAACATTCACATTATTGCGAATTTATTCTCCGAAATTCTAATTTGTTCTTTCCCACCCATGAGCTTCGGCTTGTGGGTGGGACCACGTTAAAACGAGGCCTTGTGCCCAGCCCATACAAGTGGGGTATGAGGCAAATACCCTTATCTAGTTGAGTTTTACACTAAATGAGGAAAATCCCCAATGGTAGATGCGAAAGAATGTTCAGTGGCTACAGGAGACGTTTAGTTGAAGTATCGTTTAAAAAAAGGTTCCTCAAGATACGAACTAAAATGCGACACACGGTCAATTCCTGGATGAAGCTGTTTGCATTTACCATGGCGCTAATACCCTTGGGAAAAGCATGAATCCAATCCTCCCTCTAGCTATTGGTAAATAGCAGGGCAGACTGGGCTCTCTAACCATTACTAGGTAACCAGACTTGGAAAAGGAAAACTCTGAATTCAAACTCCGCTTAAGAAATTGACCTTGTGTCGCATCCTGCTCGTGCGGAAGGGTTGTTGAAGTAATAGTTTGAAAAAAAAAGTTTCCTTAAGGTACGAACTAAAATGGTTCACATATTTTTGTACATGTCAAAGGAATTACAGCCGAACCATAATTAAAGAATAGTCCGCCATTATTGACATCATTTTCTAGCTTTTTTTTTATTCTTTGGAACAGTGCCAGATTTTGGTTCGCTGTTCCAAAAACGCAAAATTAGGACGAAATTCTCGGGAATCTACATATGTTAGCATACTTTCTACAATATCGTTATAATTTCCAGTATTGGCATTTTTCAACTTTCTTTGCTAGTTAATATTTCTGTCAGGAAGACCTCTCTTTTGGATTAACACCATGAAAACCAATCAGACTAGGATTACCAACTCACTACACACTTGATAATGGGAGTAAACCCCGAAAAACAAATCCGAAGCAGGAGTCCCTAAGGTGGTGTGACGCTGAAATCCAGTGTAACCCAGCAATTCCTGCGACAATACCGCTGCCAAACTGCATTGGCTTCTTACCTTTCCTTTGAATCACAGCGGCAGTGTGGAGAGGGGGAGATTTGCTGTCTGGGCAACAGCTCATCCTCCATACCAAACCGCTCAGGGTACATAGTTCCACAAAAATGGACACTACTTCATCGTCTCGCGTAGATGGAATGATGCCCACAACGTTAACAGTATTACTCCCTTTAACTTACATAGCAATCATGGTACCACAAGTCCTCTTGTCTAGAATCACCATATATTGTATGAAAATATATAAGATAGAATCTAGATTAGACATTAGACTGCATCAGTTCTGGTGCTCTGAGGAGTATTGAATCACTGTTTCATTGGCATTACTCCTAGGTTGACTCTGACCTGTTATGGTTTTATCTACGAGTCAAATATATCAGTTTGAGATAAGGTTTAGAATAATTGTGAAGTTTATAAATGAATCTTCTCTTAAAACATTGATATTGCATGAAGTGTTTTTCCGTTTAAAATGATTGTGAAGATATATTTTTGCATCGTAAAGAATCGGAGACCACAATTCTAAACTGACATCGGCATAAAATAACCCCTCGAGTGTTGACATGCTGTAAAACCAATCAATTTTTCTATGGAGAGTCAAATTTTCAAAGCAACTGATGACCAATCATTGTTTGGTTTGTTTTGTTTTACGGCATATCAACCTCAGTGGGTCATTTAATGCCGATAAAGTTTTGAAATAAATCAATAATGGATAATACAATTTTTTTATAAGTACATTTTTCTATTTAACCCACAGATGGGAACCTAACAGGTACTACCACTCCGGGTCAGAGTGGACCAAGGAGCAATGATGATGAAGGGGTGCTCCACATTCCCCAAACCTCCAAAACTGGAACCTCAACATCAGATAGAGTTTAACGTCATTCCCAGGACATGTAGACCCGCAGCCACCGCCTTCTAGCACCCATATGATAAAAAGGGGTTGGAGCTTGCCATAAGCGCAATAGGGTTGGGAAAATCATATAGGTGCTAGGGCTTGACGTGACCAGCCGATTGATCGGCGGGGCCTCTCCGACCGCCCGTCTAGCCCAAGATAGGGCCAAAGTGGAGTATTGCATGTCATTCTAACGCCCCAGCCGACAGGGCGGACCAATCATTGAACTGTCAACATTTTCAGTCATCATCAAAAAATTGGAACATGGATCTTTAGGAAAGACTGTTCAGTACAATTGAAGAATCCAGAAAAGCTTTCATTTCATTTCTTATACATTTCAGTTGTTTCCTTTTAATGTTTAAAGGAATAGATCCTGTTGGCCTTATCTACATACTAGATATTTTCCATGTACCCCACGTGTACAGGTTAGTCACAAGGCCCTATTAATATGGGACCACCCACAAGCCGAGACTCATGGGTGGCAGGTGGAAAAAATTGCATCGATCCCGTCGGTATTCCTCCTCAAGGGAGGCACCTCAGGCGCTGGACAATAAACCCAGCCCTGCCCCTTTAAATCAAGGGGACAGGTATTGCCTGGGGGATAGCCCCCTGGGATCGACGCTATTAACTTGTAAAGATCCAGGGCCGAAGCGGCTGTACCCCCACCCCGTTGGGCGGGTCTACATGGTATTCTCCTCGTACCCCACTTGTACAAGGTCAGGCACAAAGGCCCTATTAACGTGGGACCACCCACAAACCGAAGCTCATTGGTGGCGGGTGAAAAATCGCGTCGATCCCGTCGGCATTCACCCTCAAGGGGGGACGCCTCAGGCGCTGGGCAATAAACCCAGCCCTGACCCTTTAAATCGAAGGGGCAGGTGTTGCCTGGGGATGGCTTCCTTAATTGTGAGTTGAATCCTCGTAGGATGCCCCATTTAAATCCCTAAGTAAAAAAAAATAGACCTTGCATTGATCCAGCTACTCTGAAAAGAAATGTTAATGTCTACTATCTAAAATATTAAATGAAAAAAAGATCCATGCTGTTATCATTTAAATTTTATTTTTTAATTATCTTCACGAATATAAATAAAATCTGTATTATTTTGGCTCAAAAACCAAGCCCTGGTGATATTTGATTTGTATATATATTTACTTTGTTGTTAATTGTTTTATTTTCGTACCATAATTAAAGAATAGTCCGCCATTATTGACATCATTTTCTAGCTTTTTTTTTATTCTTTGGTTTGGAATAGTGCCAGATTTTGGTTAGCTGTTCCAAAAACGGAAAATTAGGACGGAATTCTCGGGAATCTACATATGTTAGCATATTTTCTACAATATCGTTACAATTTCCAGTATTGACATTCTTTCAACTTTCTTTGTCTTTTTTCTTTACTTTACGCTAACAGGATTACACCCTTTAACTTACGTGGTAACCATGATACCACAGTCTTCTTATCTAGAATCACCATATATTGTATGAAAATGGAGGCGCGTGTCTAATGGTTAGAGTCGTGGGAAATGGACTCGTCGATCCGAGTTCAATTCCTGGATGAAGCTGTTTGCATTTCACATAGCGCTAATACCCTTGGGAAGGGTATGAATCCAATTCTCCCTCTAGCTATTGGTAAATAGCAGGGCAGACTAAGCTCTTTAACCATCACTAGGTAACCAGTCTAGGAGAAGGAAAACTCTGAATTCAAACTTGTTAAACTACGTTTAAGAAATTGACCTTGTGTCGCATCCTGCTCGTGCGGAAGGGTTGTTGAAGTAATAGTTTGAAAAAAAAAGGTTACTTAACGTACGAACTAAAACGCTTCACATATTTTTGTACATGTCAAAGGAATTACAGCGGAACCATAATTAAAGAATAGTCCGCCATTATTGACATCATTTTCTAGCTTTTTTTTTATTCCTTGGAACAGTGCCAGATTTTGGTTCGCTGTTCCAAAAACGCAAAATTAGGACGAGATTCTCGGGAATCTACATATGTTAGTATTTATTCTGAAATATCTATTAATAATGGAGATTAGGTCTCTATTTGTCTGTAACCGAAACTATGTCACATTACCCAAAATCATCTTAACATAGAATACATACTCAAAATTATTATTGTTATCATCTTTTAATAATGGAGATTAGGTCTCTATTTGTCTGTAACCGAAACTATGTCATATTACCCAACATCATCATAACATAGAATAAATACTCAAAATTATTATTGTTATTATCTTTTAATAATAGAGATTAGGTCTCTATTTGTCTGTAACCGAAACTATGTCACATTACCCAAAATCATCATAACATAGAATAAATACTCAAAATTCTTGAGCGGAACCATAATTAAAGAATAGTTCACCATTATTAACATCATTTTATAGCTTGCTTCTACATGAAATATTTTTTTTTTTAATTCTTTGGAACAGAGCCAGATTTTGGTTCGTTGCTCTAAAGACACAAAATTAGGACGAAATTCTCGGGAATCTACATATGTTAGCATATCACAAATCCATGGAAATTGTGTATTGCAAATTCAAAAGTGTGATAATATGCATTGCGTCAGGTGCAGAATGCATTATATGTGTAATATTTAGTTATGTGAATATGTAGTATGTAAGATTATGGATACATATGTGTTTACACATGAGTGTCTGTGTGTGGATGGGAGATAGTGTATCATGTGTGTATACGTCACAAACAAAACAAAACAAACCCTCATAATTTCACAAGAGACATAGCATCACATTTTCCAAACGCAAGTGGTGCAAAACTTTTGTCTTTAACTATAATGTAAATGAAGAGAGAAGGTAAGAAAAAAAGAGAAAGAAAAAGAAAAAAGGAAAGAGAGAAAAGGGAGGAAAACTGAAAAAGAGAATTAAAATTGAAAAGGAGAACAAGAAAAAGAACGAACGAACGAAAGAACGAAAGAACGAGAGAGAGAGAGAGAGAGAGAGAGAGAGAGAGAGAGAGAGAGAGAGAGAGAGAGAGGGAGAGAGAGAGAGAAAAGGGAGGTTTGTTTTTGTTTTGTTTTGTTTTACGGCATATCAACCTCAGTGGGTCATTTAATGCCGATAAAGTTTTGAAATAAATCAATTCTTAATGGATAATACAATTTTTTTATAAATACATTTTTCTATTTAACCCATAGATCGGACCCTAACAGGTACTACCACTCCGGGTCAGAGTGGACCTGGGAGCAATGGTGATGAAGGGGTGCTCCACATTCCCCAAACCTCCAGAACTGGAACCTCACCATCAGATAGAGTTTAACGTCATTCCCAGGACATGTAGACCCGCAGCCACCGCCTTCTAGCACCCATATGATAAAAAGGGGTTGGGGCTTGCCATAATGGCAATAGGTTGGGAAAATCATATAGGTGCTAGGGCTTGACGTGACCAGCCGATTGATCGGAGGGGGCCGCTCTGACCGCCCGTCTAGCCTAAGATAGGGCTAAAGTGGAGTATTGCATGTCATGAACTGCTCATCCACCTCGGCTCTATCCTTAAGCATCACGGGTCGCCACCCACGGCCAACAGGTGGCCTCATTGGGGGAGTCTTACCTCTCTGCAGAGGTGCAGTCGGTGCATTCTAACGCCCCAGCCGACAGGGCGGAGAAAACGGAGGAAAACTGAAAAAGAGAATTAAAATTGAAAAGAAGAACAAGAAAAAGAAAGAACGAACGAAAGAAAGAAAGAAAGAAAGAAAGAAAGCATGCCTACCATAAGAAAAAAAGAAAGAAATAGACTATATATAAAAAAGAAAGAAAGGAAAAATCTTATTAAGAAAGAAAGAAAGAAAGGGGAAAAGAACGAAAGAAAGAATGAAAGAAAGAATGACTATATACAAAAAAGAAAAAAAAAGAAAAATACTATTTATATATATTTCCTTCTTTTCCCCTTTTCATTATATTCGATTAAAACCGATAAGAGTTATCGCTTCCGTGCACTCACCACCTCTCTCTATATATATATTTCCCCTTCTTTCTTTCTTTCTTTAGTGCACGTATAATGAAAAGTGGAAAAGAAGGAAAGAAAGAAAAATGAGAGAGAGAGAGAGAGAGAGAGATATCAGTACTCGGCATCCTTAATCTTCTGACCGTTATCACCTTGCAACACTCTCTAGTTAAAAACGAAACCGTCCAAATCGTCCAAGATGAAACGCAAACATGTAAATCCTGATTATCTGGTGTCACTTAATCGCCGAATACTCATTTCATATGAGTACCGTCACCCCAGCTAAATAATAAACCATATTATAAAGAGAATAAAAAGGATAAGCTATAAGAAAAATATAAAGAAAGAAAGAAATGGGTGAGCGCGCGGAAGCGATAACACTAATCTGTTTCAGTTGAACATGATGAAAAGAAGGAAATAAAGAAGAAAAAGGTGAAAGACATATATCCACAGGTTCTGCTTGATTTATTGATGCCTCGAAGCGTGCGCGTGGGTAACAAATTGTTCTCATTCTTCTCTCGTTATCTAAGTAACATCATCCTACAGTGGTGGGATATTACACAATGTCGGTTTAATATGGGGTGCCCTGCAGGAAGCAAGCGTCCACGGAAGCGTTTGCAAAAATCACTTAGTTCCGTCGGCATTCCCTTCAGGTTTACCCTAGATGCCAGGAAATCAAGTCAGTCCTTACCTCGTTCGGGTGAGGGTGCGGGCGCTGCCTGTGGAAATTCCCCCCGAAACATGAGGCATTGATTTTCTAATAATGAGACTAAGTGGCATGTGTTTGATCTCCCAGGAAAATGTCTCCATGCTTTTGGATATATAATATTGATTTTCTTTCTGCTGAATACGCGCCCAGGGATTGAACTCGTATCTTTCAACCTGACTTTAACTCAATACACATAATCAGCGTATTTAGCCTTTAGGTCACAACCTCCTGGAACAATTCAATGATTATTTATAAGAGCCTTGGGTGTTATACAAATTTGGATGCCTCGTTAACCTGGGATTCTATTCTATCTAAATATGATTTAATTCTAATGGAGGAATTACAGAATAAATACAGTGTGCTGCTGAAATACATACCTCCCACATTTTGAACTGTCATTTGTGTGGTCCAAATGAACTTTGGAAAGTGTAAATGGTGCTGAACAACAACAATTAATGTTGCATTGAAAATTATGAAAACTTTGAAATGGTCTATAATCAAACTAAATCATTATTAAGAAACAACTAGAGAAAACATGTAAATAAGGGCATATAATGAACATGGTTACTTAACTTCTAATCATGAAATAACCCTAGACTGGTTGACAGGTAAAACAATAACAATTAATGTTGCATGCACAATTATCAAACTTTGGCAATAAGGATGCTTATACCAATATATCTTGATCATGATCAGTGAAGAACAACAAACAAATTAGAGATGATTCCAACCACCATCAGTCGAAGGATCATCTAAAAAATACCTTATGAATAACATTACAGAAGCTTTTTAAACAGGGAGCTCTCAAAATGTTGCTCATGAACTCTGATTAAAAACTTTTGATGAACCCTAATTTCTTTATGATGAGAATATGTTCTGTACATATCTTAATTTTGATATCGATATAATTATATTCTATAATCATAACGTATTCATCATATCTCTATTAAAGTCATAACGATCATATCATTATAATAACAAGAATATTTTTATCGTGCTAATTATTTTTATATATATAGTATATATATGGTTTGTGTGGTATATTTTATAACAATACGATATCTGTATAATTGTTAATAATTTCAAAATGATAAGTCAAACTAAATAATTATTAATAAAGAGCATGTGCTGTAATGATTAGATTCATAGAAAATGGACTCGTCGACCCCAGTTTGAATCCTGGACAAAGCTACAGTTCCCATAGCACTAATACGCTTGGAAAAGGTATGAATCAAACTACTCTCCCTCTAGTAAATAGTAGGACAGACTGGGCTTTTTAACCTTGGTTAGGCCACCAGCCTAGGAGAAGGAAAACTCTGAATTCAAACCTGCTAAACTCTGCTTGGGGTGGTCACTACTTTAGTTATTTACGTCACATTCTCCATGATTTGATTTCTTTATTTAAACCTCAATTATTAATAAAATTGATTCATATCATTAATACTGTTGGACATAACTACAGGTATTTGCCTCTCACCCCATTTATAAGGGCGTGACACAAGGACATTTTTATGTGGGCCCACCCACAAGCCGAAGCTCATGGGCGGTAGGTGGAAAAATTGCGTAGATCATGTCGGCATTCCACCTCGGGGGGGGGGGTGGAGGCCTCAGGCGCTGGGCAATAAACCCAGCCCTGCCACTTTAAATCAAGTGGGCAGGTATTGCCTGGGGGGTAGCCCTCTGGGATCGACGCTATTAACCTGTAAAGATCCAGGGCCGAAGCCACTGGACACCCGGCGTCGGCCAGATCTACAGGTATTTGCCTCATACCCCACTTGTATGGGCTGGGCACAAGACCTCGTTTTAACGTGGGCCCACTCACAAGCCGAAGCTCATGGGTGGGAAAGAACAAAAATTGCGTCGATCCCTTCGGCATTCAACCACAAGGGGGCGCCTCAGGCGCTGGGTAATAAACCCAGCCATGCCCCTTTAAATCAAGGGGGCAGGTATTGCCTGGGGTGATGGCTTATAATAATAATAATAATAATAATAATAATAATAATAATAATAATAATAACTGGTGGGTTTTGCGGTTCCAGCAGACCATAGATGAAGATGAAGGAAAACGAAAAGATGGACAAATACTTATACATTGCCAGAGAATTAAATAAGCTATGGAATATGAAAGTCAAAGTGATACCAATTGTAGTTGGAGCACTTGGAATGGTCCCAAAAAGCTTGAAGAAAAAAGACTGAAGAATCTGGAAATCAGAGGAAGAGTTGAGACCATCCAGACTACTGCATTGCTGCAATCGGCTAGGATACTCAGGAGAGTAATGGAGACCTGAGGAGACTTGCTGTCACTCAGACTCCAATGAAATACCATCAGCTAACGCTGATGAGAAAAACTCACAAGGAGTGAAATGATAATATATTGTTGTATTATTCTGAACTTGCCTCGCCGGTTTCATATTACCATGATGTTAAACATTAACCCATCCGCTGCTTTGATATTATTTTTCAATAAGTGGAAGAATAATTGATATCATTCTTGTATATTTCTTTGCACGTGCGAGTGTGTATGTGTATGTGTGTATAGGTGTATGTGCTCGAGTGTGTTCGCCTCTGTGTGTGTACATCTTTATTTAAAATAGAGTGTCAGTATCAATTCGTGTGTCAATGCTAAAAAGGTCAAGTCTGGGTCCCTTGCATCTGGTACGACATTTTCAAAACTAAAGGGCGGGAAGTTCGGAGACAGTGCTCCAAGCGAAAAATTTTCTAAGATCACGGCCAAGACGCAAGAATCAAGAGGTCATTTCACATTCAAAATTATTCATAATGTTTCCGATATATATATATATATATATATATATATATATATATATATATATATTAAAATGTTGTTCTGGTTCCAACGGGAGAAAATTCAATATTTTATAAAAAAAAAAAAAAAGGTCCGCAAAATGTATTTTGTTCTTAGAAAATTTTTTTAATTCTTTTTGTTTTACATATGCAACACGTGTTTCAGATCTTCTGGTATCTTCTTCAGGCTTTCATTGATAATATGAAAATGAATTCTTACATGCATGTTTATATATATATACATGAGTATTTCACTTCCTCTTCCTGTTTTTGTGGGAGTGGAAAGGAATTTCATTTTTAACAATAGTCTTTTAAACAGGTGTTTTTGTTTTTTGGGTGGTTTGCTAATAAATTCATTAGCTGAGTTTTATAACTTTTTTATTACTTTTTTATTAGGGTTGTCTTGATAAAGTTCATCAGATGTTCATTTGATATATCAGGTGTGTGTGTTTGTAATTTGTTTTTTGTTCTGAAGAAATTCTATGTTTTTATACTTTCTATACATTTTAGGTGTGTGACTGGTTGTAAGGAATAATTTTATTTGGGATCTTCGAAATGTTAGGTCATTTCTCACAATTTGTGATCAAAGAGAATTTTATATAAACTAGCAAAATAAAAAACACCCTCCGGGCGATGTAAAAATAGATTTTTGAAACATATTGCCTGAAGGGTGGGAGTTAAAAATTCAATGTCAGCGAGTTTGTACCCTAAGTAAGTAAAATCATCAAATTCATTAAAGGATTAAAAAATAAAACAATTTGAAATGTAAACTTTAAATATATATTAAAATAAAACAAACTATATATAGATATATAATACCAGTCATGTATTTATTAAAACTTGTTTTAAAAAACAATGAGGACTGTCTAATGTTGCATGTTCAAATTCTGAGTGTATTTATTCTATGTTATGACGATTTAGGGTAATGTGACATAGCAGTGACGTAGTTTTTGTTACAGACAAAAACCGGAAGCGAATCTCCATTATTAATAGATATTTGACTATTAGTTACAAACTCTTTCTAAACAATATTCTAAATAAACATCGACATTGCATTCATGTTTGATCAATATCATCAAGAAATGACTGGAGTTTTCAGCTTCATCACTTGAACCGATAATGATGCAGTGAATGGAAATAGAATTGATTTCTCGTCTTTATTTAAAATCTTCACTGTGTAACCCAACACGATCTGTTGCATGGTGAACCCTCTTGCCAATTAACAGTTATAGCCTTGAAATATGTCGTGAAGGGGATCTACTCAATATGGAATCCCTGACAACTTAATAGGGGGAAGAATGGGAGAGGAGAGGAGACACTGTGCCATCATTTGGATTGAGGTCATAAAGGGGAAGTACTCGGCATGCCACCCTAATAAATAAGTGAACACTCGACAGGAAAGAATTTTAAACGTTTTCAGGGTTTTCGGAATTCTTAATACAACTGATTTACATACGATAAGTATTCATATTTCATATTGATACTTCTGTAATAATTCTTTTATAATTGAACATACAAACTCCGACACATTTCTGAGACAAAACACTTTATATAGTACAGCACATGAATAAACATGACATAAACAATAGAAGAAGGATAGAATAGTGTACATAAACATACATACATAAAAGTCATTGACACCAAAAATAATTTACATAATTGGTATCACTATCACATTCATGTTCCACAGCTTTTTCAGTTTTCTGGCAAGATCCAAGTATTTGTCTATATATATATATGTGTGTGTGTATATATATATATATATATATATATATATATATATACACATATATGTGTGTATATGCATATACATATATATGTGTGTATATATATATATATACATATATATGTATACATATAATATATACATATATATATATATATGTATATATATATATATATATATATATACATATATATGTAATATATATGTATATATGTATATATGTATATACATATACATTAATATATATGTATACATATACATGTATATATATATATGTATATACATGTATATATTATATACATATATATGTATATATATACAGATATATGTATGTATATATATGCATATATATATAAAATATATATGTACATATACATATGTATATATATATATGTGTGTATATTATTTAGTGTTTTTGCACATACATAAACATATGTATATACATATATATATATACGTATATATACATATATATATATATATATATAATATAATATGTACAACATG
The DNA here is from genome assembly GCA_023376005.1 of Doryteuthis pealeii. NCBI lineage: Eukaryota > Metazoa > Mollusca > Cephalopoda > Myopsida > Loliginidae > Doryteuthis > Doryteuthis pealeii. The sequence continues at coordinate 15,105,469 of CM042173.1, forward strand.
ACAAATGTAAAGTACACATACTATAAAGGCACAGAAATGAGACTAAGAATAGTCCATGCTGTATAAATCACTTACAGTGACTAGTGGCCAGCGTTGAGGGCCGAAGCCCCAACGAGAAGGGTATGACCATTGTCTAACCCATGTTTGTACCTACGATGAGAGGTAGAAGAAAGGAAGAGAAGTTTAAATTAGGCGCTTAAATACCAGAGGTCCCCTAGTGGGAACAAACGGCAACACCGCGGGAAGATAACTCTTCCTGGCAAAGGGAAGATAATCCCCACACTTCTATGTGATAATAACTATTTGTTTGCATACTGTTATATTGTTTGTGAACTTTCCCATCTTCCATGGGAAAGTTAACAAATCATGAGTTTCAAAGAGAAAGGAGACATCTCATCACTCGACGGTAAGCCTCTTAAGCCAGTAGAACAATTCACATACCTAGATAGTAATATCTCATCCACAGAAAGCGATGTTAATACATGAATAGGAAAGGCATGGTCGGCCACAAACAAATTATCAGTCATTCGGAAATCCGATCTCACTGACAATTCTTCCAGGCTGTGGTTATATCAGTACTGCTGTATGGCTGCACCACCTGGACCCTAACGAAGCGCCTGGAGAATAAGCTAGATGGGAGCTGCACAAGGAAGCAGCGTGCTGTCTTGAACAAGTTGTGGAAGTACGGCCACCTGCCCCCCATCTCACAAACCATGCGAGTGAGACAGACAAGGCATGCTGGACACAGCTGGAGAAGCAAGGACGAGCTCAAAAGCGACAACACACGAACATGCTAATGTGGGCAGGCCACAAAGGACTTACATTGGCCAACTATGCGAGGATACTGGATGCGGCGCGGAGGACCTCCCTGGGACGATGAATGATAGGGAGGGTTGGCGAGAGATTGTCATGGATATCCATGCTAATTGCGTGACATGATGATGATGATGATGATATGGTTTGTATTTTTTTAAAAAGTAAAGTCGTCGGGGTGGCATAAAGTCGGTATCAGCCAATCAGCGAGGGAGTCTATCCCCTTTTCAATAGCGCTAGACCAAGGAGATTATTTTGGCCTCTGAGGTGGAGCGCCACACCTACCATCAGCTCCTTACTTTACCGCACAGATCCCTGTGCTACTCATACGCTAAGTTGGTGAGGACCGGTATCGAACTAGGAACCTTGTGGTTTCTAGCCGAACGCTCTACCGACGGAGCTAACCCGGCCCCTTTCCTGTCTAATACTAGTCATTATCAAACTAACCTGTTTGTCCCCCATATAGTGGACCTGGGAGTAATGTCAATAGATGTGTATTCCACGCTTTGCAAATCACTATATCAGGAGTCTCTTTGCATCGAATTTAGCGTAGTGTCACACCCAGGACATCATTCTCGCGAGGTCCTCTGTGCAGCATCCTGTATCCGCACAGAGCTGATCAATGTACGTCTTTGCTAGTCGGCCCACACTGGCGTGCCCATGTGCTGGCTTCCACAGGAGGACTTCGCTTATGAGTTCGTCCTTGCTTCTCCAGCAGTGTCCCGCGTGTCTTGTCCATCTTACTCGGATGGTTTGGGTGATATGTGACAGGTGGTCGTACAACTGTTTTCTCGTGGGGTGTTGTTTCCACGTTTTGTTCAGGATCACTCGCATTCTTGTGCAGCTCCCATCTAGTTTATTCTCTTGTCGCTTCGTTAGGGTCCAGGTGGTGCAGCCATACAGCAGTACGGACACCACAACGGCCTGGAAGAACTACCCATCGACAATTGATGAAGTAGCGTATTCTAAGCCCCATTGAGAGGGTACGGTTTAGCTCAGTTGGTAGAGTGTTCGGCTAGGAATCACAAGGTTCTTGGTTCGATACCAGCCCTCGCTAACTCAGTAGCACAGGGATCTGTGCGGTAAAGTGAGGAGCTTGATGGTAGATTTGGCGATCCACCTCATATGTCAAAATAAGCTCCTTGGTCTAGCGCTAGTGAAAAGGGGATAGACTCCCTCGCTGTCTGGCCGATACCGACATTAGGCCACCCCGACGACTTTACTTTACTTATACCTTTCATGCCATTCAGCGGAAAAATGTATAGACCAAGGTTTTAGGTGAATAGTGATATAATGGAATGACCCATCTCCCCCGTACCTTAACAGTGGCGATGGTTCTAGCCACTATTTAAGAACACACATATTACTCTGTGCAGAACTCACTTGAAGTACTTAGACGACGGACTCTCCTCCTAATACTCACGTGACATTACTATATAATAAATAGAAAAGGTGGAACAGAATTATATTCATAGAAAGATGTACAGGTACACTCCGATATACAAAATGAATAACGTAAATATAACAATATTTTACGACTGTGTCGATAGATAGATAGATAGATAGATAGATAGATAGATAGACGGATACATACTGACTGAGTGAAAATATAAGACAGACAGTTAAATAGAAACATAGGTGGAGAGATATGAAAAATGAATGGAAGTGAATCCGACAGTGTGAAATAAATATTTTAGAAAAAACAAACACATCATGTTAAAATTCGCTGAGAGAAATCTGTTTCGACCCTTTATTGAAATGGTCTTCATCAAAAGAGAGAGAGAGAGAGAGAGAGAGAGAGAGAGAGAGAGAGAGAGGAGAGAGAGAGGGGGGGAGAAACATAGATATATAGAGAGATAGAAACAGATATAGAGATAGAGAGAGATATATATATAAACATAAACAGAGAGATATAAACACATATAGATCGATAAATAGAAGCACATATAGATAGATAGATATACAGACAGATAGATAGATAGATAGATAGATAGATAGATAGATAGAAACACAGATGCATAGATATATAGATGGATAGATAGAAACACAGATAGATAGAAACACAGGTAGATAAATAGAAAACCCAGATAGATAGATAGATAGATAGATAGATAGATAGACATGGAAACCGCCTGATCAAAATTCTAATACTTTAAGCCTAGAAGAAATGCCGATAGACAGATTGACAGATATATTAAGGCTGTGGTATAAACATATATACCGAGAGAGTGTAAGAGCGAGAGAGAGAGAGAGAGAGAGAGAGAGAGAGAGAGCGTGTGAGTGACTCATTCACTGTGCGAGATTAGTGTATAGAGAAAAGAGAGAAAACACGCATTAAAACTAAAAGAACGAATAACCAGTAAATGAAAAGAAAAAAAAAGAACACGTATTTTCGTATGGAAAACCGTGACGCAAATGTTTAGTAGTCAATGTGAAAATGAAAGTGAAAGTAGGAAAATCGAGCACGTGTTCCGTTACAGCGACCAGCTGATTAGAAATCGACATCGCTTTCTACTGAGCTTGCCACTATGAAACAATATCGTCTTCTGCAGTGCAGCAGAATTCGGTCGTTGGTGTTCGACATACGTACCAACTCCGACATTGAACACGAGACGGGTGGTCGGTGTCGTTGAGGTTCGTCTAGATGACACATCAACTTTACGATAATAGAGCGATTTCTCATACCTATTTAAATATATAGATAAATATTTCATGTTTCTGTGAAGCATAAAGTTATTTCTTTCTTTATTTCTTTCTTTCTTTTTTTTCTTTCTTTCATTTGAACATCTTTTTTCTCTTCTTTCTTTCTTTTTTAAGCATCTTTGTTTCTTTCTTTTAAGTATATTTTCCTTCTTTCTTTTTGTCTTTCTTTCATTCTTCAAAGGGACTTTCTTTCTTGTAAGCATATTTTTTCTTTCTTTCTTTCTTTCAAGCCTCTTTTTCATTCTTTCTTTTTACCTTTCATTCGTTCATTTAAAATAAAATAAAAGTGCCGAGCTGTATTTAACAAGATAGAAATCAACAATGAATGGAACGTTCATTTTTTTTTTCAGAATACGGTGTGTCAAAAAAATACAAAAAATCTTTACATTTTTTTGACACACCTTGTATATCTTCTTTGTTTTAAGCTACTTTTTTCTTTCATTGTTTTCAGTATATTTTATTTTCGGTAATTTTGAACTTTTGTTTAGTAAATTAGGGTGTCCCAGAAAAACAGAACCCATAAATTTTGTAATAAAACTGTTCATCTTAACCGAGGAAAAATTTATAATGGTTGGATGATCAGAGGGAGAGAGTACAGTTTTCAATGGTTATCCCAAAATAACTACCATAATTCATAATAAGCAAAATTTATATATATATGATTTTTTCTTGATATATATATATATATATATATATATATATATATATACCAAGCGTGTTGGTAAATCCTTGCGGAAAGAAAAAACCCAGCAGAAAGTTTGATTGTAAAAATATACTACCAAACATCAACCAGGAAGAAAAATTTTTTGAAAAAAAAAAGGACCAAGATATTCGTACCAACAAAAAATATCTATTGGTACAGTATTTGGCCAAAGAAAAAAACCATTATATATATATATGTATATAAGATATATATATATATTCATATAACCGCTAGGAGAAAGCTAATAAGTAAAAAGTGCTCAATACCTAAGTAGAGCCAATAATAAAGATAATCTAATCAGTCAGACGAACCTGCTATCAGTTTCGCATAAAGCTCTTCAGGGCAAAAATCTGACAGTCAGATTTTAGCCCTGAAGAGCTTTATGCGAAACTAATAGTAGGTTCGTCTGACTCATTAGATTATATATATATATATAATATATATATATATATATATATATATATTGGATAGGAGGTTGATTTAGAAGGCTATCACAATGCAGGTGTAAAGAAAAAATATAATACGGTAACAATGATGTTGTGTGTTAACCTGTATTTAATTCTTGAATTTTCGAGATAATATCTCCTTTTCAAAAGATCGCTGGAACTGAAGCAGTCTAGCTATGGCATTTCTTTTTTAATGAATTTTCTTTTTTTTTTTTTTTTTTTTTTTTTTTTTTTTGAAAATGATGGTATTTTTATATAACTGTATTCTCGTGTTGTATGTTTACATGAATGCGGGCTTTTTGTGCCTATGTTGTGAAGCCTTCTAAATCAACCTCCTAACCAATATATACACAATGCTTCAAGCAAATTATAAAACTCTCTTATATATATATATATATATATATATATATATATATATATATATATATATAGTTTACAATACATTTAAAATGTATTGTAAACTATAAATATATATATACAGCTCTTACAGAGTAAGTGAGCACTTTATTATCATTTCTCCAATACTAACAAAGAATTAACTATATATATATATATATATATATATATATATATATATATATATATATATATATATATATATATATATATATATATATATATATATATACAACAGGCGAGTAACTATCAGTAACCAAGTGCCGTGGACTTCATGTCTACGCTACGCTTCGAATTACATACTCTATCCACGATGTTTAGCACTTACTTATAAATATAGTACACACACACACTATATATATATATATATATATATATATATATATATATATATATATATATATATATATATATAAGGTATGTCAAAAAGGTCTCGGGATTGAAGCTGTATTAACCAAGATACAATGAACAATGAATAGTACGTTAATTTTTTTGACAATACAAGGTTTGTCAACAAATACCAAAAATCTCGGTACTCTTGACACACCTTATATATATATATATATATATATATATATATATATATGAGAAGTAAGCAAACAAAGAATGTTTTTGATATGGCCTTAGCCGACAATTTTTGGGAGAATATGTGCTTAATTGAAGTCATACCTAATTTTGAAAATTAATTAATTGATAATTAATGAATTAGGCGGGCATACCTGTTCAAATGTAAGGCTAAACAAATCGAGAAAAAGTCAATCTCTGTATGTACATTTCGGCCTGTTATGCCTCATCAGCATATATATATATATATATATATATATGATAGAATTAGATAAAATTCACATCAGAAAAGTTTCATAAAAACGTGCTCGATTTTACATTGAAAGGTCGGGGCTAAAACATAAAATATAAAAAGTATGTTCTTGTTGATTCCGCTACTTAAAGTTTCACGGGGAGCACACAATCGTCTGACGGAATGTACGAAATGTGATTAGTCAACCGTATTTTTTTATGTGCCATGTTAGTTGTGCGCATGTCACGCACACACACACACACAGACACACACACAAACACACACACACACATGCCCGCGCACGCACACACGCAGTCATTATTTATTGATTTATTTTATTGGAACAGCCAAAAATACGTATGAATATGGGGAAAATATATCTTGAAACCAATCAGGTAAGTGACACAGAAGATATATGTCAATATGTCTGCACTTAGAAATCGTTCCATTTTTTTATTTAACAATAAAAAAAAAATATTTTACTTTTTTCTGAATATATATATATATATATATATATATATATATATATATATAAAGGGTGGCTTACCGGTGAATATGGGCACGATCTTTGGAGGTGCACAGAATCCAGGGGTCAAAACAAATACAAAGTGCTCAATACAAAGTAGAGAAAATTTATTAAAGAAATGGATACAATAGAAACCTACTCGTGTTTCACCACTGAGATCTTCAGGGTTAAATCCACTGAATTAATCGAGTTACTGATTAATTGCAGCCGATTACACGTGTATTCATTGAACATCTTATTCATTGTAGCATCTTATTCAATGAACACACGTGTAATCGGCTGCAATTAATCGGTAACTCGATTAATTCAGTGGATTTAACACTGAAGATCCTAAATGTTGAAGCTCGAGTAGGTTTCTATTGTATCCATTTCTGTGATATATATATATATATATATATATATATATATATATATATGTGTGTGTGTGTGTGTGTGTGTGTGTGTGTGTGTGTGTAAAAATATAACAGAAGACTTTTTTACTTAATAGCCTATTTCAAGAAGCTTAGACAAAGTGTCTAACATCCCCAAATCATCAGATGCCAATGATGAATTCTTTATTACTTTTAAGGCATTTAAAAACAGATTTTTTTCAAATGTTTTAAAAAAATCGCTTATGAGCTCGTCTGTGCTTCTCCAGCAGTGTCCAGCATGCCTTGTCCGTCTCACTCGGATGGTTTGTGTGACGGGCGGCAGGTGGCCATACAGCTGTTTCCTTGTAGAGTGCTGTTTCCACGACTTGTTCAAGACCGCATATATATATATATATATATATATATATATATATATTCGACCTGAGGGTTTATATATATCCCCCACCCTTTTTTGTCTCCCTCTGGCTCACCTCGATTCGTTTTTAAAGAATATTTCTTATACAATCTGACTTTTATTCGTCGCCGGTGTTTATACTTGAAAAAGAACCGGTCGAAAAGGCCTTCGTATTCCCCACATTTTATATTTTATTTTCGTAATAAAATATTACCATCTCATAACTTGTATGATCTCCCTACATACATATTGTTTAACCTGTTTAAGGGTCAATAAATAAATAACTGAACACGGGGATGAAATGTAGATAATAGATTGTATTCAGCAATACATATCAACGTACAATGAAAGGGTTTCCTTGTTACAGCTTACACGAAGAAGAGTATCTGGTACTTCTCGTTTGAGTTGCTGTTGAATATATACCCTTTGGGTAAGTCCATGTTCGTGTCATAGGTGAGTCACCTACAACATATATGATTCCTCCAATTTTAGTACCTATAAGTTTTCCTGTACCAAAAATGTATTCATATATATATATATGCTCGATTTTTACATTGGAAGAGCAGGGCTAAAACATAAAATATAGAAAGTATGTTCTTGTTGATTCCGCTACTTAAAGTTTCACAGGGAGCACACAATCGTCTGCCGACGATTAGAGTCTTGGAAAATGGACTCGTCGATTCGAGTTCAATTCCAAGACGAAGCTGTTGGCATTTCACATAGCACTAATACCCTTGAGAAAGGTATAAATCCATATATTCTCCCTCCAGCAATAGGTTAAATAGTAGGGCAGACTCGGCCCTTCAGCCTTGGGTAGGTAACCAGTCTAGGAGAGGGATAACTCTGAATTCAAAATTCCTGAGTTCGGTCGTTGATTGGGTTTGTGGCAACCCTTGATGCACTAATTCTTTCCTATCGACTTTGCCAAAAAGTGTGGATGGTCCAACGCAAGCCTTCACCACTATAAACAAATCACTGTGTAGATATTCATTGTATGAACACTCATACGTTGATCGACGGGAGAGTCCATCATATATATATATATATATATATATATATATATATATATATATGGAAGAGAGAGAGGGGGGAGAGAGAATTCTAATTAACATTTCTTAGTCATCGCAGTTATATCGAGAATTAAATTATCAAAACCCGATGAACGAACACACCACAAAAACATCGTCCAATTGCAAAATTAGTCTTAGTTAATTCCTTTTAAGTGCATTAGTGTTTAGCTTTGTAATGTGTTTTTCTTTTGCAATTTATTAACTGCGTATTTAGTTGAGTCGTACAACTGATAGCTTTCAAAATAGATTTCTTATAAAGCCAACATTAATGCGTTGTTTTAATTGTAAACAGCAGAGAGTTGCTTAACATTGGCTGTCGCTTCTTCGAGTGGAACAACCTTAAATGAAATGTGCAAAAGAGAAAACGATTTTACAAGTCTCTATGATATATACTAGCAAAATAAAAAACACCCTCCGGGCGATGTAAACATAGATTTTTGAACCATATTGCCTGAGGGGTGGGAGTTAAAAATTCAATGTCAGCGAGTTTGTACCCTCAGTAAGTAAAATCATCAAATTCATTAAAGGATTAAAAAATAAAACAATTTGAAATGTAAACTTTAAATAAGTATTAAAATAAAACAAATTATATATAGATATATATACCAGTCATGTATTTATTAAAACTTGTTTTAAAAAAAACAATGAGGACTGTCTAATGTTGCATGTTCCAATTTTTTGTGTATTTATTCTGTTATGACAATGTTGGGTAATGTGTCGTAAGCAGTGACGTCATTTTTGTTACAGACAAAACCGGAGGCGAATCTCCATTATTAATGGATAACTCGAAGTGACTACCCGGCGTCGCATGGGTAGAGAGGGGATTTTTTAAAGGTTAGTCTCACAGATCAATTATTACTTATCACATATGTAAATATATAATACCAGGAATGTATTTATTAAAACTTGTTTTAAAAGCCATCCCTCCCTATCACTCATTCCTCCTGGGAGATCCTCTGTGCAGCATCCAGCATCCGTGCAGAGCTGATCTATGTACGTCTTGCGCGACCTACTCTGGCGTGCCCATGTGATGGCTTCCACAGAAGAAGGTCACTTATGGGTTCATCCTTGCTTCTCCAGCAGTACCCAACGTGTCTTGTTCGCCTCACACGGATGGTTTGTGTGATATGGGGCAGGTGGCCATACAGTTGTGTTCTCGTGGGGTGTTGTTTCCACGTCCTGTTTAATATTTCATGCAGCATTTTTGTGCAAGTCTCATCTAGCTTATTCTCTAGGCGTTTCGTTAGAGTTCAGGTAGTGCAGCCATACAGTAACACTGAAACTACTACGACTTGGAAGAATTTTTGTTTTAATTTGTCCGCGAGGTCTGATTTCCATATCACTGATAATTTGTTTAAAGCAGCCCATGCCTTTCCTATGCGTGCATTGACGTCCTTTTCTGTTGAAGAAATATTACTACCGAGATATGTGAATTGTTTCAGCTATTTTAGGGGTTTACCATTGAGTGTGGAGATGTCTCCTTCATTTCTAAAGCACAAGAATTCGGAAATTTTTTGAATTTAAAATATTAGGGTGTTTTGGGAAAAACTGGAACGGATAAATGGCATATCAGTTCATTTCAATGGGGAAAATTTATTTGAGTTACGAACAGAACAAAGTAAACTCGTAAGTCAGTGCACCTTGTATTTGCACAGGCTTGTTTGAATACCACGAATACGTCTTTTTTCAATTCTCACCAGACTAGATGATGGCTATAAAATGTAACCCTTTTGCTAATGGAATTTCAAATTTTCTCTATTTCCCAGTGCCGTAGATACAAATGTTATAGTGAAATTCGGCCATATTTTCCAATAGCAAGAGTAAGGTTAGAGCCACTGCGAGTACAATTCAATTTCTACGTCATTTTGGTACGGATTGGAATGTAGTATCTGTTCTGCTGGGGCAGAAGAATACACCAACTGCACCTCTGCTGAGTGGTAAAAATTCCCCAATGAGACCACCTGTTGGCCGTGGGTGGCGACATGTGTTTCTTAAGGATGGAACCCTGATGGGTGATCAGTCCATGATATGCAACACTTCACTTTGGCCCATATTCAAGCTAGACGGGCAGTCGTAGAGCCCAATCTGATCACTTTACTGGTCATGTCAAGCCCATGGAACTATATGATTGTCCCAACTCTATTGCCCTTATGGTAAATTGCCCTAGTGCACAGTGCGCGTGCCTTCAACTCTGTCATAGAGGCTACTTACCCGTGGTTCCCTTTTTAGAAGTGCACAATAAATGAAAAAACTTTATTCTTCGTTTAATATCTTCAGACTATCTTCATGATTTTCAATTTCTTACGTTCAAGCCCGCGTGAAATCATTCTTATATCGGGGTCCAGATAGTAGAGAAGGTGTCTCAGATTTTCCACAAGCGCTTTTGACCACTTCCATGATCGTCCTCATGGGTGTATTTGTTGTAGTTGTTGTTTGTTTGTTTGTTTTTGTGTGGTGCGAGATGCATTCAGTTTGGAAGGTTTATTTAAGGTTAGGGTGGTATGGTTAGCGCGTTGGTTATTAACGATGTTTAATATATTGGTACCGGTGTTAAATGCTATTTCGTTTATATTAGATTGTATTTTGGTTCATATATATATATATATATATATATATATATATATAATATTATGTGTGTGTGTGTGTGTGTATGTGTGTGCGTGTGTGTGTGTGTGTGTGTGTGTGTGTGTATAAGGGTTTGTAATGTGCTTGGAGCATTGTGTTTATATTGGTTTGTTGGTTGGTTTTTGAAGGCTGTCACAATGCAAGTGAAAAGAAAAAAAAGGTATATGATGTTGTTTGTTAACCTGTCACTTTATTCTTAATATTTCGGGATGAAAACTCCCATCATCAGAAGAATACTCGAACTGAAGTGGTCCTAGCAGTTGCTCAATTTGTTCTGTCTCGGGTCTTCCAAATTGTGTGTGTGTGTGTGGTTGGGGGTACTTGCTTATGTGTGTGTTTGTGTGTGTAAGTGTGTGTGTGTGCGTGCGTGCGTGCTTATGTCTGTGTGTCTGGTCATTTCTTATTCCAGATTTGATTTGCCTCTAAGCAAGGTTTTTTTGTTTCTTCTTATATATATATATATATATATATATATATATACAAAGGTTTCTAATTAACACAAACATACGCATACATACGCACACACACACACACACACATATATATATATATATATATATATAGGTTTGTATGTATGTATGTATGTATGTATGTGTGTGGTAATTAGCACTTTGTCTGGCAGGCCATTAGGTAGATTATTGTATTCGCTCCTTACGCATCTCCCCTCTTCACGTCTTATGCCCGAAGGGTGGTAGATACCCTTGAGGATATTAAGAACGGCGTCTTTTAAACATTGTTTTAACTCTTTCATTCTCTTGTGCTAAAAAAGTTGAACCTTATCATTTGTAATGTTGTTTTTTTTTTTATTATATATGTTTTTTTTGTATAAAATAATTGCAAGAGGCTTCTTTTAATTATATTCTGATTATTAATAAAACTAGCAAATATATGCACCCTCCGGGTGCAAGTATTTAAGTTTTACTCTAATAAAATATTAGATTAAATCAGAAAGGCTAATGAAAGTAAATAAGAATGCAGATAAAAAGATTTGAAACGGAGGGGGTATAATCGGAAATAGAACAACTGAAACTTACTCTTTCATCACTTCCGTTTTTCAATGCTAAATTTTCCTAATTTAACTATTTAGTTAAAATAGGAAGTAAAGAATAAAATTACAGTTATTTCTTCTTGTTAATGAATTTCTTTTAGGATTTATTGAAGAGATTTTTACTCATATTCATTAAGATAAAACCAAACAATTAGAAATCAATAATACAAGCACATTTTTATTAAAATCAGTTTTTTTTAATATCAATATGCAAATTAGCTTTACGTTTACACTGAAAACTGGTATTTTGTTGTATATATAAATACAATTGCATGTTATTAGTATTTAGGTAAGGCCAACAGTAATTAATAATGTCAAACGTTTTTATTATTAATTGAGGTTTAAATAGAAATTAGATCATGGAAGAATGTGTCGTTAATACTAAGGAATTGTGACTTGAGTAGTAATATAGTTTGGTTACAGACAGAAAAACACACAATCTCCATTATATAAGATGTAAATAATTTAAAACATAACCTGAGAACCTAGATATACACTATTTTTTCAGGCAATCTATTTGTCAAATCTTTGTGTGTGTGTGTGTATACTCTTTATATATATATATAAAAGGCGCGTGAGCTAGCGAGGCGCGTGGGCTGTGGTTTGATGTCGTGGGAAATGGACTCGTCGATTCGAGTTCAATTCTAGCGAAGCTGTTGGCATTTCAAATGCGCTAATACTTGGAAAGGTAATGAATCCATTATTCTCCTCCAGCTATGGGTGAAATAGTAGGGCAGACTGGCTCTTCAGCTTGGGTGGTAACCAGTTAGGAGAGGAATAACTCTGAATTCAAATTCCTGAGGTTGGTTGTTGATTGGGTTTTGCAACCTTGATGCAGCAATTTCTCCTATCGACTGTGCAAAAAGTGTGGATGGTCCAACACAAGCCTTTCACCAATACATACATAACAAATCACTGTGTGGTTGTTCATTGTGTATGTGAACCCTCATGCGTCGTAAATCGATGAGAGAGTCCATAATATATATATATATATATATATATATATATTGTGTGTGTGTGTGTGTGTGTGTGTGTACTGTATATACCTTTTATGGACTGATTTTCCCTACTAATATCCGGGAGAGAAAAAAATTCTTTCACATTTTAAGATTATTTTATAAAAATTGCAAAGTACAAATGAAGAAGCTAAAATGTTATGAATGTATGAAGCCAATCCCCTGGAATTCATAAGCCTATCAGTCTTGAAATTAAACAATCATAAATAAACACCTCTTTTTGAACCAAGCCAAAATCTGGTCAGGATTAATAGATTTATGAAAAAATGTTTATAGGTCTAATCTTTCATAATGTACGGACCAGTCATATACCTTGGTAGCAATATCACATCTACTGAAACTGATACCAACAGGTACGGCATGGACTGCTATTGATAGGCTCATACCATGAGAAAAAATCTTATCTAACTGATGTAATAAAACAAAAATACTTCAAGCTGTAGCCATGTGAGTACTAGTGTTAGTTGCACTCTTTGATTGTAACCAAGACACCTGGAGAAAAATCTTTTATAATATGCTCTATCTTCGATGTAAAGGACTTTATAAATATAAAAACCTGCGAAGTCTCGCCACACTGACGAGACGGGATACGTGAAACACAGTGACTGTGGATAATTATATATTTATAAATATATATATATATAATATATATATTATAAATAGCTTTTCAGTAATGAGATTTATTTCGAAAAAATGTCTACACCTGACAAGAAAAGCGTGTCGTAATATATATATATATATTTATATTTTTATTTTTATTTTTATTTTTTTGTGTGGGTGTGTTCTCATCTCGTCGTCACGTTTTCTCTCGAAATTGAATTTCTTTTTCTTATACCGTCGGGTTATTTTACAAAATGACAGAAATACACACACACACATACACACACACACGCAACACACACATATATATATATATATATATATATATATATAATTATATATATATTTCATTTCGTTTTTCTTTTTTTTTTAAGGAATAGGTATTTAATCATCCGTTACGTAGATCAGGATGTGACACAAGATCATATATATATATTTATTATATAATAATATTATATATATTTGTGTCTGTGTGTGTCTGTGTGTATATAGATAACTATGTGTGGGATTGGCATTGTTCAGCTTTTCTGGAATGGTATGCCAAAGTGCGTATTATGGGAGAGTGCTCAATATAATATAGAGCTATTATATATATAATAAAGAATAATATATAAAGGTTTTAAATATTTAATGAATAGGAACAGTCACACGCATTTGGTTTCATGCACGCGTAACCGAAATTTCGTCAGGTGACGTTGGGGTTTAAGTTCAATGCCGAATGTTTGCGGTTACGCATGCTTGAAACCAAATTGGTCTGACTGTTCCTATGTCATTAATATATAAAACTTTATATATTTATTCTTTATTATATTATATTATATTATATTATATATATATATATATATATATATATATATATAATTAATATTATATATATATATTAATGTGGAGGCTGGAGAGAGAAAATTGATGGAAAGGTGTTATAGGCATTTTAAAATGTGTGTTACTGCATTGGAAATTTTTGTTTAAGGATGGTTTGTATTGTTTTTTATGTATAGAGCTTTGTTTGGATTTTGTTTTTTTTTCTCTTGTGCAGAATGTGTGTATTTTCTGTTAGATATTTCGGTAATTAGAGTGGGGGCATGAATGTAATTTTAGGTGTTGTGAAATGGAGCTATTATCTGTTAAATGGAGGGTTAGATGACATGACAATGTGGACGTGCAATCCAATTTTTGTATTTTCATTTCTGGGAACTAAATATCCTAGATTATATTATATATATATATATATATATATATAATAATATTTCTCAGTGTGGGTTTTCACCAATAATAATGTAATTTTATAACTTGAAGTGAAGCAGCACTCCAACGAATTGTATCCTTCCCAAAAAAAAATCTTGTAGTCACATCTGATCTTGCGCACATATGATTAATACATATTCCTTAAAAAAAATAGAAAAACAAAATCAAATTAATCTTATAATACAAAATAAATGAACAGAGAAAATTAATATTCGATTTTGAGAAGACAGTCGTTCGTTTTTGTAGTTTATACATTCATTTATGGAGGTGCGTGGTGAATTGGTTAGAGTCGTAGAAATGACTCGTCGACCTGGTTCGATTCTTGATGAAGCTGTTTCCATTTCACATGGCGCTAATACCCTTGGGAAAGGTTGAATCCAATTTTCCCTCTAACTATGGGTAAATAGCAGGACTGACTGGGTCTTTAACAATGGGAGGTAACCATCTAGGAGAAGGAAAATTATGAATTCAAACCTGTTAAACTCGACATAAGAAATTGACTTGTGTCGCATCCTTCTCGGGAGGAGGGGTTTGGTGTATATTATATATATACTATATATATATATATATATTATATATATATATATATTTGGGAGAATATCGCTGAAAATAGCTAAAGTTGTTTACATATTATATATAAGTCATCACAAACGTGTTTTCGACTTATCAGTCTCTTCAGTATGAACGAGCATTTTTGTGAGCTCTTACGGTCGAGATAGAACTCTGATCGATTAGCTCGTCGGAGCTTAACGTTGCAGCTATTGTCAACACACGAATGCGAAGGGGATTTAACTGTTTTAATACACACATTGTATGTAAGTAAAGGCCGCCATAGAGTGCTCCATCCTTTTTTTATAGAAGAGCGTTGCGTTTTACGCTTTATTGGCGGTCGTAGCGAAATTATATATTATATATTATAAATTTCGGTGACGACGCAACTAAAGCGTAACGCAACGCCTCCTATAAAAGATATGGAGCTTATTAGATTTTGGATGTTGTTTATTTAGAAACGTTTGCTGAATAAAGTATTTTAAATTTTTACTTGAAGGCCTTACAAGCTGTTATCGCATAAAATTCGATCTTTTTCCGCATGGCNTGTGTGTGCGTGCGAGCTTATGTCTTGTGTGTGTAAGTGTAAGTGTGTGTGTTGTGTGTGTGCGTGCGTGCTTATGTCTGAGTGTCTGGTCATTTCTTATTCCAGATTTGATTTGCCTCTAAGTAAGTTTTTTTGTTTCTTATATATATATATAATATATATATATATATATATATATTATATATATATATACAAAGGTTTCTAATTAACAACAAACATACGCATACATACGCACACACACACACACACACACATATATATATATATATATATATATATATTATAATATATAGGTTTGTATGTATGTATGGATGGATGTGTTTGGTAATTAGCACTTGTCTGGCAGGCCATTAGGTAGATTATTGTCTTCGCTCCTTACGCATCTCCCCTCTTCACGTCTTATGCCCGAAGGGTGGTAGATACCCTTGAGGATATTAAGAATGCCGTCTTTTAAACATTGTTTTAACTCTTTCATTCTCTTGTGCTAAAAGTTGAACCTTATCATTTTGTAATGTTTTTTTTTTTTTTATATATATGTTTTTTTATATAAAATAATTGCAAGTGGCCTCTTTTAATTATATTCTGATTATTAATAAAAGTAAAAAATAATTGAAAACATAACCTTGAGAACCTAGATATACCACTATTTTTTCAGGCAAATCTATTTGTCAAATCTTTGTGTGTGTGTACTCTTTATATATCTTATTATAATGGAGATTGTGTGTTTTTCTGTCTGTAACCGAAACTATATTAGTACTCAAGTCACAATTCCCTTAGTTATTTACATCACATTCTCATGATTCTGTTTCTATTAAAACCTCAATTAATAATAAAACTGTTTGACATTATTAATACTGTTGGCCTTACTAAATACTAATAACATGCAATTTGTATTTATATATACAACAAAATACAGTTTTCAAGTGTAAACGTAAAGCTAATTTGCATATTGATATTTAAAAAACTGATTTTAATAAAAATGTGCTTGGTATTATTGATTTCTAATGGTTTGGTTTTATCTTAATGAATATGAGTAAAAAATCTCTTCAATAAATCCTAAAAGAAATTCATTATCAAGAAGAAATAACTGTAATTTTATTCTTTACTTCTTATTTTAACTAAATAGTTAAACTAGGAAAATTTAGCATTGAAAAACGGAAGTGATGAAAGAGTAAGTTTCAGTTGTTCTATTTTCGATTATACCCCCTCCGTTTCAAATCATTTTATTTGAATTTTTAATTAGTTTCATTAGCCTTTCTGATTTAATCTAATATTTTATTACATTTAAACTTAAATACTTGCACCCGGAGGGTGCATATATTTGCTAGTATATATAAAGGTGCGTGGGCTAGTGGAGGCGCGTGGGCTAGTGGTTAGAGTCGTGGGAAATGGACTCGTCGATTCGAGTTCAATTCCTAGACGAAGCTGTTGGCATTTCACATCGCGCTAATACCCTTGGAAAAGGTATGAATCCATGTATTCTCCCTCCAGCTATAGGTTAAATAGTAGGGCAGACCAGTCTAGGAGAGGGATAACTCTGAATTCCAAATTCTTGAGGTCGGTCGTTGATTGGGTTTGTGGCAACCCTTGATGCGCCAATTCTTTCCTATCGACTGTGCCAAAAAGTGTGGATGGTCCAACAGAAGCCTTCACCACTATAAACAAATCACTGTGTGGGTGTTCATTTGATGTATGAACCCTCATGCGTCGAAAATCGACAATCGAGTCCATAATATATATATATATATATATATGTGTGTGTGTGTGTGTGTGTGTGTGTGTACTGTATATACCTTTTATGGACTGATTTTCCCTACTTAATATCACGGAGAGAAAAAAAATTACTTTCACATTTAAGATTATTTATAAAAACTTGCAAAGTCAAATGAAGAAGCTAAAATGTTATGAATGTATGAAGCCAATCCCCTGGAATTCATAAGCCTATCAATCATAAAATAAACATCCTCTGTCTGAACCAAGCCAAAATCTGGTCAGGATTAATAGATTTATGAAAAAATGTTTATAGGTCTAATCTTTCATAATGTACGGACCAGTTCATATACCTTGGTAGCAATATCACATCTACTGAAACTGATACCAACAGGTACGGCATGGACTGCTGTTGATAGGCTCATAACCATAGAAAAAATCTTATCTAACTGATGTAATAAAACAAAAATACTTCCAAGCTGTAGCCATGTGATTACTACTGTATAGTTGCACCACTTCGATTGTAACCAAGACACCTGGAGAAAAAACTTTATAAATATGCTCTATCTTCTATGTAAAGGACTTTATAAATATAAAAACCTGCGAAGTCTCGCCACACTGACGAGACGGGAAACGTCGAAACACAGTGGCTGTGGATAATTATATATATATATATATATATATATATATATATATATTTAGAATAGCTTTTCAGTAATGAGATTTTATTTCGAAAAAATGTCTACACCTGACAAGAAAAAGCGTGTCGTATATATATAAATATATTTTATTTTATTTATTTTTTATTTTTTTGTGTGGGTGTGTTCTCATCTCGTCGTCACGTTTCTCTTACGAAATTGAATTTCTTTTTCTTATACCATTGGGTTATTTTACAAAATGACAGAAATACACACACACACATACACACACACACGCACACACACACATTTATATATATATATATACATGTATTCATTTCGTTTTTCTTTTTTTCTTTAAGGAATAGGTATTTAATCATCCGTACGCAAGATCAGGATGTGACACAAGATCATATATATATATATATATATATATATATATTTGTGTCTGTGTGTGTCTGTGTGTATATATATAACTATAGTGTGGGATTGGCATTGTTTCAGCTTTTACTGGAATGGTATGCCAAAGTGCAGTATTATTGGGAGAGTGCTCAATATAATATAGAGCTATTATATAATATTGATAAAGAATAAATATATAAAGGTTTTATATATTTAATGACATAGGAACAGTCACTACCATTTGGTTTCATGCATGCGTAACCGCAAATATTCGTCAGGTGACGTTGGGGTTTTAAGTTCAAATGCCGAATGTTTGCGGTTACGCATGCATGAAACCAAATGGTAATGACTGTTCCTATGTCATTAAATATATAAAACCTTTATATATTTATTCTTATATATATTATATTATATTATATTTATATATATATATATATATATATATATATATATATATATATATATATATATATTAATGTGGAGGCTGGAAGGAGGAGAATTGATGGGAAAGGTGCTATAGGCATTTTAAAATGTGTGTACTGCATTGGAAATTTTGTTTAAGGATGGTTTTTATTGTTTTATGTATAAAGCTTTTGTTTATTTTTTTTCTTTGTGCAGAATGTGTGTATTTCCGTTAGAATATTTCGGTAATTAGAGTTTGGCATGAATGTAATTTTAGGTGTTGTGAAATGGAGCTATTATCTGTTAAATGGAGGGTTAGACGACGTGACAATGTGGTTGAGGTGAATCCAATGTATGTATTTTCATTTTCTGGGAAACTGCAATCTCCTTGATTATATATATATATATATATATATATATATATATATATTGGCATTATTACAAAAAAATGCAAATTTTGAAAAAAATTATTTTTAGTAAATCCGAACTACAATAGCGTCCGCGGAACTAACCGACGTTATTTGCGGTCCAAAATGTGACATTGAGTAAAGATCTTCAACAAACACCATGGGATCTTGCTCAACAACCTGATGATTGCCCCTTGGCATGAAACCTGGGTCGCTGTTTATAATGAACATTGATCTGTGAAAACTCTGTAAAATAAATAAATATTAGCTCTCACAATTTGTGATTGAGCACTGTATTTTCTTTGTTTCATCACAAAAAAAATGTTTTTACATATACCTATATATATATATATATATATATATATATATATATTATATATATTTCTCAGTGTGGGTATGTGGGTATTACACAATAATAATGTAATTTTATAACTTGACTGAAGCAGCACTCCAACGAATTAATATCCCTTCCCCCAAAAAAAATCTTGTGTCACATCCTGATCTTGCGCACATATGATTAAATACATATTCCTTAAAAAAAATAGAAAAACAAAATCAAATCTAATCTTATAATAACAAAAAATAAATGAACAGAGAAAATTAATATTCGATTTTGAGAAGACAGTCGTTCGTTTTTGTAGTTCTATACATTCATTTATGGAGGTGCGTGGTGTAATGGTTAGAGTCGTACAAAATGGACTCGTCGACCAGGGTTCGATTCTTCGATGAAGCCGTTTCCATTTCACATGGCGCTAATACCCTTGGGAAAGATATGAATCCAATTCTCCCTCTAACTATGAGTATATAGCAGGACTGACTGGGCTCTTTAACAATGGGCAGGTAACCAGTCTAGGAGAAGGAAAATTATGAATTCAAACCTGTTAAACTCCGCATAAGAAATTAACCCTGTGTCGTATCCTTCTCGGGAGGAGGGGTTGGTATATATATATATATATATATATATATATATATAGTCATCCACAGGCACGTGTTTCGACTTTGCAAGTCTCTTCAGTGTGACTAGACATTTTGTGAGCTAACAGCCGGGATAGAACTCCGGTCGATTCAGCATCAGTCGGATAGCTTAACCGCTCGGCTATTGTCATCCACAGAATGCAAAGGGGATTTTAACGGTTTTAATACACACATCTATATGTATGTAAAGGCCGCCATAGAGTGATCCATATCTTTTTATAGGAGAGCGTTGCGTTTACGCTTTAGTTGGTGTTCGTCAGCGAAATTATATATATATATATATATTATGTAATATATTAAAAAGATTGAAAAAACACAGGTTTAAATAAGTTGAGTGGTAAGTTTATTGGCCGACGCTGCAGTGTTTCGATCTATTTATTAGATTATCTTCAGGGCATTTGTTGGTATAAGGAAGGTGATAAAAAAATTTATCACAGAATAACGAGAAAGGCAAGCGATAGTCCTTGTTTATCAATCTGTTCAAAATTTGAAATGTGAAGAAAGGACGCTGAAAAATGGACGGTTTGAAATGTTCTTACATTTTGCGGACCTTCGTGCTCCATTCCGTTTTTTAGGAGAGCGTTGCGTTTACACGTTAGTTGGCGGTCATCAGCGAAATCCCCTACAAAGTGCTCAACCCCAGGGGGATGGGGAGATACATTTATTCATTTGAGGATTGAGTTCACTTTTTAGGCAGGTGATTTAACGTTAATGTTGCCAGTTGGTGAGAGGTTTAAAGGTGATAACCGTATCACCTCCGAAAATAATTATAAACTAATCAACCAAACAATCACCAATTAAAAAAAATCAGTTTGAAAAGGAATAATTAAAGAATTATTCATTTCCCAATAATTAACATATCATTTTTTATTTCATTAATTTACTTCTTCATAATTATTAGTTTATTCCACTAGTCTTCGCCACCATCCCCACTTCGCCACCATCCCCACTCAACCCAGTCTCTCTTCGGAACGGGGGGAGGTTTATTTGTTGAGGTGGGACAATATTACTACGAGAGTGAGTCAAAATGTAATGTCATTTTGTTTAGGACAGGTATAATTACCAACACAGGGAACACGTATTACATCCCTCGTAGCAATAGCTCTTAAGTAAACATATGACAGTCCTATATTGTGACATCAAACCGACAAAGTCTGGTGGTATCGTGAGATACTGCTGGGGCACTCTGTGTTAGTGGTAATGATGGTTCGGCCCCGAAACCATGCCTGAACCCAGAGTCAACATCTGATGAAGGCTCTGTTGGTTACAATGCTACTGTGTAAATAGCAGTCATTGTATGAAGATTATTATTAAAAATAATAATTAAATTATACTGTGGTATATCCACAGGTCCGGCTAGTCAAGATTTTTAAACTTTTTATATATTGAAGTATTTAGCAATAGCTCTTAAGTTAACATATCAAACATAATAATTAAATTATATTGTGGTATATCCACAGGTCCTGCTAGTCAAGATTTTTATATCAAAATGAAGCTGTACCTCTATAGATCACATCCCTACTTCTCCATATAGTCACCATTTCTCTCAATAGCAATGTTTCGCCTTCGAATCAGACCATGTATCCCTGCCCTGTAAAATTCTGTTGACTGTTCTTTGAGTCACTTCTTCCCTACAGATTTCACTTCCTCGTCACTGGAATAACGTTTGCCTCTGAAAACCTCTTTCATGCGACCGAAAAGATGTCTGAAGGCTCTAAATCTGGTGAGTATGGAGGACATGGTAAAGTTGTCCACCGAATTTCTCTCTTGTCCTGATGCTTGTGTCGGGTCGAGCATTGTCATGCAGGAGGAGGACATTGTCAATTGGCAAGTTGGGTCTTACTCGTCGGATTCTTGATCTGAGCCTCGTTACGGTTTCAATGTAAGCCTTAATTTTATTTTATTTTTAAATTCACATTAAATTAAGAAAATGGCATTACTTTTTTACTTAACCTCGTATACAAATCGTGACAAACATGTCCTCTACTATTTAGTATGACAACCTCTATACTCAACTTGATGTCTTTTTGCACCGTTTTCTGTGAATGACAGTTCCTTCCCAACCAGGTATATTTCTTTTGTGTCGATTTGCCACACACACACACACACACACACACACACACACACACATATATATATATATATATATATATATATATAAAGTAAGTAAAGTTGTCAGGGCGGCCTAAAGTCGGTATCGGCCAGTCAGCGAGGAAGTCTATCGCC
>CM042173.1:15130576-15142430 GCA_023376005.1 Doryteuthis pealeii
TATTGATTTCTAATTGTTTGGTTTTATTTTAATGAATATAAGCAAAATCTCTTAAATGAAATATTAACAAGAAAAAATAACTGTCATTTTATCTTTATTTCCTAATTTAACTAAATAGTTAAATAAGTAAAATTCAGCAGTGAAAGACGGAGTGATGGAAGAGTAAGTTTCATATTTTCTATATACCCCCACTCTGGTTACATATCTTTTTATCTGCCTTCTTATTAGACTTCTATTTTAATACGATATTTCATTAACATTAAAAATTAATACTTGCACCCGGAGGGTGCATATATATTTGCTAGTATATATATATATATATACATGTATATTATCTTTATTCAGACATGTCATTCAAAGACGTATATGACCTTACAGCATATCTGAGCTAAATTGTTCATCTTATCATATAAGGTTGCAGACAGCCATTTTCTTTTTTTAATCAAAATCTTTTATTCATATAAATTCATGGCCACAGAATTCAATCATCAAAGTATTTTCCTTGACTTTTTGCGAATTGACGCCAACTAGCAGATAAATATTATATTCCATCATGGAAGAACGATTCTGCTTCTGATACGACCAAGATGCTTTTTTGCTCTTTATTTATTTATTTATTTACTTTTTTTGGTATCTGGAAATTGCTAGAAACGCTGACCACAGAAGAAATGTTGAATGGAACGAGAGTAATTGAAGGTGATAGGTTTGGGCAATATGTTACTTATGGAATAGCTTCCCATCGGAATTTCCATATTGCAACACAAAGTCAGTCGCTGCAACGCCGTAGAGTCGCCAGTCGAGTTCACTGCCCTCCCCTCCAAAAAAAAAAAGAAGAAAAATCAACTTCATACATCATTTCTATTTTCCGCAATATATGGCGTAGTGGATATAGGCGTTGATTTCATTCCTATGGGTTGACTAACTTAGCGATAATTGTGTGTCAGAAATTTTCGACAGTTTGTATTGCGTCCTCTCAAAAACAAAACAAAACAAAACAATAAGTTTGTACTATTTTTCTGAATTTTTGAGATGAGGCTTGATAATTTGGATTATTTAGATTATTCGGACTATTGTCTGCAATATATGGCGTAGTGGATATAGGCGTACTATTTCTCTAAATTTTTGAGATGAGGCTTGATAATTTGGATTATTTAGATTATTCGGACTATTGTTCGCAATATATGGCGTAGTGGATATAGGCGTAGAGTTCATTCCTATTGGTTGACTAAATCAGCTACAATTGAGTGTCAGAAATTTTTGACAGTTTGTATTGCGGCCTCTCAAAAACAAAGCAAAACAAAAAGTTTGTACTATTTCTCTAAATTTTTGAGATGAGGCTTGATAATTTTGATGATTCGGACTATTGTTCGCAATATATGTCGTAGTGGATATAGGCGTACTATTTTTTGAGATGAGGCTTGATAATTTGGATAATTTGGATTATTCGAACTATTTTCCGCAATACATGGCGTAGTTGATATAGGCGTTGTGTTAAGTCAATTCTCAGTGCCAGTGGCCAAGGGTAACAGTATCATAGCAACAGCATCATAGCATAATAATTAACACGGCTTAACATTTATGCTCAGTCATGGATAGCGGAATGGGAACATGGTTTGAATAAAGTGTTGGGGTCAAAGTTCCATGAAGGCTTCCGATTATGACAAGAAGGTTTCCAAATTTCGAGAGAAGGTTCCCGAATTCCAAAGGTTTCCGAGTTCGCGAAGAAACATTATTGAATTATTCGGACTATTGTCCTCATTGTTATCTGTACAACGTTTTGGCCAATGTGCCCTCCAGT
This sequence comes from Doryteuthis pealeii, assembly GCA_023376005.1. Lineage (NCBI taxonomy): Eukaryota > Metazoa > Mollusca > Cephalopoda > Myopsida > Loliginidae > Doryteuthis > Doryteuthis pealeii. The sequence continues at coordinate 15,132,375 of CM042173.1, forward strand.
CTTCTTTAGGTATTTCTTGTCAGACTCGGGAACATTCTCGGACTCGTGAACCTTCTTTCCAAACTCGGGAACCTTCTTGTCGTAATCGGGAGCCATCGCGGAACTTTGAACCTAACCATTTATTCAGTCCACGGGGATATCCGGTTCTCATTCCATAGCTAACAATACCTGGGATACAGCTGTGTTAATTCTTATTCTATGTTACTGTTGCCCCAGACCAGGATTGAACCTTCAGTCTAGATATAACTGTCTCTTAGAACTGTCTTAACCTAACTCCTTTATCCACTAGGCTATGTGTCCAATTGGACAATACAGAATAAATTTTAGGAACTTACAAACCTAATGTCTTGTTTTGCCGAGAATATCTACCTATTCACTTATGTATGAGTTTTTTTTACCTAGACTTATATTGGGTGTGTTTTTTAAGCAATTTAAATCTACATTGTTTATTAAATTCAATTTAAATTAATTAGAGAAACATTTAACAATCAGACATAAAATATTAATCTATCTATACATATAAAAGAGCAGTTGGTGTGTATGTATGTCCAGATGAAACTACAAAAATAAAACAATTAACAACAAAGTAAAAATACACATTAAATATTACCAGTCCTTGGTTTTTGTACTAGAATTATAAAGATTTGATTTATATTTACAAATATATCTAAAACTTAAAATATACATAATCTTATTATAATGGAGATTGTGGGTTTTTCTGTCTGTAACCGAAACTATATTACTACTTAAGTCATAATTCCCTTAGTTATTGACATCACTTTCTCAATGATTTTATTTTTATCTAAACCTCAATTATTAATAAAATTGTTTTACATTATTAATACTGTTAACCATATCTACATATTAATAACATGTAATTGTATTATATATACAAACAAAATAGCGGTTTACAGTGTGAACGGGAAGGTTAATTTGCATATTGATATTAAAAAATACGATTTTAATAAATATGTGCTTGGTATTATTGATTTCTAATTGTTTGGTTTTATTTAATGAATAAAAGCAAAAATCTCTTCAATGAATCCTAAAATGAAATCCATTAACAAGAAAAAATAACTGTAATTTTATTTCTTACTTACTCTTTTAAGTAAAATACTTAAATTAGAAAAAATAACAATGAAAGACGAGAGTGATAGAAGAGTAAGTTTCAGTTCTATTTTTTTTTTATTATACGCCCTCTGTTTAAAATCTTTTTATCTGCATTCTTATTTAATTTCATTAGCCCTCCTAATTTAATACAATATCTTATTACATTAAAACTTAAATAATTGCACCCGGAGGGTGCATATATTTGCTAGTAATAATAATAATAATAATAATAATAATAATAATAATAATAATGGATCTGCGAGATGAAGAATAATCAAGCTAAGTTCCAATTACCATCGAATTGGTAAGACACGGTAACAAGCGGTTGTAACTCAATACAATCCCGTCTCGTCGCAATTCTACTGCAGAATGACAGGGTATTTATAAAACGCCACAATATCATAGAAACCAAGCAGCCAATCAGAACTCAGGGAATGGAATCACTCAAATTCATGAATGGACTATTCTTGATTTCTATAAATACCAACTGTCTTGGACACTACTTCAGTTGTGCTTAGCTAGTTGCTGTTGTTCAAACCAGCAGTGGACTAAGTGCCCCGGAAGAACTCAGCAGTTAGTCTGACTTCAATACGAGATTAACTCACTAAACTTTACACCATGTTTTTGTTCCCCATCTCCCCAGCAGAGGGCAGCGCTTGCGTGTGTAAGAATTAAAGTGATATATACTTGAAGATACAAACTCCGACAAAGGTTTTATAGTCAAAACATGTAATATGGTACAGCACATGGATATAACAAGATACATAAAGTATAGGTGTACATAAACATACATACAAAAGTAAACGGGAAAAACATAAAAGTACAGATATGAGACTAAGAATAGTCCATGCTGTATAAATCACTTACAGTAATGTAAGGGGGGCCAAAGCCCCAACGAGAAGGGAATAGACCAGAGTCTAACCCATAGTCGTGCCTCGTGGGTCGAGCAACCGTAAAAGAGAGGAAGAGACGTTCAAACCAGCCGCTTAAATATAAACGGGCCCCTAGCGGGAACCAGCAAACTAAACGGGCAGACAACTCTCCAGGCAAAATACGAAAGTAACGCCACACGTGTATATATGTCCGGTAAGTCCGGAGGAAACTATGAATATATAACAATTAATGACAAAGTACATATTTATACACATTCAAAAAAGTTAATTCATACACTGTAGTTAAACTGTCATTGTTCACCACCAAATAAGTTTCTGTTTTAATTTTGACTGTACCGTTGTGGTATATTTTCACGGTACCAAAAGGATATAAGTAGCGTTGTCCTATTTTTCGAGCGCTACTACGATAACGGTAAGGCGACGGCGGCGTATATATTCTATAGCGGGTCTCGTCCACGTGCCTCCAAATTCACAGTGCTAAAATGGTGTTGATAGAAATTACAACACGAGAAATATGTAGTCACAACTGCTCCTTTATTATCGTGCTCGTAAAGTGGGGTCGTACCAGAGAGGAGGAAAGGCAGAAAGAAAGAGAGAGAGAGAACACTACTTGATTATCGTGACCCCACACTAGCCACTAGAGGCCCCATCCGTACCCTACGACGGCGGCAGGCAAAAAGAGGACGATCCCTTTCTTCATTGTTCCACGTCACCACGTTGTTAAGTATCTGGCAGCCATCCTTCGTTCCAGATGTAATGAATAAGTAAGCATGCCTTAAGAATCCGGTGTTAACGTATTCCTTGTAAGTCCGTCGTCCAAGGGAATCCATATGTCAATGAAATAATCTCAGATTGTGGTCTCTATTAATACAGCAGAAGCAGCAGCAGCAGTGCCAGTGATTGGACAATAAGAATCCTTCTCAGGTCACGTGTTTATAGTCGAGTCTATAAGTAGAAGTGACCATTTACCTTATGCCTTATATATAAAAAAAAAATCCAACACACGTGACATCCGGTTCCGGTCAACACCCGAAACTCCCGGCTCCGGTTAACACCCGACTTCCGGCTGACACTCAATTCTCCGTTCGGGATCACGCTACGATCAAACCATCGTTCATCCTGTTTTGGCTCATCACTATTTGTTTAAACCTTTATCATCTCTTATTTATTTATTTCTTCCTCCCCCCCCCCTTCCATTAGTAGTCCTAGCTCACAAAAGTCAGGATAATATATACCCATCTTGCAACATGACGACGATTTGCAAGTTTAACCCTTGATAGTGTGACCTTTTTTGTTTTCGTCAACCTGAAACTCTGTACTTTACAATCAATATTAGGAAAGGGATGAGGCAAACCGAGTTCAAATCCTGGACTAACCCTAAAAAAATTAAATGAATATGTTGTAATGGAATATTCCACACCCTCTCCCACCAATGTGGTATCTCTGAGTTCAAATCCTGGACCAACCCTAAAAAAAATTAAATAAATACATTGTGATGGAATATTCTACACTCTCTCTCACCCATGTGGTTTGACTATATATATATATAGTGAGCACGGCATTATACTGGACTGGCTTTGAGGATTATTATCATGCCTCACTATTCCTTGTCTTATTTTATCGCTTTGTAATAAAAGCCTCTATCTTAAATCTACGAATGTGTTGACTGGTCCATCCATCTCTACTACAACCTTGTCTGATTGTATCCCTTTTAAGGACACAACAATTATTAATATTGTTATTGTTGTAATGGAATAGTCCACTCTCTCTCTCTTACCCATGTGGTATGACTATATATATATATTATATATATATATATAATATATATATAGTGAGCACGGCATTATGCGGGGCTGGCTTTGAGGATTAGTAGCGTACCTCACTATTCCTTGTCTGTCTTATTACTCTGACCTTGTCTTTACGTAATTTCATTAGTTATAATGTTGTCACGTCTTTCACAACTCGCTTCTGTTTTTCTTAATTGTTTTTTTCATGTCGCTTTTATCATTATCCTTATTAGAATATAAAGAACTAAAAACAATAAAAGTATTTCCTGTAGAACGTGACAATAACATATTAAATGAAATTACAAAAAAAACAACACACTGGGTAGGCGTAATAGAAAAACAAAAACATCCATTTGAATATTTGGGTTGAACACGAAACATCTATTTCAATAACTATATTGAAAATGAAGCACATATATAAATGTGTGTGTGTTTGTGTATGCACGCACACCCACACCCACACATATATATATATATTATATTTATATTGTTGCTTGAAAGCAGTTACAATGCGTATATCGTATAAAATTCGATGATTAATGAAAATAATCATGACAAGCGAACTCGGCAAATATCGCCCACTACGTAGAACATCATACAGCAGCTGTTTCAACTTCATTGTCTCATCAGCGATGTATACTTACGATTTCCCTCCAACAGAAACTCAACACGCAGAGTCAGAGACTTTACCACAATGCCACCGATACGCAGTAAACGATGCATGCGAAATTAGCTTGTCACGGGTAAATACGTCACTATTACTACTACTATACAAAGCAGAGTGGACATTATGTGGAAATAGGTTCGAATGAATCCGACAGAATGTGGTGGAGATGTGAGGAACACAAGAACAAAACTCAGACAAAAGTGTGTAGGATATATTTCGCTAGAGCTTTGAGCTCGGCATCATTAGTCGTTTTAATGAATTATCAGGTTATCATACAAGTGTTTTATAGGAAGGGAAGAGGTGGATAGAAGAGGAGGTCAAGTGGGTGGGTAAGCGTTAGGGAGTGTTTTTGATTGGTCAAGAGGAATCATTGGGGAGGAAGAGAAGGAAATCAAAAGGGGAGAGAGATAGAGATAGTAAGCAGGCTGAAAGTAGAGAGAGATATTGTAAAAGAAACAAGTTAGGGGCAGAGGTGGGTGGCCTTCTTGGAGAGAAATTTGATCAAAGCAGCAGCAAAAAGGAGTAATAAAAGGGGAGTGGTTGGGTAGGGGAGGGTTTATATATATATATATATATATATATATATATATTTTATATATATGTGTGTGTGTGTGTGTGTGTGGTGTGTGTGTAGAATTAAACAAAAGATACATCTCCTGTTTAACAATTTATTTTTGATCTTTTCGAGTTTTCTGGGCAACTTTTAATGTTTAGGTGGAATTCGTGGATAAGTCCACGATTAGACCGAAATATTCTAACTACCGAAATATTCTAACGGAAAATACATACATTCTGCACAAAGAAAAAAATAAACAAAAACTCCAAATACTAGAAGCTTTATACATAAAACAATACAAACCATCCTTAAACAAAATTAATTTCCAATGCAGTACACACATTTTAAAATGCATATAACACCTTTCTCATCAATTCTTCTCCTTCCAGTATCCACATTAATTTATTTTTTTAAAAACTGGAACATATCACCTCTGATGAAGGCACTTCGAAGTGCCGAAAGTACTCGGGACCTGAACTTTGGTGGACTTATCAATCAATTCCACCCAAACATTAAAAAGTTGGCCAGAAAATTGGAAAAGATCAAAAATAAAATTGTTAAACAGGAGATGTGCCTTTTGTTTAATTCTACATGTATAAATGAAAGAAAGCTGCCCAAATACACACACACACACGCACACACATATATATTTATATATATATATATATATATATATATATATATATACAATTTAGCATAAAATTTAGCATAGTCAATGGTGCTTGGTGACTGACAGTTTCCCGCCAATGTGATCCTCAGAAAATGTCAAAAAGTTTCTCTTCTAGATGCACTTTAGTGTCATATCCAATGCATGTCTTTATTAGTGGGTGGTGGAGTTGTACACTTCTGCATGCGATACACACACACATAAACACAGACAGACAGACAGATATATATATATATATAATATATATATATATATAATATATTGTTGTTTCAAATGACTTCAAAGGCATTTGAAACAACGTCACCTGACGAATGTTTGTGGTTATGCATGCATCAAACCAATGTCATGACTGTTCCTTTGTCATCAAATAAATAAATATATAAAACCTTTATATATTTATTTTATTATATTATATAATAGCTCTTTTTTTTATATGAGCACTCTCTCCAATAACACTGCACTTTGGCACACCGTTCCAGTAAAGCTGAAACAGTGACAATCCCACGCTATATATATATATAATATATATTATATATATATATATATATATATATAATATATAATATATGAAAGTACGCTAAGAGTTGTTTTGATATGGCTATGCAGACAATTTTGGGGAGAATATGTGCTATATATATGTATATATTATACCTTTTTTATACCCCTAAGACTGGCTGCTACCACACTCAAGGAAACACAAAATGCCTTCTTGATAGCATGCACAACATGGAAGGAAACAAATGACTCACTTGTGACCCTCATCTATCGTCCACGATAGGAGAGTCCACCATATACATACATATATATATATATATATATATATATTGTATATGGATGATGGTAGGTGTGGCGCTCCACCTCATACGCTAAAATAATCTCCTTGGTCTAGCGCTAGTGAAAAGGGAATAGACTACCTCGATCTCTGGCTGATACCCACATTAGGCTGCACCGACCACTTTACTTACTTATATCTATTAATAATGGAGATTCGCTTCCGTTTTTGTCTGTTACAAAAACTACGTCACTGCTTAGGTCACATTATCTGAAATCGTCATAACATTGAATAGATACACTCAAAATTTGAACATGCAACATTAAACAGTCCTCATTGTTTTTAAAACAAGTTTTAATAAATACATGACTGGTATTATATATCTATATATATAGTTTGTTTTATTTTAATACATATTTAAAGTTTACATTTCAAATTGTTTTATTTTTTAATCCTTTAATGAATTTGATGATTTTACTTACTTAGGGTACAAACTCGCTGACATTGAATTTTTAACTCCCACCCCTCAGGCAATATGTTTCAAAAAACTATTTTTACATCGCCCGGAGGGTGTTTTTTGCAAGTTTATATAAAATGCTCTTTGATCACAAGTTGTGAGAAATTACCTAACATTTCGAAGATCCAAAATACAATTATTCTTACAACCAGTCATTTGGATTACCTTACATATATATATATATATATATATATATATATATATATATATATATATATATGCTAGTATATATAATGCTTAATTTCAAATGTTCCATTTGGAATAAATAAAATGCCTGTAAGGTTCATTCTTGAAACAAGACACAATAATGAACACATGTTCTTTCTTGGCCAAAGCTGACAGATAACAGACAAATCGAAGGAATATTCAAATAGAACAGGCGTATGATGCAATTATTGTAACTGAAAAATACAGGTTCCTCTGAGAATACAGTTGCTGTGAGTCAAAAGCACTTTGAATAGCAGCTCTTTGTTAATGCATGTTTGATTAAAATAAACAGTCAAGGTAGAATGTTTGTAACTATTTCTCTGAATGTTTTGAGATGAGGCTGATGATTGTATTATCTGCGTTATTCGGACTATTGTCCTCATCTTTATTGTTATCTACAATGAAGAGTTCTCTGAATGTTTGAGATGAGGCTTGATGATTAGTATTATCTGCGTTTATTCGGACTATTGTCCTCATCTTCATTGTTATCTGTACAATGAAGAGTTTCTCTGAAATGTTTGAGATGAGGCTTGATGATTAGTATTTTCTGTGTTATTCGGACTATTGTCCTCATCTTCATTGTTATCTGTACAATGAAGAGTTTCTCTGAATGTTTGAGATGAGGCTTGATGATTAGTATTATCTGCGTTATTCGCGACTATTGTCCTCATCTTCATTGTTATCTGTACAATGAAGAGTTTCTCTGAATGTTTGAGAATGAGCTTGATGATTAGTATTATCTGCGTTATTCGGACTATTGTCCTCATCTTCATTGTTATCTGTACAATGAAGAGTTTCTCTGATGTTTGAGATGAGGCTTGATGATTAGTATTATCTGCGTTTATTCGACTATTGTCCTCATCTTTATTGTTATCTCTACAATGAAGAGTTTCTCTGAATGTTTGAGATGAGGCTTGATTAGTATTATCTGCGTTTATTCGGACTATTGTCCTCATCTTTATTGTTATCTGTACAATGAAGAGTTTCTCTGAATGTTTGAGATGAGGCTTGATGATTAGTATTATCTGCGTTATTCGGACTATTGTCCTCATCTTTATTGTTATCTGTACAATGAAGAGTTTCTCTGAATGTTTGAGATGAGGCTTGATGATTAGTATTATCTGCGTTATTCGGACTATTGTCCTCATCTTCATTGTTATCTGTACAATGAAAGGTTCTCTGAATGTTTGAGATGAGGCTTGATGATTAGTATTATCTGCGTTATTCGGACTATTGTCCTCATCTTCATTGTTATCTGTACAAGAAGAGTTTCTCTGAATGTTTGAGATGCAGGCTTGATGAATTAGTATTACTGCGTATTCGGACTATTGTCCTCATCTTATTGTTATCTGTACAATGAAGAGTTTCTCTGAATGTTTGAGATGAGGCTTGATGATTAGTATTATCTGCGTTATTCGGACTATTGTCCTCATCTTTATTGTTATCTGTACAATGAAGAGTTTCTCTGAATGTTTGAGATGAGGCTTGATGATTAGTATTATCTGCGTTATTCGGACTATTGTCCTCATCTTCATTGTTATCTGTACAATGAAGAGTTTCTCTGAATGTTTGAGATGAGGCTTGATGATTTAGTATTATCTGCGTTATTGCGACTATTGTCCTCATCTTTATTGTTATCTTACAAGTGAAAGAGTTCTCCTGAATGTTTTGAGATGACGAGCTTGATGATGTGGAGTTATTATACATGCGTGTATTCGGTACTATTGTCCCTATCTTTATTGTATCTAGTACCAATGAAGCTTCTCTGGAATGTTAAAGATGTAAACGGCATATGATGGAAACAATTTAAGTATTCATCTACTAGTGTATTCGGACTATTGTCCCTCATCCTTCATTGTTATCTGTACAACATTGAAGAGGTTACTGATATTGTTTGAGATGAGGTGCCTTGATGAATTAGTATTTTTGTGTTATTTCGTGACTATTTGTCCTCATCTTCATGTTTCTGTTATTACAATGAAGAGTTTCTCTGAATGTTGAGATTGAGAGAGCTGATGAGATAGATTATCCTACGTTATTCGGGACTATTTGTCGTCTCTTCATTGCCTTATCTGCGATTACAATAAGAGTTATCTACTGAATGTTTAGAGATGAAGGCTGATGAATATAGTATTACTGGCGTATTATTCGTGGACTATTGTCCTCAATCCTTCTATTGTTAATCTGTAACAATAGAAGAGTTTCTCTGAATGTTTTGAGATGAGGCTTGATATTAGTATTATCTGGTTATTCGGACTAATTTCCCACTTCATTGTTATCATGTACAATGAATGAGCACTTCTCTCTGAATGTTTGAGATGGAGGCTTGCATGACAGATTAGGTCATCTATCGTGGTTGTATTCGGGACTATTGTCCTCAATCTTTCATTGTCTACACGTGTTACTCTCAATGAAGAGTCTCTGAATGCATGCAGAGCTGATGATTAGTATTATCTGCGCTTCATTCGGACTATATTGTCCTCATCGTTTTATATCGTGTTATCTGTACATAATGAAGGTTTCTTTCTGCAATTGTTTGTACGATGAGAGTCTTGATGATTTAGCTATCTATCTGCGTTATTCGGACGATTGTCCTCATCTTCCATTTTATCCTGACAATAAGGAGTTCTCTGAATGTTGAGATGAGCTTGATGAAGTATATCTGCGCTTATTCGGACTATTGTCCTCATCTTTATTGTATCTGCTACAATGAAGCAGTTTCTCTGAATGTTTGAGATGAGCTTTGAGGATTAGTATTATCTGCGGTATTCGGACTATTGTCCTCATCTTTATTGCTATTCGTGTATACCCATATGAAAAGAGTTCTCTGAAATGTTTGAGAATGAGGGTTGAATGATTAGTAATTCATCCTGCCCGTTA
>CM042173.1:15142530-15145030 GCA_023376005.1 Doryteuthis pealeii
AAAAGAGAGGATTCCGAATTTCAACCATATATAATCGTGTACTTGGTCGACCTTGATTTATGATCACGAAACAATTAAAATATTACATTGATACACGCTTTGAAGAACAGCAGTTCGCTCATTGTCACTTTCCATTAATGTCCGAATTTCAACCATATATACTCGTAGTATTGGTCGAGCTCTTGATTTATGATCACGGAACATATTAAAATATTTTATACCTTGGAAGACAAGCACTTGCTCATTCGTTCCTTTCTATTTATGTCCGAATTTCAACCATATATACTCGGTGTTTGGTCGACCCTTGATTTAATGATACGAACAATTCTCTTTTAATTTTTTAAGTGAAAAAGAACCCGAACCTTTTCCGTTTCCTTTTCATTTTAGAAGAAAATTCTGGACTTGCAGATGCGGTAACACATATTGCAAGGGAAATTCCCTATCTGCATTTGGTACGTTCACGACGGCGAAGACGTCGCCGCTCTGAAGCGCTGTTAATCTCAATATTGAGTCGCTTAACTCCTGTGCGGTAGACGTCTCACCAACTCTGTCTGTTGGAGGCCAGATCTTCCAGAATTGAAGGTGTGATGGTGTATTTCTTTAGCGTTGTCTTAATATGGTCTTTGAACTGCTTTTGAGGGGCGGTCGGAGAGGCCCCCTCCGATCAATCGCTGTCACGTCAAGCCTAGCACTATATGATATTTTCCCAAACCCTATTGCCCCTTATGGTAAGCCCCAATCCTTTTTATCATAATGGGTGCTAGAAGGCGGTGGCTGCGGGTCTACATGTCCTGTAAATGACGTTAAACTCTATCTGATGGTGAGGTTCCCAGTTTTTTGGAGTTTGGGAATGTGGAGCACCCCTTCATCACACATTGCTCCCTGGTCCACTCTGACCAGGATTGGTAGTACCTGTTAGGGTCCCATCTATGGGTTAAATAGAAAAATGTATTTATAAAAAAAATTGTATTTATCCATTAAGAAGAATATTAAAAATTGTATTATCCATTAAGAATTGATTTATTTTCAAAACTTTATCGGCATTAAATGACCCACTGAGGTTGATATGCCGTAAAACAAAACAATCCAAAAATAATGGCATATATTACAGCCCCAGTTGATAGGTGGGTAATTCCATGTCAAGTCACCCAGAAAAAAGTTACATTGTCACCTACATCCTTCAATTTTTCTGATTTTTTTAACATTAGACAATCCCCAAAATTTGAGCTTCCAATTCCAAAAATTGGCGGAGTTATGTCGATGTTTAGCTCTCCAAATTTGGTGGTGTTGGTGAAAAATTGTGTGCAATCTATTTATTGATGTAAAATGAGTTCTAGAGCTTCCCTACTACTATAATTTAGTTTATAAAAGCATTTTTGTCAATGAAATTCAAAAATGCTATCAAAAAGTTTTAAATTCAACCAATTTTAAGTTATTGATGATTTCTGATTTTTTCCTAGCAAGATCAATATCTCGATGTGGCACTGCATCTATGACAAACATTTTTTTCTATTATTATTTCACATATATTGAACATTAATTGTATCAAAAAGATAGTTTGGTGTTTGCTCAGATACGAAGCTATATCAGTTAAAATTTTGCAAATCAGAAATCATCAATAACTTAAAATTGATTAACTTTTTTTTTTTAAATTGACAGTATTTTTGGATTTTTGAGGCTAAAATGCTCTTAGAAACCAACTTTTAGGAGTAGGGAAGCTCTAGAACTCATCTTACAGACAAAAATAGATTACAAAAAGTTGCCATTTTTCGCGATAACCTACCCAAATTTGGAGTTTTTGTCGACTTTTAGAATTAAATAACTCCACCAATTTTGAAGTTCAAAATTTTAATAAATTTCTTCAAAGAAATGTTGATGTTATAATGATTCCATTTCATTTCCAACCCCTGTTTGATTATTTCTCATTTAGTAGCACACACACACACACACACACACACATACATCTCTCTCTCTCTCTCTCTCTCTCTCTCTCTCTCTCTCTCGTATATGCCCTACATATGAACATTAATGGGTATGTCCCAATCCTCATAAATACGGGAGTATTATGCTGACTGAGTAGTCTTATACCACTAGCAGTGGTTTACCATCTGCATGCCGCTGTCAAGTATTGTATTTTCTCAATGTTATAAAGATTCCATTTCATTTCCAATCTCTGTTTGGTTATTTCTCATTTAGTAACCTTTGTTAGGTTACAACAATTTGGCATTTGCTTATTTAGGTGGTTTATGTGTCATCCCAAATCTGTCATTTCTATTTCAAAGTGGCGTCTTGAGGATCGTTTAGTTTGATGTTTAAGGGTAAGTGGTTTAAGTCGCTTTATCCATTTATCTTCATGTGCGTCTATTATCTCCGTAATATTGTCTAATGGATTTGTCGATTCTTTCTGTTGTGGTGAACTTTGTATTTCGTGACCGTTTGAGCGGAAATGTTGTATTACAAGTATAAGTTTGTTGTAATACATAGATTTGATTATGTGCCA
>CM042173.1:15150030-15187530 GCA_023376005.1 Doryteuthis pealeii
GAAGGAAGGAAGGAAGGAAGGAAGGATGAAGGAGAAGAAAGAAAGGAAGGAAGAAAGAAAGGAAAGAAGGAAGGAAGGAGAAAGAAAGAAATAAAGATGGAAGGAAAGGAAGCAAGAAGGAAGGATAAGAAAGAAAGAAAGAAAGAAAGAAAGAAAGAAAGAAAGAAAGAAAGAAGAGGGTGGAAGGAGAAAGGAAGGAAGGGAGGAAGGAAGGAAGGCAGGAGACAGAAAGAAGAAAGAAAAGAAAGGATGGAAGGAAGGAAGAAAGAAAGAAAGAAAGAAAGGAAGGAAGAAGAAAAAAGCAAGAATGAAGGAAGAAAGAAAGGAAGAAAGAAAGAAAGAATGGAAAGAAGGGAGAAAGGAAGGAATAAAGAAGAAAGGAAGGAGAGAAAGAAAGAAGGAAGGAAGAAAAAGAAAGGAAGGAAGGAAAGGAGAAAGAAAGAAAGAAAGAAAAAAAGAAAGAAAGAAACAGACAAAGGGGACACGAAGCAAGAGAAAAAAATGAATAACATCAGAAAGAAAGATATAGAAAAAGTGAAAAACAAGAAGAACGAAAGAATAATCCGAAGAGAAAGAGAAGAAAGGAAAGAAAGAAAGAAGAAAGAAAGGAAAGAAAGATCCGGAAAAGAAAAAGTAAAAAGAAAGAAAAGAGAAGACCGAAGAGAAAATTTAGAATAACGAAGAATTCCCACTTATACCAAAATAAGTAAAAATAGAAGAAAGAAATAAAAATCCTGAAGACAAAAAGAAAAAAGGAAAGAAAGAAAAAAAGAAAGAAAGAAAGAAAGATCCCGAAAAGAAAAAGAAAAAATTTAAAAAATAACAAGAGAAACTGCAGAATAACTAAGAATGCTCGCTTATACCAAAGTAAGTAAAAATAGAAGAAAGAAATAATCCAGAAGAGAAAGAGAAGAAAGGAAAGAAAGAAAGAAAGAAAGATCCCGAAAAGAAAAAGAAAAAAGAAAAGACCGAAGAGAAAATGCAGAATAACTAAGAATTCTCGCTTATACGAAAATAAGTAAAAATAGAAGAAAGAAAGAAAAATCTCGATGAGAAGGGAAGAAAGACAGAAAGAAAAAAAGAAAGAAAGAAAGAAATAAAGAAAGAAAGATCCCGAAAAGAAAGAGAAAAAAGAAAAGAAAAGAAGACCGAAGAGAAACTGCAGAATAACGAAGAATTCTCGCTAGTATCAAAATAAGTAAAAAATAGAAGAAAAAAGAAAAAATCCTTAGAGAAAGAGAAAAGAAAGAAAGAAAGAAAGAAAGAAAGAAAGAAAGAAAGAAAGAAAGAAAAATCCCGAAAAGAAAAAGAAAAAAGAAAAGAAAAGAAGACCGAATAGTTTCTTAAACTGCAGAATAACCAAGAATTGTCGCTTATACAAAATAGTAAAATAGAAGAAAGAAAGAAAATCCTGATGAGAAAGAGAAAAAAAGGAAAGAAAGAAAGAAAGAAAGAAAGAAAGAAAGATCACGAAAAGAAAAAAGAAAAGAAAAGAAAAGAAGGCCGAAGAGAAACTGCAGAATAACGAAGAATTCTCGCTTGTACCAAAATAACTAAAAATAGAAGAAAGAAAGAAAAATCCCGATGAGAAAGAGAAAAAAGGAAAGAAAGACAGAAAGAAAGATCCCGAAAAGAAAGAGAAAAAATAGAAAAGGAAAAGAAGACCGAAGAGTTTCTTAAACTGCAGAATAACGAAGAATTGTCGCTTATACGAAAATAAGTGAACATAGAAGAAAGAAAGAAATAATCCCGAAGAAAAAGAGAAAAAAGGAAAGAAAGAAAGAAAGAAAAAAGAAAGAAAGAAAGATCACGAAAGGAAAAAGAAAAAAGAAAAGAAGGCCGAAGAGAAACTGCAGAAGAATTCCCACTTATACCAAAATAAGTAAAAATAGAAGAAAGTAGAAAAAATACCGAAGAGAAAGAAAAAAAGAAAGAAAGAAAGAAAGAAAGAAGGAAAGAAAGAAAGAAAAGAAAAAGAAAAAAAGAAAAGAAAAGGAAATAAGGCTGAAGAGAAAATATACCAAAATAAGTAAAAATAAAAGCAAGAAAGAAATAATCCCGATGAGAAAGAGAAAAATGAAAGAAAGAAAGAAAGAAAGAAAGAAAGAAAGAAAAGAAAGATCCCGAAAAGAAAAAGAAGAAAAAACATAACAAGAGAAACTGCAGAATAACAAAGAATTCTCGCTTATACCAAAGTAAGTAAAAATAGAAGAAAGAAAGAAAAATCCTGAAGACAAAGAGTAAAAAAAAAAGAAGAAAGAAAGAAAGAAAGAAAGAAGAAAGAAAGATCCCGAAAGAAAAGAAAAAAGAAAAGACCGAAGAGAAAATGCAGAATAACTAAGAATTCTCGCTTATACCAAAATAAGTAAAAATAGAAGAAAGAAAGAATCCCGAAGAGAAAGAGAAGAAAGGAAAGAAGAAAGAAAGACAGAAAGAAAGATAGAAAAGAAGAAAGAAAGAAAGATCCCGAAAAGAAAAAAGAAAGAAAAGACAAGAAGACCGAAGAGAAACTGCAGAATAACGAAGAATTTTCGCTTATACCAAATAAGTAAAAATAGAAGAAAGAAAGAAAAAATCCTGAGAAGAAAAGAAAAAGGAAAGAAAGAAAGAAAGAAAGAAAGAAAGAAAGAAAGAAAGATCCCGAAAAGAAAGAGAAAAAAAAGAAAGAAAATAAGACCGAAGAATTTCTTAAACTGCAGAATAACGAAGAATTGTTCGCTTATACGAAAATAAGTGAACATAGAAGAAAGAAGAAATAATCCGAAGAAAAAGAGAAAAAGGAAAGAAAAGAAAGAAAGAAAAAAGAAAGAAAGAAAGATCACGAAAGGAAAAAAAAAAGAAAAGAAGGCCGAAGAGAAACTGCAGAAGAATTCCCACTTATACCAAAATAAGTAAAAATAGAAGAAAGTAGAAAAAATACGAAGAGAAAGAAAGAAAGAAAGGAAGAAAGAAAGAAAGAAAGAAAGAAAGAAAAATCACGAAAAAAAAAAGAAAAGAAGGCCGAAGAGAAACTGCAGAAATTCCACTTATACAAAATAAGTAAAAATAGAAGAAAGTAGAAAAATACCGAAGAGAAAGAAAGAAAGAAAGGAAGAAGAAAGAAAGAAAGAAAGAAGAAAGAAAATCACGAAAAAAAAAAGAAAAGAAGGCCGAAGAAAACTGCAGAAGAATTCCACTTATACAAAATAAGTAAAATAGAAGAAAGTAGAAAAAATACCGAAGAGAAAGAAAAAAGAAAGGAAAGAAGAAAGAAAGAAAGAAAGAAGAAAGAAAATCACGAAAAGGAAAAAGAAAGAAGGCCGAAGAGAAACTGCAGAAGAATTCCCACTTATACCAAAATAAGTAAAAATAGAAGAAAGAAGAAAAAATACCGAAGAGAAAGAAAGAAAGAAAGGAAAGAAAAAGAAAGAAAGAAAGATTCCGAAAAGAAAAAGAAAAAAGAAAAGAAAAGAAAATAAGGCTGAAGAGAAAATATACCAAAATAAGTAAAAATAAAAGCAAGAAAGAAATAATCCAGATGAGAAAGAGAAAGAAAGAAAGAAAGAAAGAAAGAAGAAGAAAGAAAGAAGGCTCCCGAAAAGTAAAGAAAAAAGAAAAGAAGAGAAAATAAGGCTGAAGAGAAAATATACCAAAATGAGTAAAAATAGAAGAAAGAAAGAAATAATCTCGATGAGAAAGAAAGAAAGAAAGAAAGAAAGAAAGAAAGAAAGATAGATAGATCCCGAAAAGAAAAAGAAAAAAGGAACAAATAACAAGAGAAACTGCAGAATAACAAAGAATTCTCGCTTATACCAAAAAAAGTAAAAATAGAAGAAAGAAAGAAAAATCCCTAAGACAAAGAGAGAAAAAAGAAAGAAAGAAAGAAAGAAAGATCGCGAAAAGAAAAAGAAAAAGAAAAGAAAAGAAGACCGAAGAGAAAATTTAGAATAATGAAGAATTCTTGCTTATACCAAAATAAGTAAAAACAGAAGAAAGAAAGAAAAATACTGAAGACAAAGAGAAAAAAGGAAAGAAAGAAAGAAAGAAAGAAAGAAAGAAAGAAAGAAGGAAAGATCCCGAAAAGAAAAAAAAGAAAAAAAATACGACTGAAGAGAAACTGAGAATAACGAAGAATTCTTGCTTATACCAAAATAAGTTAAATAGAAGAAAGAAAGAATAATCCGAAGAGAAGAAAGAAAGAAAGACAGAAGAAGAAAGAAAGAAAGAAAGAAAGATCCCGAAAAGAAAGAAAAAAGAAAGAAAAGGAAAAGAAGACCGAAGAGTTTCTTAAACTGCAGAATAACGAAGAATTGTCGCTTATATCAAAATAAGTGAACATAGAAGAAAGAAAGAATCCCGAGAGAAAGAGAAAGAAAGAAAAAGAAAAAGAAAGAAGAAAGAAAGAAAGAAAGTTCCGAAAAGAAAAGAAAAAAGAAAAGAAAAGAAAGGAAAAGAAGACCGAAGAGAAATGCGGAATAACGAAGAATTCCCACTTGTACCAAAATAAGTAAAAATAGAAGAAAGAAAGAAAGAATCCCGAAAAGAAAAAGAAAAAGGAAAGAAAAAAGGATCCCGAAAATAAAAAGAAAAATAAAGAAAAGAAGAGAAAATAAGGCTGAAGAGAAAATATACCAAAATAAGTAAAATAGAAGAAAGAAAGAATAATCCCGATGAGAAAGAGAAGAAGAAGAAAAAAAGAAAGAAAAAAAGATCCCGAAAAAAAAAGAAAAAGAAGAAAAGGAAAAGAAGACCGAAGAGTTTCTTAAACTGCAGAATACCGAAGAATTGTCGCTTCTATGAAAATAAGTAAAACTCGATAAATCTTGGAAGATGCTTAAGGAAAGGATTTTCATATAAACTAAACGGACGCCGAAACTGGCGAATAGATGAAACACGCAAACGCAACAACTGCTAAGTTGAAAGGAAAGAGAAACGACGTTGTTTGCCAGAGAATAAAGAGACGCCCCACAAAAACGTATTGAGACGTTCGTTTCGCTTTCTTTATGGAACACGTACGCCAAGCGAGACTCACGCTGAGATGTCGGCTTTATGAAATAAAAGCAGTAACACGTAGCTAGAAAACGACTGACTCCATCGTTTCACTGTACCAACAGACTACCTTGATTTTCTTCTTTTTCTTTTTCTTTTTCTTTTTTCTTTTCTGTTGCTTTTTCTTTCTGTTCGTTAGTTCGGCTAAGTCGAGTGGCTGGCGGCGGCTTTTCACTGGTATTCAGTCTTTCGAGTCGGACCAGTAATAATAAGTCAGTTATTACTGTAGTCGGCTTCCGTAGAGTTTCGAACGCGTTCGTTGCACACTGATCTATAAAAAAAAAAGAAAAAATGTTGCGGGAAGATGAGGAGAGGGAAGAGGTAAAGAGAAGAAGGGAGGTGCCACTTTGTAAGGTAAGAGTTGGTAGAAAAGAGAGACAGAGACAGAGACAGGGACAGAGGAAGAGGGAGAGAGGAGAGAGAGAGAGAGAGAGAGTATAAGTCGGCCGATTTGACATGCAAGATATACCTATAACTATAGATGCTGCTACTTGAACTACGATATCTGACCTGCTGTAAAGCGGCGGCGGTTTAACGCGCCAATATAAGAATAAACTACTACACTGCTCTAAGAACTACTTATTTTTTTTCCCAATGCATTTCTATAGTAAACCGTATCCAATGAATTTTCTCTAGTAAAACACATTCAATGAAATTTCTATAGTAAAAACTGTATCCAATTAATTTCTATAGTAAACACATTCCAATGAATTTCTAAGTAAACCGTATCAAAGCATTCTATAGTAAATTCCTTTTTCAATGAATTCTATAGTAAAACACATTCAATGAATTTCTATATAAACCGTATCCAAAGCATTTCATAGTAAAACCGTAAATTTTCTATAGTAAAACCATTCCAATGAATTTCATAGTAAAACTGTATAAGAAAAACTACTACCTGCTCTAAGAATACTTTTTTATACTATATAGTTAGTATTTTTTTTTCTCAATGCATTTCTATAGTAAAACCGTATCCAATGCATTTCTATAGTAAATCCTTTTCAATGATTTCTATAGTAAAACACATTCATGAATTTCTATATAAAACAGTATCCAATGTATTTCTATTAGTAAAATCGTATCCAATTAATTTCTATAGTAAAACACATTCCAATGAATTTCTATAGTAAAACCGTATAAGAAAAACTACTACAAACTGCTAAGAATACTTATTTTATACTATACTAGTTTTTTTTCCAATGCATTTCTATAGTAAAACGTATCCAATGTATTTCTATAGTAAAATCGTATCCAATTAATTTCTATAGTAAAACACATTCCAATGAATTCCTATAGTAAAACAGTATCAATGTATTTCTATAGTAAAATCGTATCCATTAATTTCTATAGTAAAACACATTCCAATGATTCCTATAGTAAAACAGTATCAATGTATTTCTATAGTAAAATCGTATCCAATTATTTCTATAGTAAAACACATCCAATGAATTTCCTATAGTAAAACAGTATCCAATGTATTTCTTATAGTAAATCGTATCCAATTAATTTCTATAGTAAACACATTCCAATGAATTCCTATAGTAAAAAACAGTATCCAATGTATTTCTATAGTAAAACGTATCAATTATTTCTATAGTAAAAACACATTCCAATGAATTCCTATAGTAAACCGTATCCAATTATTCTATAGTATAAAAATTTGAATATAGTAAAACAGTATCCAATGTAATAGTCGTATCCAATTAATTTCTATAGTAAAACACATTCCAATGAATTCTATAGTAAACGTATCCAATTAATTTCTATAGTAAAATCGCATCCAATTAATTTCTATAGTAAACACATTCCAATGAATTTCTATAGTAAAAAGGTATCCAAAGCATTTCTATAGTAAAACCCTTTCAATGAATTTCTATAGTAAAACACATTCCAATGAATTTCTAGAGTAAAACCATATTCAATCAATTTCTATATTAAAGTCCTTTCCAAAGAATTTCTATAGTAAATCCGTATCCAAAGCATTTCTATAGTAAAACCGTATCCAATTAATTTCTATAGTAAAACTCTTTCCAATGAATTTCTATATTAAAACGCTTTCCAATGCATTTCTCTAGTAAAAGTATTTCCAATGCATTTCTCGGACCATATAACCTTTACGCACCTCTTTTTGATCTCGATTAAGAAAGGACATGTTTTTCATTTACACTGTCAATATCCGGTTGTTTGTTAGGGGTTAGGGTTAGGGTTTAGGGTTAGGGTTAGGGGTTAGTTTTATGATTTTTTAAAATCTAAAAATCGTCTGTTAAAACAACCGGATATTGAGGGAGTAAATGAAAAACATGTCCTTTCTTAATCGAGATCAAAAGGAGGTGCCTAAGGGTCATATGGTCCCATTTCTCTAGTAAAGGTCGTTCCAATGCATTTTTCTTGTAAAAGTCTCTCCAATAAAATTCTATAGTAAAAACCTTTCCAAAGAATTTCTATAGTAAAACCCTTTACAATTAATTTCTATAGTAAAACCCTTTCCAATGAATTTCTATTATAAGACCCATTCCAATGAATTTCTATTGTAAAGGCCTTTCCCATGCATTTCTCTAGTAAAAGTATCTCCAATGTATTTCTATAGCAAAACCCTTTTCAATGAATTTCTATAGTAAAAACCATATCCAATGAATTTCTATATTAAAACACTTTCCAATGAATTTCTATAGTAAAACCATATCCAAAGCGTTTCTATAATAAAATCCTTTTCAATGAATTCCTAGAGTAAAACACATTCCAATGAATTTCTATAGTTAAACCATATCCAATGAATTTCTATATTAAAATCCTCTCCAAAGAATTTCTATTGTAAAACATATTCCAATGAATTTCTATAGTAAAACCGTATCCAAAGCATTTCTATAGTAAAATCCTTTTCAATGAATTTCTAGAGTAAAACACATTCCAATGAATTTCTATAGTAAAACAGTAACCTATACATTCATATGGTTGAAATAATTCCAATATATTACTATAATAAAGTCATTTCTAATGCAATTCTTTAGCAAAACCATGTTCGATATACACCTTTAGTAAAAAGTCTTTTTAATGCAATTCTATAGCAAAACCGTATTCAATATACACCTTTAGTAAAAAGCCTTTCTAATGCATTTCTATGGTAAAACCATTTCCAATGCATTTCTAAAGTTAAAGCGTATCCGATGAATTTATATTGTAAAATCCTTTCCAATGCATGTAAATCGTAAAGCCCTTTCCAATGCATTCGCATATTAAAAACCTCTGCATTTCTCTGGTAAAAGACCTTTCCAAGTAATTTCTATAATGAACTGATGTCCAATGCATTCATATAATAAACCCTTTTTCCATACATTTCTATAATAAAACCCTTTCCCATTCATTCCTACACAAAAATAACTTTCTAATGCATTTCCATAGTAAAACCCTTTCCAATGCATCCGTATATTTTAAGGAAAACCCTTCCTAATGCATTTCTATAGTAAAATCCTTTCCTGTGTATTCTTTTAATGAAACCCTGTCTAACACATTCATCTATATAGAAAAACAATTTCCAATGCTTTTCTATAGTAAAACCCTTTCCAATGCATTCCTATATTAAAAACATTTTCCCCGCATTCCTATAATAAGATCCTTGTCCATAGATTCATATTGTAAAACCGTTTTCTATATATTTCTATAGTAAAACACTTTCCAATGCATTTTTATATTAAAATCCTTTCCAATGCATTAATATATTAAAAATCTTTCCAATGCATTTCTATAATGAAGCCATGTCCATGGATTCATATAATAAAACCGTTTTCTATATATTTCTATAGTAAAACATTTTCCAATGCATTTTTATATTAAAATCATTTCCAATGCATTGATATATCAAAAATCTTTCCAATGCATTTCTATAATGAAGCCATGTCCATGGATTCATATAGTAAAACCGTTTCTTATATATTTCTATAGTAAAACACTTTCCAACGCATTTCTATATTAAAGTCCTTTCCAATGCATTTTTATAAAACACTTTCCAATGCCTTTCTGTAGTAAACCTCTTTCCAATGCATCCATATAGTAAAACCCTTTTCTATATATTTCTATTGTTAAAACCTTTTCTATGTATTTCTATAGTAAAACCATTTCCAATGCATTTCTATGACAAATCATAAATATCTGACATACTCAGAGAACAGCGGTTAACTCGCTAATATACGAAATCGTTAATCACGAGTTCACCCGCTAGCTAGCAATCCTCTACAACCTCGTGCTTGAGCAATCGAGTAAACATGTCAGAAACTGAACTACTACTACCTACCTTAGGGTAGCAGTTTCATTTTAGTTATCTAAGTCTGGCATAGGGATGAATTAGGGAGGCATCCAGTGTAGCTATACTGCTGTAATAATCTGTCGCACTATCAAGCTAACGTCTAGGGACATAGGGAAGCACCTAGGTACTTTATCTAGCTGAATCTAGAATAAGCCACTCGGTGAGGATCGAGCTCACTACATTGCTGTAACAGTCTTCTATGCGAGTTTACTAATATTTACCTCGTGGCTTGGTCTACCACAATCAGTCAGATTCAAGGTCACAAGTATAAGACATTCATTGAGGATCGAACTTGTGAATAATCCCAAAGATAAGGTCTCAAAAATATTTAGA
This sequence comes from Doryteuthis pealeii, assembly GCA_023376005.1. NCBI lineage: Eukaryota > Metazoa > Mollusca > Cephalopoda > Myopsida > Loliginidae > Doryteuthis > Doryteuthis pealeii. The sequence continues at coordinate 15,159,692 of CM042173.1, forward strand.
AATCACAGAAACGTTTATTGTTTATTGCTATTGATGTTTACATCATTTTAAAGTTTGAAAATGTTTCTATTTTTCTGCATAATTGCCATTTCGGTCGATTCACTTTTGTAGGCGTTGCGGCAATTTTTGTATGCCCATATCATACCAGCTCAACGCTATGTCGTTGAGGAAGAATTGAAACTGGTCTTAGTTGCATACAACCACCTGCGGACGTTTTTGATATCCATGCACGACTCACCATACACTTCCGTTAATTGGCAATGAATTTCAATCGGTATAATGTCTTTTGCGTTCAAAAACAAATAACTACGTTGGTTGGTTGGTCGGTTGGTTGGTTGGTTTATTGGTTGATTGGGTTTTACGGTACATCAACCCATTGGGTTATTTTATACCGAAGACGTTTTGTTTTATTCTTTCTTGATGAGTACTCATTTTTAAACACATTTTAAACCCATGGTTTTCTATTTAACCCATAAATGGGACCCTAACAGGTGCTTCCACTCTGGGTCAAAGTGGACCTGGGAGTAATGGCGAAGATGGGGTACTCCACATTCCCCGAGTTCCAGAACTGGAACTTCACCATCAGATAGTTTAACGCTATACTCAAGACAAGAATAACTACGTGAACTCCACAATTGGCAGTAGCGTCAATCAGTAGCCTCGATTAGAAATAACTGCCAAGCAAGGTTCCTAATTCGATACCGGCCCTCGCCAACTCAGCGTATGAGTAGCACAGGGATATGTGTGGTAAAGTAAGGAGCTGATGGTAGGTGTGGCGCTTCACCTCAGACGCAAAAACAATCTCCTTTGTCTAGCGCTAGTGAAAGGGGGATAGACTCCCTCGCTGATTGGCTGATACCGACATTAGGCCACCCCGACGACTTTTAATTACTGTTTGCTTATAAAGTTACAATCTCCTTATTATAATGGAGATTCGGTGACAGTCTGTAACCGAATCTACGTCACTGATTACGTCACAATACCCTCGGAAATTCCCTAAGTTTATCAATAACTATTTAATTCACAATTAAAATCATTAATACATAGAATAAATCTTATTTATTAATGATGTTTGTATGAAAATCTGAGTTAGATTTGCCTCGAAACTGCCCATGTTATTAGTGCGTTTAAAATCCTGCAATATGTCTTATATATCACTAAGAAATAAAGGTCTATATGATATATGGTATGGTTGATTTGCATAGTGGTTTTAACAAAATTGAGTTTAATAAATAATTACTTGGTATTATTCATCTCTAATATTATTGTTTTATTCCCCAACGTATTAAAATCAATCCTATGAATGATTTTATATATAAACCAATTAAAATATAATCGAAATAAGTGCAATCTTTTTTATACGTTCTTATTTAATTTCGCCTGTGTTTCTAATTTGATACGTTTTATTACATTAAAAGATACTTAAGACCGGAGGGCGCATATTCTTGCAAGTAAGAATAAAATGGAACATCATGTTGTCTTTTTTCTTGAGAGCACCTCCTGTCCCTGAACCAGAATTTACCGAACTGTAAAAAGAGTAAGATAACACTTTGAATTTGAAAACATCAATATTATGTTTTGGCCAACCCACCCTCCTGATCTCAATCCAATTAAGAATCCTTGGAAGATCATCAGTGATAGGCTTCGAGACATGAAATCAATGAAAGTGATTGATTTTTGTCAGACATTGCAGAAGGAATTGGACGAAATCACGCCAGAAGATTCCAACCATTTAGTGAAGCCGCGTGTCCATAGAAGTGCAGAATTAATTAAAATCCATATCCTATGGTTGCTTGTTTTACGGCATATTAACCCTTTTCGTGTCATGCCGAATCAAGTCATTTTGATAAACAAAGAACACAGGTTGCTTACAGTAACCGCTGTTGCGTATGTAAGTAAGTAAATTCGTCGGGGCGGCCTAAAGTCGGTATCAGCCAATCAGCGAGGGGGTCTATACCCTTTTCACTTGCGCTAGACCAAGGAGATTATTTTAGCGTCTGAGGTGGAGCGCCACACCTACCATCAGTTCCTTACTTTACCGCACAAATCTCTGTGCTACTTATACGCTGAGTTGGCGGGGGTCTGGTGGGAACCGGTACTTTGACCGTGACTTGACCGTAATCCCGTATTCATCTTGATATAATACATCAAAATTAAGTCAATATAGTTAATTTAATTTGTATATGCATTCCTATAGGAAAAAATAGAGGGGGAAAATTTTTTGTTGAGGGGTGGGGAAGAAGCGAGTCCAACGTCTTCTCGCAGGCTCAACTTTCTTTTTGCAAACACCGACTTCTTCTTCTTCTTCTTCTTCTTCTTCTTCTTCTTCTTCTTCTTCTTCTTCTTCGTCGTCGTCGTCGTCGTCAAAATCCTCTAGCAACTACCGTAGCAACACTCGTTTCTGCACTCCCTACTTCTGGGTGTTTCCTTCTATTTATCCACAGGTCTGCTTCTATCATCCGGGCGTCTGTGCTTCACATGCGGGACTGTCAACTCAACCCCAGTTGCCGGAATGCCCGCAGCTATCATCCGGGCATCTGGCGTTCACATACAGAACAGTGGTATCTCGATGCCGGTGCCCGCGACAAAGTGTCACTTTTTCGCATTCTGAAGAACGGGGGTTCGATCTTAGGTCAGTCCTACACGCCAGGCAAAGCCTAGTCTGCTTCATTCGAGAATACGGCAAGTTTTCATGCCTGCCACTCAACTCGTGTTCTCTGTCACAATTCCTGATTTTATTCTCTAAGTTTATGCGCTTCAATTTTTGTAATAAACAATTTTTTTTCTGTACTATTTGGATTATTGTCCTCATCTTTATTGTTATCTACACAACGTTTCGACTGATGTGCCCTCCGGACTTCTTCAGGCATTGGATACATGGTACAACGGATATAAGCGTTGAGTTATTACAATTCTAAGTGACAGTTATCTCTAGGCTGCAGGTGAAATCCTGGCCAAGGGCGACAGTAAGATAGTATAATTAACACAGCTTAACACTTGTACCTGATCATGGTTAACAGTCTACCCGTGAGAACACTCTATCCGTGGAGGGAATAAAGGGTTCGGTTCAAAGTTTCGTGAAGGCTTCCGATTACGGCATGAAGGCTCCCAAGTTAAGGTTCCCAAGTATGACAAGAAATGTCTGAAGAAGGCCGGAGAGCACATCAACCGAAACGTTGTGTAGATAACAATTGCCCGAATAATCCAAATACAAATTATCAAGTCTCATCTAAAAAATTAAGAGACATTTTAAATCTACGAGGGTGAGACAAAGGTTTTGCAATAGTTTAGTTACAGGATGCACATTTCGGCAACTCTGGTTTTGGTTTGTGTTGTTTTACGGCATATCAACCTCAGTGGGTCATTTAATGCCGATTAAGTTTTGAAATGAATTAATTCTTAATAGAGACAAAAAAAATTTTTATAAATACATTTCTCTATTTAACCCATACATGGGACCCTAACAGGTACTACCACTCCAGGTCAGAGTGGACCAGGTAGCAATGGTGATGAAGGGGTGCTTCACATTCTTCAAACCTCCAGAACTGGAACCTCACCATCAGATAGTTTAACGTCATTCCCAGGACATGTAGACTCTCAGTCACCGCCTTCTAGCATTTATATGATAAAAAGGGTTGGGGCTTGCCATAAGAGCAATAGAGTTGGGGCAATCATATAGATGCTAGGGCTGGACGTGACCAGCCGATTGATCGGAGGGGGCCTCTCCGACTGCCCATCTAGCCTAAGTAAGGCAACTCTGGATGGTTTTGTCATGGTCGTAAATGTAGCGAACCACACTAGAATTTAACATGCCGAGCTTGCCTAATTCTCGCTATCATTCTTATTGATTATTGATAACATAAACAAAGGGTAATCACTCTTGACTGATAAATTATTTATCTATTGATCTACTAGGAAAAAAGACGGGGGTAGGGTTAGTGTAGCAGTTCCCTGGTAATATTTTCTGGTGATGTATTGATGACACGAAGACGATTGATGTTGAACGTAGAATATTTTATTTACTTCCAAACACCGTGAAATGCTGAAATAAAATGGGGTATAAAACAATTACTAATTTACAAAAAGGGTCTTTAACAAATGCCAGCAACTTCACGGGAAAATTGGAAAGAAACATACCTGTGCGCCGTTACCAGTACCAAGAACTAACTAAAAGACTAAAGTTCTAATTTTAGGACGATATTTTCCACACAACCTTTTTGCTGCATCAGCCAGGCGGAAGTCCCTATTTTGCCCTAAGGAAACCTGTTGACCTTCCCATAATGCAATTCAGGCTCTGCGAGTCCCTCTCTTATGAGACCCTAACAGAGTTGTTTCCCTTACACTGTCCAAATTTAAGGGTATATTTTTAGGGTAAAAAATAAATATATCTAACTATTAGGCGCACTCAAAGGCGACAGCTACAGTTAGGGTAGGGTTAGGGTTAGTTTAATCGGAAAATAAATAAATGATTTATCAGTCAAGAGTGGTTCCCCTTTGATCATGTTAGACTCATAGGAAATGACTGTATTATTTTTCCTATTTTGCTGTATTAATTTAAATTTTTTTTCTATTTTTACTTCTATTTATATTTTCCGCGGGTAAATATATTTCTGTAACACATATTATTTTATATTTATTATTATATTTACTAGCAAATAAATGCACTCTCCGGGTGCAAGTATTTAAGTTTTAATGTAATAAAATATTGTATTAAATTAGAAAGGCTAATCAAACTAAATAAGAATACAGATAAAAAGATTTGAAACAGAGGGAGTATAATAAAAGATTTGAAACAGAGGGAGTATAATAACAAATGGAACAACTGAAACTTACTCTTCCATCATTCTCGTCTTTCATTGTTATTTTTTCTAATTTAAGTATTTAGTTATAAGAGGAAGTAAAGAATAAAATAACAGTTATTTTATCTTGTTAATGGATTTCATTTAAGATTCATTGAAGAGATTTTTGCTTATATTCATTAAAATAAAACCAAACAGTTGGAAATCAATAATACTAAGCACATATTTATTAAATTCGATTTTTTAATATTAATATGCAAATTAGCCTTCCCATTCACACTGTAAACCGCTATTTTGTTGTATATATAAATATAATTGCATGTTGAGTAGTATGTAGACATAGTTAACAGTATTAATAATGTAAGACAATTTTATTAATAATTGAGGTTTAGATAAAAAATAAAATCATGGAGAATGTGATGTCAATAACTAAGAGAATTGTGACTTGAGTAGGAATATAGTTTCGGTTACAGACAGAAAAACACACAATCTCCATTATAATAAGATATTAACCAACCAACCAAAGTTAACCAGTTATGAGCATGTTCAATACTTAATTAGGTGACTACTTAAGCAACAGCAGGTACTGTAACCAAACTGAGACCTTTGTTTTTAAATGATGATGTGATTTGACATTATATGTCCTGAAAGGGGGTGGATATGCCGTCAAACAAGCCAAACAACCAATACTTAAGCAATAGCAGGTGATGAAAGCAAACTGAGACTTTGTTTATTAAAGTGCCTTAATTCGACATTAAATGATCCGAAAAGGGTTGATGTGACGTAGGACAAAACAACCAACCAACCATAATCTCTTTCTTATCACGTTCTAACCTACATCCGGCTCACTCCTTCACATCCGGATAACGCCTACACATCCGGGTCATGAGTCTTATTTCTAGAATCCGGTTGTCTTTCCATATATATATATATATATATATATATATATATATATATATATATATACGTATATACATATATATATATATATATATATATATATATATATTATATACATATATATATATATATTATAAAATGGGTACAAGAGATAACCTACTCGAGACTCCTAAACAACACCATATATATATATATTATATAATATATATATATATATATATATATATATTTTGGAGAATATGTGCTTAATTGAAGTCATAGCTAATTTTGAAAATTAATTAGTTAATAATTAATGAATTTAGGCGGGCGTATATGTTCAAAATTATGTATGACTTCAATTAAGCACATATCCTCCAAAAATTGTCGGCTAAATAAAAAAATAAACACATTTGTTTGTTTACTTAACTTCATATATATATATATATATATATATATATATATATATATAGTGTTGTTTAGGAGTCTCCTTATTCTTCTTGTAAGTATATATATTTGAGATATTTTTGTATATGTATCCGTTTTTTGGAAGTACAAATATCAGGTTTGGAGCATTAATGTGCTATATTATAATAATGTAGTTATCATAATATATTCATCTGTGAATAAATATCAGAAAACTCGGTTGTTTTTTTTTTTTTTTTTGTTTGTTTGTTTTTTTAGTTTCTTTTTATTTAGTAGTAGTGAATTTTCGGGATTGTAATTTCTCCCTTCTTCATGACTGTGAGAACAGTGGTGATTTTCTGGCTGCAGGTTGTTCTTTTTATGAGCGGATGCTGATTGGTTAGTTGGTGAGTTTGTACTGTGTGGCTCTAGTAATCTGTTAGGGGTCATGGAGTTGGTGGTAAGGGGGTATCTTGGAAATATGTGTAGGCTTTTAGTGTGCCTGTGTCTGTATTTAGCCATATTATGTGCGTGCCTAATCTAATTATCCATCTTAATTCAGCTAAGTATATTTTGGCAGCATTTATTTTTCTTTTAAACATGTTTTGTTAAACTCTACTGACAATTCTTGTCGGTCGATTTTTTGATCGATCCTTTCTAATAGTCTTTTTGATATCTGGGTGGAATTGGTGTAGCAATCCACCAAAGGTTCTATCAGGAGCGCTTTCTGCACGTCTTTGTGTCATCGTGAAAGAACCGTTGGTGGATTGCTACACCAATTCCACACAGATGGCCAGACAGAAAGGATCGAACAAAAGCACGTCCGACAAGAATTGTCAGTAGAGTTTAACAACACACACACACACACACACACACACATATATTATATTATATATATATATATATATATATATATATATATACGGATTTTTGCCAATCCACGAAGCAAATAAATTTACTTCTGGGTTAATAAAATCGAGTTAAAAAGTGCTCAATAAAAAGAGCTAAATATACGTTTTTTTAAGCGCATGTTATAAAATTCGAACTGCAGTTTCTTGCCGGAGCAATTCTTCAGGGAATAATCACTTATTCTAGTCATCTACTCTTATTAATATCCCGGCTGTATCCATTCTTAAGTACGTGGGTGTGGCACCCTACGTAATTCCAGAACCTACCTGGCTCAGTCTATGTTTATTTAAATGTCTAAATTTGTTTGTTAACTCAGATCGCGAGTTCAATATCTTCCCTGGGTCTCTGCATTCTGCTATTTTTAGTTTTTTTTAAATTTAAACACAGCATACAGGTGTTTTCGTTTCCTTTATGTGAAGGTGACCTTTTATTATTCTAAATCAACAATTTAGATTATTTGTGTCACATGTGCACGAAATAGGTCACAGTGCTATACTCGAATAGACAGGGAACACCTGGAGAAGACCGGAGGATACAGCGTCCGAAATGTTGTCTTTTTACAGAACATAATAAAGATGAGGACAACAGTCTGAAAAAAAAATAATACACATCAAGCCTCATGTTTTACAAATCTGACGATCAATATCAAACGAAGTATCCTTATCTTTAAAAGAACATAAGGGTACTATAGATTTGGATTGAATAAAAAGAAAATGGGAATCTGGAGAACACCTTTATTGCCATTGCTCCCAGTGTTGCATAGGGCCAGTCGGGTCGTAGTAGTAGTAGTTAGTAGTAGTAGTCGTCGTTAGTCCAGAAACAACATACTCGTGTGGCCTTTTTCAGAGAGAAGGAGAGAGAGAGAGAGGGGGTAAGGTCAAATTATTCTATCGTAAACCATGTCCGGTACTACTATGCGAAACCCAAACGGGGGAGCCCGGGAAGCCCCGTCTGCCTCTTACAAAGGCCCAGCCGAAAAAGACTAATTCGCTTTTGTTTTTGTTCCCGGGGTGGGGAAAGGTAACATCCGCTTCCGGTCAATACCCGGAACTTCCGTTTTTATTTTTAAATCTAGCTACGAGGTCATTCGTCAGTCAATTGCAGCCCTTCCGTTGAGTGTTTACTCTTCCAAACTTTAACCTTTGTTTTATTTCTTTTCTTCTCTTTCTCCAGAAATCCGATTCTTTTCAATCCCTAAATTCCCCGTACACCATACTAATTACGCTACACCCAGGTCCACTCTGATCCGGAGTGATAATGCCTGGTAGGATCCCATCTATGGTTTAAGTAGATAAAAATTGAATCTCTAATTTTTCTAGGGCGGATTCCGGTTTAAGCATATACATGTCTTCTCTGTCTATCCGAGCATAACAATGACCCAGCCTGGTAAATCATTTTGAATAGTTTGACTGTTGATTAAACAAGGCGTCGAAGAAATCTTGAAGATCTCATTCAAATAATGATGTCAATGTTTTTGTACGCCTATCAATCCGAGATGCGTCACGAGAAGCATCACCGTCATTAAAAAGGGGGGCCGGAACGTTGTGTTTTTACATATCACAATGAAGATGAGGACAATCGTTTGAAAAATCAAAATAAAGTACATTTGCCTGTTAGCATAGCAGTGTCTACTATCCAAGGCTTTATAACTTGCCCGTCGTAGACTAATACTTCACCTACAATTATAGACTCTTAAAACCACAAAGGTTTTAAGAGTCCAATTATATCGGCTAGCCATCTAATAATAAGCTTGAGATTTGCCGTTTCCCCTAGATAAAACGAACAGACATCACAGGTGTATAGAATATTTATAATTCGATTGACTATCGCGATGATTTCAAGAAAATCACTGTAGATTTCTATAATGATGTAAATAAAAGAAAATTATTGTTTTATGTGTTTACGTGTCCAATTTAGAGATTTAACGGTGGCTAGTCTCTCCAAATCTCTAGCAGTCTCTGTATCACCCGAAGAATCTCTCTCAATCACACGAGAACTCTTATGGGCTATATAAGAAGTCTCCTCTACTATTTGGGAGAAAATACACCCTTGAACAGCACAACATTAATATTACAATGATGACCTTTCTAACTAACCAAATCAAGTTTTGAGCTCTACCTTATGGGGAGTTTGGCCCCCTATTTAAGATAGGTGTGGCGCCGCACCTCAGACGCAAAGCAATCTCCTGGCCCTAGTGAAAAAGGGATAGAATCCCTCGCTGATTGGATGATACCGACTTTAGGCCTATGGGGTGTTTGGCCCCCTATTTACGTGCATGTGGAATTAGATACATTAAAACAATTAAGTTTTCTAAAACAAGTAATTTTACAATTGTATAAGTTAAGTTTAGAATTATGTAAACAAAAGATAATCAAATAAATATTAGTTTATAAATATTTTAGCAACAATAGAAACAATGGTTTAAATTCCATTGAAAATATGTACGCCATCGGAATGTAATAAAATCATCCGATAATTTATATCATCAGAATTCTACAGATACCAAAATTCATTCCATATTGCATCATTGCAAATCACCGGATATTTGATGAATATTTTAGCTTAAGGAACACGTAGACACTTACAAAACAATTATAAAAAGACCCATTTGGCTGAAAAGCTTCAGTTGGAAACACAACAGTTATGGCAAATGCTCCCTAACTCGACATTCGGAGCAGATGCCCCCAAATCAACACAATGGTGAGACACAAATTATATATCAGGTCTGTCTCTTATTTTCGTTTCCTATTTTCTCTCTCTCCCACTCAACACAACAAGTTTCAATTACAGACATTGTTTTAAACAAAACTGCTACAAATTTGACAACTCCAAACGAACAAAATATAAACAAAACTTAAGCACTCAGCAAACACAACCACCAACAGACACATACAGTCAGCACATCAATGAAAGAACAATTGACTATCACTATATTAATTGTAATATCTTGTATATAAAGTTGTTTCTTTTATGAATTTTATCTTCTTCTTTTGTTTTCTACGGAAACTACCAAACACCGAGCAAATTTGGTCCCTACAACCTTAATAAAAAGAGACCTTATCATAATTTTACATCTACAAGAGAAAAGCACATCTGATATGTTTTCTTCTCTACTTTAAAAAGTAAAAGTAAAGTCGACGGGGCGGCCTAAAGTCGGTATTAGCCAGTCATCGAGGGAGTCAATCCCCTTTTCAATAGCGCTAGACAAAGGAGATTGTTTTTGCGTCTGGGGTGTAGCGCCACACCTACCATCAGTTCCTTACTTTACCGCACAGATCCCTGTACTACTCATACGCTGAGTTGGCGAGGACCGGTATCGAACTAGGAAACTTGTGGTTTCTAGCTGAACGCTCTACCAACTGAGCTAAAAAAAAAAGCAATAATGAGTAAAGGTTAGAGATTTATTGATTACATATTTTTTTTATTTTGAGCTAAAATGTCCATTTTGATTTTTGTTCCACTAAAACTGGTTCAGTCTCAATTCAGTCTCGAATCTTAGGTTGTTTGATTGGATTTTACGGCATGTCAACCCTTGTTGGGTTATTTTACACCGAAGACGTTTGTTTTATTCATTCTTGTTGGGTATTCAAAATTTGTTTTTAAACTCATTTTCAAACAATTTTAAACATATTTTAACAACGCCAGGTATTATGGGAGACAGGAGACCAGCATTAAGGAAATCTAGAAAGGAACGTTATTGTGTCCCGATTACGCATTGGTCGTATAAGACTTACGCACTCCGTTATACTCAAACAAGAACAACAACATAATGTGAAACATGTCAAACACCTTTGACTGTTAAACACATATTTATAAAATGTGGATTTTTTGCTCACACCAGAAACTGTTATTTTAATGCAAATAATATGAAAGATCTTTTTGAAAAAGTCAACATAGAAGACATTCTGTCTTTTTTGAAGGAAATAAAATTATACCATAGAATATAGACATGAACCTAATCAATACTATACAACATGATCCCCAATAATGTTAAAATCGTTAATTACAAAAGTGTAAATATAGATACACATCATATATTAATTCCTAACATCTTGGCATGAAATAGCCCAAGACGGGTTGATATACCGTTAAAATCAACCAACGAAGCAACCAGCCAACCAGACAAATCTTTTTTTCTTGTCATATTTGCGACTGGGGTTGCAGGGTTGAATTTGTCCTGAACAGTAGGATTCTGTCCACGGGTGCCCTTTGCAAGATTGAGGAGATGACCTTCTTCTGTCGGTTGGTTTATTGGTTGGTTGGTTGGTTGGTTGGGTGATTTTTACGGCATGTCAACCTTTTGGGGGTTATTTTATGCTGAAGTCGTTTATTTTATTAATTCTTGATAGATATTCAAAATTAGTTTTAAACTCATTTTTTGTCTAATTAACCTATAGATGGGATCCTAACAAGTTCTGTCACTCCGTGTCAAAGTGGACCTGGGATTGTTGGCAATGAATGGTTACTCCACATTCCCCAGATCTCCAAAATTCGAAACTCACCTCTAGATTCGGTTTAATGTCATACTCGGGACACTAAATCCCTCAGTCCTTGTAACACATATATGATAAAAAGGAATGGGGGTTTGCCATAACAGTAATACGGTCAAGACATTCATATAGGTGCTAGGCCACGGCCTCTCCTGCTGATTGATCGTCTAGCCCAAATAAAAGCCAAAGTGGAGTGTATATAACACAGATTTGTTTTAATAAGAGACGCAAGAAATTCCAAAAGAAAAGATGTGTAGATTTTGCATATTGTTTTTTGTTTTCTTGCTTTTTTTCATTTAGTATTTGACAATCTGAAGAGGCGAACTTCTCTTAAAAAGGAGTTTCGTGGAAATAAATATTAATAAACCAAAATGATCGGATTGTAAGTTTTTCCTTAATATGGAATTGTAGATATTGCTCTGAATGAAATTATAAGTGTGCCATGCATTGAGCTCTCCTGAGGACTTTTAAGAATCTTATCATGTGTCTATACTAATAAAAAGAATTATACATCTATTTATCTATCTATCTATCTATCTATATATATATATAATATATATATATATATATATATATATATATATATATATATATATATTGAAAGGGTTTAATGTATATGAATTTATATATATAGTAGCCTTTATATAATTATATATATATATGTGTGTGTGTGTGTGTGTGTGTGTGTGTGTGTGTGTGCGTGTGTGTGTGTGTAAATACATATATATATATATATATATATATATATATATATATATATTCACGCTGATGGCCCAGTTAGTCGGGATTCTGACTGACTAAAAAATCAGTCGAGTCTAGATTCCAGATTGTTATATATATATATATATATATATATATATATATATATGAGAAGTAAATACACAAACGATGTGTTTTGATATGGCTCTTTTAGCCGACAATTTTTGGGAGAATATGTGCTAATTTTGAAAGTTAATTAATTAATAATTAATTAATTAGGCAGGCATACCTATTCAAATGTAAGGCTAAACAAATCTAGAAAAATCAATCTCTGTATGTACATTTCGGCCTATTAGGCCTCATCAGCACAAGGTGGTCTTCCTATCTATAGCTCCCCCCCCCCCACAAAAAATATATATATATATTATAGTTAAATTTTAACGTTAAAATTGCCTCTGAATTCGGAAAAAAATAGTCTTCAATACGCAAAAATGCAAAGTATGTCATCAATTACAAAAAAATCTAAAGGGCAGAGTAAAACCCACGACTCTGAATTTCACGGCTATGATCGTCAAATGAGCTTGTTACTCACACGTTTCCATTTTTTCTAACTATGTTGATCGTGTTTTCGTTCCTTGTAGAAATACATTACCATAGAAAGTTCCTTGTTCTGGAGTTTATGAACAATATTAAAATCGGTTTACCCAATCTGACGTAGATCGATGGATTTCTATTCTTATATGACCAATAGATTATAGATCGATATAGATAGAATTTATAGAGATATTTCGACTGCAAAATATTTTCCTGTGACAAGGACACCGTCACATTTCACTAATACCGTCCGTTTATAAAGATAATGTCAATTCCTGACACTTGACAATCCTTTACATTTTAGTTTTCATTATAATTACACATAAATATATACATGACTCTTCTGTTATATATATATAAACTAAAGAGCAAGTTTTCCATATTTGTAATAATAATATAATTTGAAAACTTATTGCCAACACATTATTAACATAAAACTACTAATTTTATTAGAAATATCCAAATGTTTGATATAAATTATTTTCAAGTAAAAAAAGACAATCATGATGTCACATTAACATCATCGGTTCCCATCTCTCTCTCTCTCTCTCTCTCTCTCTCTCTCTCTCTCTCTCTCTCTCTCTCTCTCTCTCTCTGTGTGTGTGTGTGTTATCGCTCCTGATCAGTCCTCTTCATTTCATCTCGGATACACACTAAGCTGATCAATGTCTTTACTGGTCGGTCATGAATTATTTCTATAAATTGCCTTACAGCTGGTTTGTGTAGAGTGCTCCTTCCAGGAATTGTTCAGGACTTAACTCATCATCCTTTTGTCGTTCTCATCTCGTTTGTCTACCAATCAAATCGTTGAAGTTGTTTAGTTGTGTAAGTTTTAGTTCCAAAATCGACCTACCATAATTGGTAATCATGAACTTTAGTTTAGTAAATTCCTACCATAGAATTATGCTTGCGCTTTATCTGAAATGAACTTAATTGTTATTAAGAACACATTTTATGATATTTTTGTATTGAATCGAACAAGTTTTTTTTTTTTTGGTTATATCGTACAATAATTTAAATTAAGTTCATTTAAGTTCATTTCATATATTGCTTGCGCTTTATCTGAAATGTACTTAATTGTTATTAAGAACACATTTTATGATATTTTTGTGCTAAAGCATGCAGTTGTATTGATTCGAACAAGTTTTTTTTTTTTTTTTGGTTATATCGTACGATAATTCAAATTAAGTTCATTTAAGTTCATTTCGTTGAAGTTGTTTAGTTGGGTAAGTTTTAATTCGTTCTATCTTGGCTTTCTTAAGATTTTGCACACACACACACGCACACACACACACACAACACACATATATATATATATATATATATATATATATATATATATATATATATAATGGACTCTCCCGTCGATTTTCGACGTATGAGGGTTCATACACACAATGAACTCCCACACAGGGATTTGTTTATAGTGGTGAAGGCTTGTGTAGGACCATCCACACTTTTTGGCACAGTCGATAGGAATGAATTGGTGCATCAAAGGTTGCCACAAACCCAATCAACGACCGACGTCAGGAATTTTGAATACAGAGTTATCCCTCTCCTAGCCTGGTTACCTACCCAAGGCCGAAGAGCCCAGTCTGCCCTACTATTTAACCCATAGCTGGAGGGAGAATATATGGATTCATACCTTTCCCAAGGGTATTAGCGCTATGTAAAATGCCAACAGCTTCGTCTAGGAATTAAACTCGAATATATATATATATATATATATATATATATATATATATATATATATATATATATATATACACACACAAACTATCAACCAATCAAATATCAGAAATCATACATGTACATATTGATATTCTGCCAAAATATGGTTAATTAATGCCTGAAGAAGATAACAGAAGATCTGAAACACGTGTCGCATATGTAAGATAATAATTTTTTTTTAAATTTAAATCCTTTTTGCAAACCTTCTTTTTTATAGAATATCTCATTTTCTCCCGTTGGACCCATAACAACACTTTATATATATATATATATATATATATATATATATATATATATATCATGTTGCGCTAGCAGCATGAATATCCAAGTCAATCTCTCTCCAACCGTCCCTATCATTCATTTCCCTCAGGAGGTCCTCCGCGCAACATTACGTATCCGCGAAGAGCTTGTCAATGTATATCTTTGATGGATGGCCCGCACTGATTTCCACATGAGAACGTCGCTTATGAGTTCGTCCTTGTTTTTTCAACATGTCTTGCTCTTCTCACTCGGTTGGTTTGTGTGATAGTTCAAGTGGTTGCACAGCTGCTACCTTGTGAGGTGTTGTTTCCACGGTTTCTGTAAAGATCGAACGCAGCAGTCTTGTGCGGCTCCTCTCTAGTTTATTCACTTATTTATTTGTTATTTATTATTTATCTAATTTATTATCTAGGAGCACCACCACCAATAACAACACAGATTTAATTGCCATATATTAAGAAACATGGAGGCGCGTGGTCTAATCGTAGGAAATGGATTCGTCGATCTGAGTTCAATTCCTGGACGGAGCTGTTTGAGTTTCACATGGCGCTAATACCCTTGGAAAAGGTGTGAATCCAATTCTCACTCCAGTTATGGGAAAATAGCAGGGTAGACTAGGCTCATTAATCATGGCTAGATAACCAGTCTAGGAGAAGGAAAACTCTTAATTCAAACCTGTTAAACTCCGCTTTAGAAATTGACCTTGTGTCACATCCTGCTCGTGCGTAGGAGTTGGTAAATATATATATATACAAAAATATTCCAACAATTCAGCCATTCATGATTAACAAAATGTGGAGGAGCACCACAACCAACAACAGCACAGATTTAATTGCCATATATTAAGGAACATACATTAAAAAATTGCGAAAAATGAACCTGCATATTACAACAATTATAAACAATTTAAAATAAAGAATGCCTTCTCAATGACCCTGCATATAAGTGGATATAACAAAATAAGTATATATAAATAAACTAGATAATTGAGTATTTGTTAGAGCCCAAATGGTGCAGCCATATAGTAGCACTAATACAACTACGAAAGAAGTGTGTGTGTTTGTGTGTGTGTGTTTGTGTATGTGTGTATGAGTGTGTGTGTGTGTTTGTGTCTGTGTATGAGTGTGTGTGTGTTTGTATGAGTGTGTGTGTGTGTGAGTGTGTTTGTATGTATGAGTATGCGTGTGTGTATGTGAGTGTGTGTGTATGAGTGTGTGTATGTGTGTGCGTGTGGATGGCACGCGGAGAATAGAAGGTCCCCAAAAGCGGTTCAAAGACCATATTAAGATGACGCTGAAGAAATACGCCATCCCACCTTCAAGCCTGGAAGATCTGGTCTCCAAAAGACAGTGTTGGTGTGAGCTAAGCGGCTCACTATCGAGATTAACTGGGCTTAACGGCTTTGTCGTCATGAACCACCAAATGCAGATGAGAATTTCCCTTGCAATGTGTGTGACCGCATTTGCAAGTCCAGAATTGGACTAACTAGCCACCAGAGGGTCCCATAACTGCTGAAGACATGGAGTGACATCATCGTCGTCTGCGACGGACTTCTAAAAGGAAAAAGGAAAAGTGTGTGTGGGTTGGGGGTTATTCAAGTAGTAAGTACTTTATCGTAGATAATAAGGTTCTGTGAATGGCAATTTTACTTTGACATGGACATATGTGAAATTCTTGAAACATCAGCAAAAGGATAGGTTGATAAACGAATCTTATTGCATCAAAGATCATTGTCAGATTCGCAGCGGAACGTTATGGATACAAGAAGATGAAAAGTAGGGAGACAGGCAAAGAACTTACCTAATCCTCTAAAGCTTGTAATCCGTACTAAGAAAAGTGTTACTGTCCATGTATCTCATTTAAATAGAATGTACAGCGCATTTGATTGGTTGTTAGTGCCAGCCAATCAGATGAGCGGGATTAGAATTTTACAATCGTCCAAAAGAATAAAAAGTCAAACGTCTTTTAGCGTCTAATGACGGTGGGGTATCAGAGTTTTATCACCTCTGATAGGGTTAGCATGGCGAGGGAAGTCTGATGTTGGAAGACCCGAAACTTCCCAATGAACCCTGAGGATTACATCACTGACGACAACCACCAGCGCCCCAAATGTAGGAGCGTATATTTAAAGTAGATCAACCTCCGTTGATTTTGCCGTTTGAGCCCACTCGTTTGCCAAAGAAAGTTTATCCTAGGGAAGTGAGTTTCGGTAAAAGAAATACATCAAATTATTATATACCCCTTTACTCGGGTATATATATATATATATATATATATATATATATATATATATATATATATATATATATAAAAGTAATTGGTAATTTGCTTGAAGCATTGTTAAGTATGTTATAAAATAATAAAATTCGAAGGCAATACAATGCGTAAAAAATGAAGACAAAAAGATGTTTATATGTCTAATCGATTTCAAAGCGAAGCTTTATCGTCAGAGACTTATTTCAGAAATAATTTTCAGATTTATTTTCTGAAATAAGTCTCTGACGATAAAGCTTCGCTTTGAAATCGATTAGACATATAAACATCTTTTTGTCTTTATTTTTTTACGCATTGTATTGCCTTCGAATTTTATTATTTATATATATATATATATATATATATATATATATATATATATTTACCATCCCCTCCACACGAGCAGGATATGACACAAAGGTCAATTTGTTAAGCGGAGTTTAACAGGTTTCAATTCAGAGTTTTCCTTCTCCTAGACCGGTTGCCTAACCAAGGTTAAAGAGCCCAGTCTGCCCTACTATTTACCCATAGCTGGAGGGAGAGTAGGATTCATACCTTTCCCAAGGCTATTAGCGCTAAATGAAATGCAATTAGCACACCCAGGATTTGAACTCGGGGCGACGAGTCCATTTCCCATGACTTTAACCATTACACCACGCGCTTCCAATACTCGGGTGGAGTGTGTTCTCGCGGATGTATAATGAAGAGGGAGAGAGAGAGATAGATTAGTGATAATAGTTCTTACTCGCCTCTACCTCGACCGCCATGTTATTTGGGCTGGTTTTCATCTTCTTCGTCAATTCTTCTTACAGGCTGGGCTGGACATTGCTTTATAATTTAACTAGAAGCGGCTACCCAAAGTTTGCCTGGTAGATGGGGGATTTTTAAAAAGTTAGTCTTGCAAGTCCATTATTCCTTATCGCGAGTGAGATCCTCACTGGCTGCCCCATAAAAATACCCACGGAAATATATAACAATATAGTAAGAAATGTCCATTCAATGATTTACAATAACAAAAAAAAAGATATAAATGATGCAATAAATTCAATCAATCAATATCATATTTCAAAGCGGAAAAAAAACATACAAAAAAAAAGATAAACAAAATAACATGCAAATGACTTCTGTTACTTTACAAATTTGAATTTTTAAATATCTTCCCAAATATAAATCAAATCTTCATTATATTTGCTCAAAAACCAAGCCCTGGTGATATTTAATGTATATATATATATATATATATTATATATATATATATATATATATATATATATATATATATTTACTTTGTCTGTAATTGTTTTATTTTCTAAGTTTCCTCCGGACATACAGGTATACACAACTGCCCTTTATATATGTATAGATTAACAAACACAACAATTTGTTTGTTTCTTGATCAAGTTTTATTTCTTAGCTCATGATTCCGCCCGGGGGTGGGGAGATGGACCCGGGAGCTGACAAACAACGTCTATGCTCCTTGAAAGCCAGGCTGCATCTGCTCTAAACTAAAAACTATTCCCACGCATCCAATCGCGCGCCGTTTTAGAGGTCAAAATTTATTAACCGTCACCGGTAATTTTCCATGGAGCCCCGTTATTTCTAAGTTAACGGCTCTAATTCAAATGTCTAACTACAGGCACGTTCGCAATTTATGACTGCCCATTAATTGTAGCGAAAGCCTTAAAAATAAAGATAATAAAAAATAATTGCGGCTTAGATTTGTCACGAACCCGGATATACTGGGGCACTTAATGAGAATCAAACTCACTTTAAATTTATCTCATGCATCGTGATGCACTCTTAACATGTTAAGAAATAGAACCAGACTCACGTCATATTGTACCGCCCTGTCGGCTGTGGCGTTAGAATGCACCGACTGAACCTCTACAGAAGGGTAAGACTCCCCGAATGGTGCCATCTGTTGGCCGTGGGTAGCGACTCGTGATGCTTAAGGATAGAACCCAGGTGGTTGAGCAGTCCATGACTTGCAATACTCCACTTTGGCCCTTTCCTGTGCTAAACGGGAGGTCGGAGAGGCCTCCTCCGATCAATCGGCTGGTCACGTCAGGCCCTAGCACCTATATGATTGCCCCAACCTTATTGTCCTTATGGCAAGCCCTAACCCTTTTTATCATATGGGGGCTAGAAGGTGGTGGCTGAGGGTCTTCATGTCCTGGGAATGACGTTAAACTCTATCTGATGGTGAGGTTTTTTTATTAGTAAAGCATTGCAGTTTTGGGGGTTTGGGGAATGTGGAGCACCCCTTCATCACCATTGCTCCCTGGTCCACTCTAGCCCGGAGTGGTAGTACCTGTTAGGGTACCATTTATGGGTTAAATAGAAAAATGTATTTATAAAAGAATTGAGTATCCATTAAAAATGAATTTATTTCAAAATTTATCGGCATTAAATGACCCACTGAGGTTGATATGCCGTAAAACAAAACAAACGAAACGTCATATTGTAGAGTATGTGTCAAGTGACAATGATGAAATAATTTGTTTTTGTAAAATTACGTTAGTTCAATACGTTGCCTTTGTTGACAGTCTAACTTAATTCTAAATTATGTTAAGAAAATGTATTACCGCAGTAAGTTTGGTCGTAAAAATAATTTCTATCAATAAATTCTCATTATAACTGCAAACACACACACACACACACACACACACACACACACACACACACACACACACACACATACATATATGTGAAATGAAACTGGAAGTGAATCCGACAGTATGTTGAAAAAATGAATAAAGGAAAGAAAGTATAGAATGGATAAAATAGGATATTTTAATCAATATTACTTACACGTGTTTCGGTCAGGAGTTTATCCATGTGTACATTATTCAAACTATTATTATTTTTAAATAATAAAATAAAATGAAATAATAATAATAGAAAAAAATGTAGAAATGTTCCGCACACAAAGAAAATTCGACCTTCATCAGAGTATTTTTTCAAATAAGGATTTACTCTGACGAAGGTCGAATTTTCTTTGTGTGCGGAACTTTTTTTTCTATTATTATTATTTCATTTTATTTTATTATTTAAAAATAATAATAGTTTGAATAATGTACACATGGATAAACTTCTAACCGAAACACCTGTAAGTAATATTGATTAAAATATCCTATTTTATCCATCCTATACTTTCTTTCCTTTATTCATTTTTCCATATATATATATGTCGGAGGGAAATCGTTAGTATATACCGCTGATGAGACTTAATAAAGTCGAAACAGTCTGTACGGTATTCTACACATCGAGCCATCCTTTACTGGGATTACACTTGTCAAGTTCATTTTCTATAAGAAAAAGTATCGAATTTTATGCGATACATGCGTTGTAAGTGCCTTCAAGTAAAAATTTAATATATATATATATATATATATATATATATATATATAATATATATATATATCCAGCGTAGGTGAGCGTCTGTTTACATTTTCATATCTCCAACAACCGTTGTTCAGCGTTCGTTTTATTTTTCAAACACCCAAGAACGCTCGCTTTTCATTCAACAATTTTTAAATAGACTCACCGATAAAGCAAAAGACTCTCACAGTTTTCTTATTCTCTGTGATAAATTTCTTTTTCCTCAAATTAACGAAAGCCCCGATAAAGATCTATTAAAACAGACCGAAACACTGCAGCGTAGGCGAAATAACATTACTCGTTTTATGAACTTGTTAGGGTTTTATGAACCTGTTAGGGTCCCATTTATGGATTAAATAGAAAAATGTGTTTATAAAAAAATGAGTATCCATTAAGAATGAATTTATTTAAAGACTTTGTCGACATTAAATGACCCACCAAGTTTGATATGCCTTTTAAAAAAACAAGCAAACTAATCAGTGGTAGTCATTTATTCATCATCATCATCCTGTCGTGCTGACAGCACGGATACCCATGACAATCTCTCGGCATCCCTCCCTATCATTCATTGCCCCTGGGAGATTCTCTGCGAAGCATCCAGCATCCATACAGAGTTGATCCATGTACGTCTTTTCTGAGCGACTAACTCTGGCGTGCCCATGTGATGGCTTCCACAGAAGAACGTCACTTATGAGTTCATCCTTGCTTCTCCAGCAGTGCCCAGCATGTCTTGTTCGCCTCACACGGATGGTATGAGTGATATGGGGCAGGTGGCCATACAGTTGTGTTCTCGTGGGGTGTTGTTTCCACGTCCTGTTTAATATTATATGCAGCATTTTCGTGAAAGTCCTGTCTAGCTTATTCTCTAGGCGCTTCGTTAGAGTCCAAGTAGTGCAGCCATACAGTAACACTGAAACTACTACGGCTTGGAAGAATTTTTGTTTTAATTTGTCAGCGAGGTCTTATTTCCATATCACTAATAATTTGTTTAAAGCAGCCTATGTCTTTCCTATGCGTGCATTGACGTCGTTTTCTGTTGAGGAGATATTACTACCTAGATATGTGAACTGTTTCACCGATTTTAGGGGTTGACCATTGAGTGTGAAGATGTTTCCTTCATATACACCTGCGCAGGCCGAATCTTTGCTACGTAGCTATGAAAAGGCAGCACGGAACATCGGCCTATATGTGAACTCCGATGAAACCGAATTCACGTGCTTTAGTCATTTACTAGGCTTAGGCTATGGGGAAATACCCGGTTGACTGGGTTCTCTATTTAGTCTTGGTTAGGCAACCAGTTTATGAGAAGGAAAACTATGAATTCAAACCAGCTTTACTCCGCTTAAAAATTGGCCTTGTTTCACACCCTGCTGTGACACGGGGGATGTAAGTAAATACACACAGTTTTATGATATAAAGTAATTCAATCTAATCCTAATTTATGTCATTACCGTCATGTCGCGCTATCAGCACGGATACCATGATTCTCTCTCTCTCTCTCTCTCTCTCTCTCTCTCTCTCTCTCTCTCTCTCTCTCTCTCTCTTCTAAGCTGTAGCCGAATCAATGCTAATGTATAGCTGCACCACTTGGAGAATCCAGTCGGGCACCTTGTCGCACGTAATGGTTATAAAGCTAATGTCAAAGTTCACTTACTACTGAGTAGAGAGTTCGATCCTCACTAGCTGCCTCATATTTGAGACCACGTGACCTCACTGAGTTGGTTAACAAGGTTGATTAGTAAAGCATTGCTTATTGAGTCTAATCCACACTGGGTACCCCATATTTTTGGCATCATGCCAAACTTAGCTAATCCAAGTATGTAGTTACCCAACCCCGCCGTCATATGCAAAATGTGGCACAAGGTCAATTTTTAAGCAGAGTAAAGATTAGTTTGAATTCAGGGGTTTTCTTCTCCTATACTGGTTTTCAAACCAATGCCTAAAGAACCCAGTCTGCCCTGCTATTTACTCATAGGTGAGGAGAGTTAAGATTAATTCATGTTTTTAAATAAATCAGCTTTTTTTACAATCATTTCGTTAAATTCTACAGTTGGATTCATACCTTTCCCAATGATATTAGCGTTATATCAAATTTAAACAACCTCTTCCAGGATTTGAACTCGTTTTGTTTCCATCTGCTGCGACTATAACCATTACACCACACGCCCCCAAAGCCGTACATATAGGACACCTAATAAGAATCAATCTCATTATTCATTAGTTGTCAGTTTGGGGGCTTAGGTTATGGGGAAATACTTGGGTTGACTGGGTTCTCTATTTAGTCTTGGTTAGGCAACCACTTTATGAGAAGGAAAACTATGAATTCACACCAGCTTTACTCCGCTTAAAAATGGGCCTTGTTTCACACCCTGTTGTCATGCGGGGGATGTAAGTAAATACACACAGTTTTATGACATGAAGTAAATCTAATCCTAATTTCTCTGAATTTTTGAGATGAGACATGATAATTTGGATTATTTGGATTATTCAGACTATTGTCCTCATCTTTATTGTTATCTATACAATATTTCGGCCGATGTGTCTTCCGGCCTTCTTCAGGTATTTCTTGTCGCACTCGGAAACGTTCTCTTTGAACTCGGGAAACTTCTTTTCCAAAGAGTTGGGTTCAGAGTTCCATGAAGGCTCCCGATTACGACAATAATATTCCCGAGTTCGATAAGAAATACCTGAAGAAGGCCGGACGGCACATCGGCCAAAACGTTGTACAGATAACAATAAAGATTAGTACAATAGTCCGAATAATCCAAAAAATAAGCAGCACAATGATTTTCTCTCTGTCTGTCTGTCTGTCTGTCTGTCTCTCTCTCTCTCTCTCTCTCTCCACCCGTCCCTATTGTTCATCTCTCTTGGCAAGTTCTCCTCACGACATCCAGTATCCGTACTCTGTTGGTCTATTGAAGTATTTGCAGTTTTGACAACTCTGGTGTATCTATGTTTAGGTGTCAACAGGAGAACGTCATTTATGAGTTCGTCCTTACTTTTTCAGCAGTGTCCAGGGTGTCTTGTTCCTTTTATTTGGATGGTTTGTGTGATAGGAGGTAAGTGGTCGGAAATATGTTTTTTGTAGTTCACTGCTTCCAGTATCTGTTCAGGACAGTACGCATCGTTCTTGTATAGTTACTATCTAACATTTGGAAATCTAATCCCTCATATAGTTATTTACTAAGCGTAGCTTAGATGCGACACAAGGCCAGAAGTATGGGACACCCAGTGAGAATCGAACTCACTATCAATCGGTTGCTAATCTATCTTGCTAACCATTACACCACATGAGATGCCCATCTGATCACTCATATAAAAAATTTCTTCCAAGCTGTAGCTGAATCAATACTAATGTATAGCTGCACTACTTGGAATTTAACGAAATGATTGAAAAAAAGCTAATTTATTTAAGAACACGAATTAATGTTAACTCTTCCCACCTATGAGTAAATAGCAGGGCAGACTGTGTTGTGACCTAATACCATATCTTAGCAATAGATTTTATTTATCTTTTTTTTAAATTTAAGGGTCCTTAGTATGGTGGAAATTTAACGAAATGATTGTAAAAAAAGCTAATGTATTTAAAAACATGAATTAATCTTAACTCTCCCCACCTATAAGTAAATAGTAGGGCAGACTGGGTACTTTAAGCATTGGTTTGGAAACCAGTCTAGGAGAAGAAAACCTTCTTGAACCTAGTTCAAACTAACCTTTATTCTGCTTAAAATTGACCTTGTGCCACATTATGCATATGACGGTGGGGTTGGGTAACTACGTACTTGGATTAGCTAAGTTTGGCATAAGGCCAAAAATATGGGGTACCCACTATGAATCAGACTCAATAAGCAATGCTTTACTAATCAAGCTTGTTAACCAACTCATTTAGTGAAGTCACGTGGTCTCAAATATGAGACAGCTAGTGAGGATCGAACTCTCTACTCAGTAGTAGGTGAACTTTGACATTAGCTTTTTAACCATTGCGCCGCGACATGGTTCCTGAAAATAAGTATAGAAAAAAAAAGTAAGCGTAGCTTTGATTTGACTCGAATCTACGAATATGAGTTACCTAGTGAGGATCGAACTCACTACTCAGCTGTAAGAGTAGCTTGTTTAGGCAACCAGTCGAGGAGAAGGAAATCTCAAAATTCCCAACATCTTAAGGGCCCTTAAATTTAAAAAAAAAGATAAATAAAAACTATTGCTTAGATATAGTATGAGTCACATAGTGGGGATCGAACTCACTACTCAGCTGCAGGAATAGATTGTTTAGGCAACCAGTCGAGGAGAAGGAAATCTCAAAATTCCCAACATCTTAAGGTCCCTTAAATTAAAAAAAAAGATAAATAAAAGCTATTGCTAAGATATAGTATGAGGCCACAAATATGAGTGGGGATCGAACTCACTACTCAGTTGTAGGAATAGATTGTTTAAGCAACCAGCCGAGGAGAAGGAAAACTCAATATCCCCATCATCTTAAGCATCCCCAAATTAAAAAATGAAATATAAAGTAAGTATTGCTTAGATGTGGCATGAGGCCATAAATGAGCCACATAGTGAGGATCGAACTCACTAACCAACTGTAGGACTAGCTTGTTTAAAGCAACCCGTTGAGGAGAAGGAAAACTCAACATTTTAAGGAACCTTGAATTTTTTTTTAAATAATTAAAAATTAATCATTATTTACATTTAGTACGAAGTCACAAATATGAAGCAGTTTGGTGCGGATCGAACTCAGCGCTTGTCAGCAAGTGATCTCTGGTACGAGCTTGTTAACCATTACATCATGACAAAGTGACCGAAATTCAGTGTAAAACTAAATAAAAGGTAAGTGTAGCTATGATTTGGCACGACACCACAAATATGTACCACTTAGTGAGGATCGAACTCACAACTTAGTAATTGAAATGTGAGACTAGCTTGTTAACCATTACTCCCGAGACAAGGTGCCCGAAATCGGTAGAGAAGTAGAAGGGAAAGAACATGAAAAAGAAAATTGGCGGTAATTATTGAGTGAGACGTAGAGAAACGTATATATATATATATATATATATATATATATATATATATATATATATATATATTTATATATATTGGTCAAGCTTATAATTTTCGTTCATTAGTCGTGTTTTTTTAATCAGTCATTTCTGCTACCTCCGCTGATGTTGCTGCTGCTGCAACGGCTGCTGCTACCACTGCTACCGCCGTTTTTATTACTCGCCGTACACGCCAACTTCCCCCTCCCTCCCTCCCTCCAACCACCAGGCCTCCCGCTCCCCCGCCCGCCCTCGCTACAAGAACTGTTACCCACCCAAGGGAAGCTATCATCTTCCGAGCGCTGCATCTTTTCTGCTATACACGTTGTGACTACTACTACCATCAAAGCAAGCTACCAACCATTTTTTTTTCACCCTACACCCGCCCCCCCATAACCATTGCACCACCTCCTCCACCGCCTTCGTTTATTCGTTCATTGTACACAACACGCCGACCAGATCCGTTCTCTGTCGATAGGAAGACGGGCAGAGAGCAAAATTTGACGGTTTCGCGCTGCAGTTTCGGCTGTATTCGGAAGGCGACTAACACGGGATGTAGGGGTGGGTCTACACACTCCACCCCCCAAGAAAAGAGGGAAATTTATACCGACAACAACAAACAAACAAAAACGTTGAAGATAAGATACACACAGTGAAGAAAAGACTTTATTATATATTGTATCTACTTAGTAATTACGTTAGTAGCTTTTTCGATCCATTTTTCTCAGTCAAATACGCTGTGTTTTCTCACTCCTGTGTTTATATGTAGATATATATGTATATATACATACATAAATATATATAGTATTTTTTCGCTAAAAAAGAAAATACAGAGCCCTTCTTCTTCTTTTGTTTTAGACTTGTATATATAACTTTTATAGGGACTAGATATATATATATCACTTTTTTAGTCTGCGTTTGTGTGTGTGTTCGTTGTATTTTGTTTTGTTTGTTTGGGTTTTTTGGGGTTTTTTATTACGAAGCTTACACACACATCTCTAAGTACTGCAACGTTTACATGTTAAAAACTGAAGAAAAAAAACATTATTGACGATCGTTCTTTTCCCATTCAAGTCAGGATAGAAAGAAGAAAAGAAAATAAATATATCGACTCGTGGAAGGATACAACAACGAAGTCACGTTAAATGTATAGTTTTTCTTGTTAGTTTTGAAAAAAAAATAGGGGACCAAAAAACAAACAAAAAAAAACATCAAGAATTAAAAAATAAAAAACAAAAATCCTTAAAATCAAAGATCTCAATGGTAGGATACAAAAAGAAACAAATATTTTGTTTTTTAAAAATCTGATACGGCAACTTAAAAATAAAAACAAAAACAAAAAAAAACTGACAGAAGTTTCTGAGGGGAAAAAAAACCCATAACAGATTTGAAGATACCAGATTTTAACAAAAAAAAACAACCTGTTTATCTTACTAACAGTTAAATATAAGAATATCTGAAATATATATTATATATATATCCGAAGAGAAGGGGAAAAAAAGGTTCACAATACTGTTGAGTTTAGGGTGGTTTATATGTGATAGTAACCTGTATTTTCTAAAAGAAAATTATCGTTAAAGAAATAAAAAAAGAAACGTATACTTTATAAGTGTAAGTAAACACTTAGCATTTCTTTTAACTAAAAATCAACACAAGATACAATAGAATATCTGAACCCCTGACAAACAGTTGATGAAACCGATTCAAGAATGAACAACGTGGAATAATTCAGAAAGAAAGAAAGAAAGAAAGAAAGAAAGAGAAGTGGAAAAAAAAAGAAATATATGTCCATACATATATATATACACACACACACATAAATATATACATATATAAATATATGTATATCTAAAGATAGATAATTATTTAAGATTATCTAAAAATAAAAAAATTAAAAAAGAAGATATTTTTTCGCCTAAAAAACAAGGAAATAATTTTTTTTTTTAAATTCTAACACTTCTTCATTGGATACGAAGAGTTTTTTTGCCAATCGGAATCTCTTTTCACACCGAAAAAAAAAATAAAAAAAGAATTTTCTTTTATAAACCAACGTGGACAGCTGACTATTTTAAGGTAAGTGGATTTCACTGGTTTTCATTTATTTATCTATCAATTTCTTTGTTTCTGTGTTGATGGTATATTGGGGATTTTATTTCCCTATACCAAGGGTCTGTATTAGTGAGGTTTTGTCAAGTCAAGTGAGAGGTCAACTGAGAAAAAATGTCAACGGGAAGATTGTGCGCCGTCAGACGAACAATTAAGGGAAGACCTGTCTATCAAATCAGCATCCGAATACATAGCTCGAACATGCATTCCCCCACCTACCCAAAACTAGTTTGGCCATTTTTAATGTTCTCTATTCAAATTCAAACACACGCCTATATATATATATATATATATATATA
>CM042173.1:15192530-15202530 GCA_023376005.1 Doryteuthis pealeii
TCTTCTTTCTTTCCTTCCTTCCTTCTTTCCTTCTTTCTTTCTTTCTTTCTTTCTATTCATACTTCCTCTTTTGTTCTTTCTTTTTTTTCTTTCTTTTACTGTTTCATTCTTTGCGGTTTACACTTTATTCATTTTTCTTTCTTTCGTTCATATTCCTTTTCTTCCTTTCTTCCATACTTGCATCTTTCTTTCTTTTTATCTTCTTTCTTTCTTTCTTTCTTTCTTTCTTTTTTATAATCTTTCTTTCTTCCCGCCATATTCATTCATTCATTCATTGCTTACACTTTCTTTCTTTCCTTCTTTCTCTTTTATTTTCCTTTCTTTTTTTTTTAAAAATCTTTTTTTTTTCTCATTCGTTCTTTTTTCTTCATTTCTCTGGTACATTTTCTCTATCTATCTTCTTCTTTATTCACATTTCCTTCCCTTCTTTCACTCTCTCTCTCTCTCTCTCTCTCTCTCTCTCTCTCTCTTCTCTCTTCTCTCTCTCTCTCTCTCTCTCTCTTTCTTTCTTTCTTTCTTTCTCTCTTTCTTAAATACTTTTTTATACATCCACTCCCTCTTACTGCGATTGACACAAAATGTCTTTATCTTCCTATATACGTTCATACTAAAGACACACACTCTCACAAAATCAAACAAATCTATAAACGGACACACATTTCCACACATCTGTGTTTAAATGTGCGTGACAACATGAGAAAGCGATAGAAAACAAAGCATTTTTGACCCTGAGAATACGGTAAAGTACCGCGCGTAAGTAAGGATACCGTTATTGCTGTACGTGTAGTAGATACGAGCGATCACATGTTCACAGGCGCACTTGTTCAATAGTAGGCTTCCGTGTGTCGCCACCAGCAGCGGGCGTGTTTCTCTGCCTTGCGTGAACGTGGAAAAAACGTTGAGCGTCGTTCAGAGTAAAGAAATCAAGAGATTGCTCAACACTGAATGAAGACGCGTCAAAGTTAAGCAACGAAGAGTCTGATCAGTACAGTATGGGGGAAAGCTCTATATACGAACTATAATACGTTCCGTCGTCAGCCTGTTCGTCAACCCCTTCCACAACGAATATATATATATATATATATATATATAGTAGTAAAGTCGACGGGGCGGCCTAAAATCGGTATCAGTCAGTCAGCGAGGAGTCTATCCCCTTTTTCAATAGCGCTAGACCAAGGAAATTGTTTTTTAGCATCTGAGGTGGAGCGCCACACCTACAATCAGCTCCTTACTTTACCGCACAGATCCCTGTGCTACTCATACGCTGAGTTGGCGAGGACCGGTATCGAACTAGGAACCTTGTGGTTTCTAGCCGAACGCTCTACCGACTGAGCTAATCCGATGTGTGTGTGTGTGTGTGTGTGTGTGTGTGTGTGTGTGTGTGTGTGTGTGTGTGTGTGCGTAAGTTGAAAAATGTAAGTGGATCCTAAAATTATGCTGAAAGATAAAAGGAAAGAAAATGTTGTATGGATAAAAATTATTTATTGGAATGCCGACATGTGTTTCGACCAAGACTTTGTCCTTGTATACCTTGTATTCTATTTATTATCATTTTAAATTCAAAATAAAATAACATAATAATAATAGAGAAAGCATAAAAGAAATTAATTTTGTATATTTTTTTAAATCATGTTGTCTATCATGGTTGGTTAGCATCTTTCCGTCTATAGGAGACGATGAAGTAGTGTCCAGGTGTTTTTGTTTTTTTTGTTTTTTTTGGGGGGGGCTACATAGCCTGGACGGGTTCATATGGAGGATGAGCTGTTGCCCAAGCAGTAACCCCCTCTCTACACTGCCGCTGTGATCTAAAGGAAAGGTAAGGAACCAATGCAGTTTGGCAACGGTAGTGTCGCTGGAGTTGATGGGTAACACTGGATTTCAGCATCACACCACCTAGGGAATCTGGCTCCTGATTTGTTTTCGGGGTTTATTGCCCAAGCCTTTCCTTGAAAGGCAGCAGAGGTTTTGTGTCGAACTTTTCCTTGACTTAGATGGGTTGCCGACCAAGGCTAAGGAGACCCTTCTAATGCATTTGGGGATTTATGTAAGTAGTAAGTACCCCAAGTGTTCCTGAAAAATGTATATCTTATAAATCTTTGTATATCACATGACCAAAGCAGTTCAAGTCGTGGAATTGGTACCCACTGTAGTTGGTAGTATCGTGGTAGTTAGTGTGATGACACGTTGTGCATTGATGCCCTCCGTGTGTGATTTCAACATTTATTTGTCACAATCTTGCCGCGGAAAGATGTGAGATACAAAAAATTAAGCGGTCATTATCAGGGCAAGATCTTTTGATATTTTAGTTTGGTTTGTTTTGTTTTACGGCATATCAACCTCGGTGGGTCATTTAATGCCGATAAAGTTTTGAAATAAATCAATTCTTAATGGATAATACAATTTTTTTATAAATACATTTTTCTATTTAACCCATAGATGGGACCTTAACAGGTACTACCACTCTGGGTCAGAGTGGACCAGGGAGCAATGGTGATGAAGGGGTGCTCCACATTCCCAAACCTCCGAAACTGGAACCTCACCATCAGATAGAGTTTAACGTCATTCCCAGGACATGTAGACCCGCAGCCACCGCCTTCTAGTTCCCATATGATAAAAAGGGGTTGGGGCTTTCCATAAGGGCAATAGGGTTGGGAAAATCATATAGGTGCTAGGGTTTGACGTGACCAGCCGATTGATCGGAGGGGGCCTCTCCGACCGCCCGTCTAGCCCTTTTGATATTTTGAAAATGAATACAGAGAATTTGGATGTATTCGATAAAAAATTTTTAAATAATAATGATAAATGGAATACAATGTATACAAAGAAAAACTCTAGGTCAGTTTTTAAGAGGAGTAAAGCTGGTTTTAACTAAAATTTTACTCCACTTAAAAACTGACCTTGTGTCACATCCTGCCCGTTGTGGAAGGGTTGACTAAAATAGATACATAACGAAGAATTCGTTTAAAGAACGGGCCACCGGAACATATTATTATTATTCGTAGTTTTCCTTCTCCTTGAGTGGTTGCCATACCATTTCTAAAGGGTTCAATCTGTTCCTTCTTTTTGACCGATTCTTATGCTAAGTTTAAAGAGATCAGTCTGTCCATTTTTCTAAACCGCTTGTCATCTATACAGATATAAAGGGCAGTTGTGTGTATATGTATGTCCGGAAGAAACTTCGAAAATAAAACAATTAACGACAAAGTAAATATACACACACACACACACACACACACACACACACACACACACATATATATATATATATATATATATATATATTATTATGTGTGTGTGTGAAAATAAAATGGAAATTAATCGACAGTATGAATAAATATAAGAAAAAACGATGTTTACAACTGAAATAGGCTCATCAGAAGAGAAAGTGTGCAACCGTTTCGGGGCCCGTCAAGAGAATTGGGCCCCAAAAACGGTTTGCACACTTTCTCTTCTGATGAGCCTATTTCAGTGTAAACATCGTTTGTTTTTTCATTATATCTTATTCATATATATATATATATATATATATATATATATATATATATATATATATATGTGTGTGTGGTGTGTGTGTGGTTGAATTAAACAAAAGAACACATCTCCTGTTTAAATTTTATTTATGATTTTATCTAGATTTTTTCAATTGGAAACACATCACCCCTGATGATGTCACTTCGAAGTGCTGAAGTACTCGGGACTTGAATTTGGTGGACTAATCCACGAATTCCACCCAAATATTAAAAAATTGGCCAAGAAAACTTGAAAAAAAACAAATAAAATTGTTAAACAGGAGATGTGTCTTTTGTTTAATTCAACATGCATAAATGAAAGAATTCTGCCGAAATGCACACGCACGCACACACACACACACACACACACACACACACACACACACACACCACACACAATATATATATATTATATATATATATATATATATATATATATTGTTAAATAACTAACAAGAAACAGTTAAAAAGTGCTTGAATCCCGGAAAGAAGAGCAGTATAAAAACTAAGCAATGTAGAACTAAAATAACAATTAACGACAAAGTAAATATATATACACATTAAATATCACCAGGCCTGGTTTTCAGGAAAAAATAATAGAGATTTGATTATATTGTGAAGATAATTTTTAAAATAAAATTCAAATGATAACAGCAATTATTTTTTTTTCATTTAATATTTTCGATAGTAGGCATTAACATTTCTTTTCAAAGTAGCTGGATCAATCCAAGGTCTGTTTTTTTTACATAGGGATTTTTAACAATTAACGACAAAGTAAATATATATACACATTAAATATCACCAGGCCTTGGTTTTTCAGCAAAAATAATAGAGATTTGATTTATATTCGTGAAGATAATTTTAAAAAATAAAATTCAAATGATAACAGCAATTATTTTTTTTTCATTTAATATTTTCGATAGTAGGCATTAACATTTCTTTTCAAAGTAGCTGGATCAATCCAAGGTCTGTTTTTTTTACATAGGGATTTAAATGAGGCATCCCACATGGATTCAACTCATGATTCAGTAATAATAGATCTGCGGGACTAACTTAAAAAACCTCGACCACGCGACGCCGGCTAGCCGCTGCTAGTACAAATGTTAAAGGGTCCGATTTCTCCAAGACTCCAAGTTTAATGAGCCCTGTATTCCCTTTCTCCTACACTGGTTGACATACCGAGATTAAAGACCCCAGTTTACCCATTTTCCTAAACCGGTTGTCATAGCAAGTTTAAAGAGTCCAGTCTGCCCTTTATCCTATACTGCTTACCATGTAGAGGTTAAAAAGACCCGTCAATACAGTGGGGTCCCTATATACGAACAATAATCCATTACAGTAGACCGTTCGTTTAACGAATTCTTCGTTATACATCTGTCTAGTCGACCCCCCCCCTCCACAACAAGCAGGATGCGACACAGGGTCAGCATTTAAACATAGTAAAGCGGTTTCGAATTCTAGGTTTTTTTTCTAGACCGATTACAATACCATGTCTAAAAAAGTTCCCTCTGTTCCTTCTCCTAGACTGGTTGCCATACTCAGGTTAAAGAGACCTGTTTGTCCCTTCTCCTAGACCGTTTACCATATCCAGGTTAAAGATCCCAGTTGGTCCCTTCACCATGACCAGATATCATACACAGATTACTGAATCCAGTTTCCCCTTCTCCTAAAGCGGTGTCATACAAAGTTTAAAGAGCCCAGTCCTTCCCTTCTTCTTGGCCGGTTTCCATCCCGAAGTTAAAGCCCAGACTGTACCTTCTCCTAGTCCGCAAGTATTGGGCATCTAATGGGGAACGACTCGCAATCCATTAATAAAGGATCTGCAAGATTAGTTTGCTAACCATTACACGATGATGGGGCACCTTTTTACCCAGCCCATTTGCCACGAGTAGAATGTAACACTAGACCGCATCTAGTGAGGACCGAACTCGCAATTGATTTGTAATGGATCTGCGATACGAGCATGCTGAATATTATACCATGATTACACAAGGTGTGTCAAAAAAGTAACGAAATCTTTTGTAATTTTTGACACACCTTGTATTCTGAATGAAAATAATGAATTCCATTCATTCTTCGGTAAATACAGCTTTAAACTTGGTACTTTTTTGACACACCTTGTATTCCAACAAATCTTTAAATACTAAATAAACGTTTTAATAGTCGCAAAATGTCGCTTTTCTAAATAGCTTATTCTGCATATTTTTCTAGACAAAGTTGTTGTTTACTAAGCTTTGTTTAGATATGATAAACAGGCCTCGGGTTTCTTACAGTACCTGCTGTTACGCAATCGGTCACCCATCTAAGTATTAAACCGACTTATCGCTCCTTAACTTCGATGATCTAGCGGTAACCAAGATTAAAGGTTTCAGTCTTCACCTTCCTTCTGCACCGGTTACCATACCATTTAAAGAGCCTAGTTTGACCGACTATTTACCTATAAATTGGATTCATACCTT
Source organism: Doryteuthis pealeii (assembly GCA_023376005.1). NCBI lineage: Eukaryota > Metazoa > Mollusca > Cephalopoda > Myopsida > Loliginidae > Doryteuthis > Doryteuthis pealeii. The sequence continues at coordinate 15,198,499 of CM042173.1, forward strand.
TTGTAAGGGTATTAGCACTATGAGAAATGCAAACAGCTTCGTCTAGGATTTGAACTCTGGTCGCCAATTCCATATCCCACCGTTACGCCACGAGCATATGTTTCTTGTATAAATGTAATATAAGTAATGTGTTCCAAACCTATTACAAATATCATTCAAAAGCATATGAATAACACACACACACACACACACACACACACGCACACACACACATATTATATATATATATATATATATATATATATATATATATAAAAGTAAAGTCGTCGGGGCGGCCTAAAGTCGGTATCAGCCAGTCAGCGAGGGAGTCTACCCCTTTTCAATAACGCTAGGCCCAAGGAGATTGTTTTGGCGTCAGTTGTGGAGTGACACACCTACCATCAGCTCCTTACTTCACCGCACAGATCCCTGTGCTACTCATACGCTGAGTTGGCGAGAACCGGTATCGAACTAGGAACCTTGTGGTTTCTAGCCGAACGCTCTACCGACTGAGCTATCCCGGCCCCTATATATGTTTTCTGTTTCTAAACCAAACCTTAGGAAAACCCGGTCGGCTGGGGTTATAGAATGCCCTAACTCTACCTCTGCAGCGTGATGTGATTTTCCCTACCATGGTGAGGCCACGTGTTGGTGACCCGTTATGCTTAAGGGTACTGGTGACTGAGCAGTCCATGACATGCAATACTCCACTTTGCAGCCCCCGCCCGGTTTCGACCGGGGGTCCAGCTTCGGCCGCCAGACCGGTGATGGTTATTAATAGCGTCGATCCCCAGAGGGCCATCCCTCCAGGCAATACCTGCCCCCCTTTGGGACAGGGCTGGGTTTATTGCCCAGCGCCTGAGGCGCCCCCTTGAGGGGGAATGCCGACGGGATCGACGCAAATTTTGTTCTCTCCTACCCATTAGCTTCGGCCTTGTGGGTGGGGTCCACGTTAAAACGGAGCCTTGTGCCCAGTCCATACAGGTGGGGTATGAGACAAATAAATGCAATACTCCACTTTGGCCCTTACTTAGGCTAGACGGGTGATCAGAGAGGCCTCCTCTAATCAATCAGATGGATGTGTCATTAGATTTTGATGTACAGGAATTTTTTTCAAATTTAACCAAAATTTTCAATGTTGCCACTTATTAGGTTTTATAAGAGGTTTGTGAGAAATAACAAATTCAAGAAGGACCTTCCGATATACCACATTAGTTTCAGTAATCCACATTGGATTTATTCTATTGTTTTGAACCAGGTAATTTTGGTTCTATCAATCTAGCACCTACATTGTTGCTTTCATGGCAATCCAACCCTTTTTATCATATATGTGCTAGAAGGCAATAGCTAAGGGTCTTAGTGTCCTGCGTATGACGTTAAACCGAATCTTGCAGTGAGGTTCCAATTCTGGAGCTCTGGTAAGTGGTGAGTACCCCTTCATCGCTACTTCTCCTAGGTGAACTCTGACCCGGAATGATAGTACCTGTTAGGGTCCCATCTATAAGTAAATAAATCAAAAAAGGAGTTTAATGTTTCTTTAAACAACACCGAAAGTTACTTTTTCATATCTTCAGCTCTGTATCTTACTACATCTAAGTCATCCTTTTATATAAATAGGTGACCACTTAAACTTAATGAACACACACCGAAGTTAAGTACCGATGAGCCTGCACAGTACTTAGATGGGTAACCACTGAGTAATTGCAATCAACTATATGCCAAACTAAGTCAATAACAACAAGATTTTAGTGAATCCACACCGAAGTTAAGCAGCGATTGGCTAGGTCAGTATTAATGGGTGACAAGTTAATTACATGTATTGCAATCAACTATAGGCCAAACTAAGTCAATAACAACAAGATTAGTGAATCCACACTGAAGTTAAGCAGCGATTGGCTAGGTCAGTTTTAGATGGGTGACAGGGTAATTACATGTATTGCAATCAACTATAGGCCAAGCTAAGTCAATAACAACAAGATCTAGTGAATCCACACCGAAGTTAAGCAGCGGTGGGCTAGATCAGTATTAGATGGGTGACAGGTCAATTACATATATTACAATCAACTATAGGCCAAACTAAGTCAATAACAACAAGATTTAGCGAATACACACCGAAGTTAAGCAGCTAGGAGCCTGGTCATTACTTAGATGGGTGAACACTTAGAATCAGCAGTTATTGCTATAACTAGGTAAAGGTAAGTAAATATTAACAATATTAATGAACACATACCGAAGGTAAGCAATGAAGAACCTGGTCAGCCCTTAGATGGGTGACCACTTAGAAACTGCAGTTATTGTAAAGCAACTTAAGTTTACGTGCCAAATTAGGCAAAGCTAAGTCAATATCAACGAAGATGTAATAAACACGTACCGAAGTTAAGAAGCGCTAAACCTGGTCACTTCTTAGATGGGTGACCATTGAGTAATTACAGGTATTGTAAGGAACCGAAATCTACGTACAAAACTAAGTAAAGCAATGTATATAGTTATTTACTTATTTTAAGTATGGGGCACCCAGTGAGAATCGAACTCACTAATAATGGTATGCTAATCTAGCTTGCTAACCATTACACCAAATGGATTCCCGCAAAGATAAGTATATATCAACAAGATATAGTGAACACATACCGAAGTTAAGCAGCTAGGAGCCTGGTCAGTATTTGAACGGGTGACCACTTAAACAATTTTAAAATGGGTGCTACACTAAGCCAAAGTAGAGAAATAATAAGAAAATGAAATAAAAGCACATTGTTATGCTATACAGATATATTTACTAAATTCATACTCACCAGGCACAGGGTCATAGAAATTGAGCGCTCAGCGAGGAAAGATTCTGCCAATTTAACGAATCAGGTAACAAATCACCACTTATCGGCATGATTCGTGAAATATATTGGAGTCGCGGTGTGTAACGGTTATCGGCGTAGAAAATGGAATCGGTGACACGAGTTCGAATTCTGGACGAGGCTGTTTGCGTTTCACTTGAGAAAGGCATCAATCTATCAGTTTCTCCTCAATGTACGGGTAAATAGTAAGGTAGAATAGGCGATTTGACCTTTGCTAAGACAACCTCTCTAGGAGAAGGAAAATTCTGAATTCAAACCGGTTTAGCTCAGTCGGTAGAGCACACAGCCAGGATGTTCCTGGTCCAATGCCGGCCCCCGCCAACCCAGCGTATGAGTAGCACAGATTTGTAATCGGATCTTTGCGGTAAAGTGGGGAGCTGAAGGTAGGTGTATCGCTTCACCTCAGACCTCCCTGGTCTAGCGCTAACGAAAAGGGATAGACTCCCTCGCTGTCAGGCTGATACCGACAATAGGACATTTCATCTTGTGTCACATGCTGGTGATGGCAGTGATTTGAGTAAATAAATGATTGACAGCACCCATCTTCTCTCCAAGTCATATGTAGTTGGTTGTATTGGGTCACACAGTACCGGTAGCAAGGTACGATCCCTAGACCGACTTAGACGATCACTGATCCTTGACTTAACTCTATATATGCTAGATGTCGTGGCATAGAAGATTGGTAAATATATATATATATATATATATATATATATATATATATATATTATTATATGGTGGCGCGTGGTGTAATGGTTACTGTGGTAAGAAATAGACAGGACAAAAAACGAGTTCAGATCCTAAGGGAAGCTGTTTGCATTTCACATAGTGCTAATACCCTTGGGAAAGGTATGAATCCAACTATTCTCCCTTTTGTTATTGGTAAATAATAGGACAGACTGGTTAGGCAACTAGTCTCGGAGAAGGAAAACTCTGAATTCAAACTCCGCTTAAGAAATTGACTTTGAGTCACATCCTGTTCGTGTGTGTGTGGGGGGGGGGTAAATAAATAAGTAAATGTATATAGATATTTACTAAGTTTAATCAGGTCTGGCACAGTGCAAATATTATAGAGCACCGGTTAAGAATTCAGCCCATTACACAAGAGAATGGCCAGGAAGACTTGTATTTCCGCATATATATTACTTTCTTCAAAATCTGAGGTTTCCTCACGTATGGATAACGAGTTTGGCCAGCAGATGATTAG
>CM042173.1:15205529-15228423 GCA_023376005.1 Doryteuthis pealeii
AGAGAGAGATACACACAGTACAGACACACACACACACACACACACAACATATCTATATATAATTATATATATTATATATATATATACTCTTTCCTTTCCTTTTCTTCTTTTATTTCCTTTCTTTCTCCTTCCTTCTCTCTCTCTTCCAGTTTCCTTGCTTCTTTTCCCGCGCGATAGCGTGAGTATTGCGAGGCAATTTCAAATAAATCTAATACACTAAAAATCACATCAGTGCTTGTGTGATTCTCGTACGTATATCAAGATGTAAGATGTAATATATCTTCAACGTAGCTTTCTAAATAGGGAGTGCTCCATTTATCTTTGACATTATTCAATTACTTGTAATGTCGATAATATTCGACTGAGATCAAATTATACTATTGTACAGAATTGGACATAAATAAATTACTACGAATTATTGGTCGCGTAATGTTTATCCTCATGAAGTGGATTCGCCGATCAGGGTTCAAATTCTGGACGAGTCTGTTTGTGTTTCACATTGCCTTAATGCCTTTGGAATAGGAATTTATCCTTCTGGTTTCTTCAGCTATACGTCAATAGTAGTTGGAAGCGCGTGGTGTAATGGTTAAAGTCATGGGAAATGGACTCGTCGCCCCGAGTTCAAATCCTGGACGGGGTAATTGCTTTTCATTTAGCGCTAATACCCTTGGGAAAGGTATGAATCCTACTCTCCCTCCAGCTATGGGTAAATAGTAGGGCAGACTGGGCTCTTTAACCTTGGTTAGGCAACCGGTCTAGGAGAAGGAAAACTCTGAATTCAAACCTGCTGAACTCCGCTTAAGAAATTGACCTTGTGTCGCATCCTGCTCGTGTGGAGGGGTTGGTAAATATATATACGTAAATAGTAGATCAAACTGGTTTCTTGCACTTTTTTAGACACCCGAAGTAAAACTCTGAATTCAGACCATCTTTACTTTGCTTAATCATTGAGCTAGTATTTTTGAAGAAAGAAAGAAATAAAAAGGTATGTTATTTGCTCAAATTATAAAAGGAAAGAATATATATATATATATATATATATATATATATACATACAAAACACCGAGATACTCTAAAGATAAAAAGTAAAGAGTGCTCAATACCTAAGTTGAGCAAATAATAAAGTTAAACCTAATGAGTCAGATATACCTACTAACAGTTTCGCTTAGTGCTCTTCAGGACAAAGAGCACTAAGCGAAACTGTTATATCTGACTCGTTAGGTTTAACTTTATATATATATATATATATATATATATATATATATATAATATATATATATAGTGAGAGAGAGAGAGAGAGAGAGAGAGAGAGAGAGAGAGAACTGGAAATGAACCCGACAGATTATGAAAGTATATTTGGAAGAATATATATATATATATATATATATATATATATTGGTATGAATGAAATTCAATATTGCTATTTGTTAACACGTGTTTCGACCAAAATTCACTTGCACACAGTGTTATATTCCTCTTAAAATCGGGTATATGATTGGCGAGAGAGAAACAGACAGACAGAGTAGAGACGATGATGAGGATGATAAATTTGTTTCTTACTTGTACTTGTTCCTAGCATCTTCTCAGGGCTTTTTTTCTCTGGGTTGCTTTCTTCTTTCCTTGTTCGGGCTGGGCGTCTGATCATCTTTTATAGATTAATAAATAAAGCAAGACTTTGTTTTTTTTTCTTTCTATTTAGCTTATTACAACGGCTGTGGTACTTTTCCACTTAAATCCCTCCGGTTTGAATTTTCTAACGAACTCTGAATCAAAAATATCTAGCTACAGTACGTACATAATTAATAGGCTACCCATGAATTATGTAACAAAAGTATTCTATTCAAAATTATTTTAATATAAAAATAGAATAAAATAGTAGAAAAGAAAATATTAAGCGTGCAAATAGAAGGTCATCTTCAGGACAAATCAAAAATCAAAACATTTTGTTCTTTCAATCTATTAATAATAGAGATTCACTTCCGGTTTTTGTCTGTAACAAATTTACGTCACTGCTTACGTCACATTACCCACAATCGTCATAACATAGAATAAATACACTCAAAATTTGAACATGCAACATAAGACAGTCCTCATTGTTTTTTAAACAAGTTTAATAAATAACATGACTGGTATTATATATCTATATATAGTTTTGTTTTATTTTTAATACATATTTAAAGTTTACATTTCAAATTGTTTTATTTTTTATATCCTTTAATTTGAATTTGATGATTTTACTTACTTAGGGTACAAACTCGCTGACATTGAATTTTTACTCCCACCCCTCAGGCAATATGTTTCAAAAAATCTATTTTTACATCGCAGGGGGTTGGGGCGTTTTTTATTTTGTACTAGTTTAAATATAATTGAAATAGTATACTGGTGGTCACTTCAAGCCCTAGCACTTATATGATTGTTCCAACGCTATTGCCCTTATGTCAATCCCCACCTTTTTATCATATGGGTGCTAGAAAGGCGGGGTCTGAGGTCTACATGTCCTGGGAATGACGTTAAACTCTTTCTGATGGTGAGGTTCCAGTTTTGGAGGTTGGGGAATGTGGAGCACCCCTTCATCACCATTGCTCCTGGTCCACTCTGACCCGGAGTGGTAGTACTTTTTTAGGGTCCCATCTATGGGTTAAAATAGAAAAGCATGAGTTTATACAAAGTGAGTCTTAAGAATAAATTCATTAAAAACTTTATCGGCATTAAATGATCCACTGAGGTTGATATGCCGTAAAACAAAACACAACCACAAATCAATCTTCAACCAAGACACACTAATAACGAATAAATACACTAATGCACAAAAATCAAAATATTCAAGTAAAAATAATCTTTAATATAAATTTTTGCAATTTAACCCAAAAAGACAAAAAGAAGATAGTAAAGCGCCAGTTTATAATGAAAAATGGGAAATAATCATCCTCATCTTTCTCATCATCAGTAGCAGCAAAATCATTATCAGCATCACCAGCATACAAAAACCCAGAAAAAAAGACGGAGCACCTAATGCCGACCAGAAGACCAGACCTTAGTATTATCTGGTATTATTTCTCTAATAATTTGAGATGAGGTTTTGATGATTAGTATATCTCCGTTATTTGGACTATTATCCTGATCTTTTCATTGTTATCTGTACATACGGTTTCGGCCGAATCATGCCCATCCCGCACACATAAGATATTTTATTCTTATGGGAGTTGACATTGTCGTAAATCTGCGAATTGGTTGTATCTCACCCAGCTCACTGCGTTTCGAGTCAGGAGTAGCGCGGTGCGCTCCGCATTTTCTAAATCAGAGACGGATGATCTTTGTTTTATATTATATGTATATTAGGTTGTGTCTTAGTGTAGCACTAGGAGGATTATACAGCGTTAAGTTTTATTTGCTATTGATTCTACTGTAGAGTCTAGATTGGGAGGCTGTTAGGTGCTGAGCGATTGACTTTCGAAAATAGTGTCCAGAAATCTCGACTACGCTGGAGCGGCATTCTAGTGAAACGAAGAGGACAAAGTATGCATTACGTTCTTGAAAAGAAAGGTTTCCGAGTCCAAGAAGGTTCCTCAGTCCGAGTTCAAGAAATACTGAGTAAAGGCCGAGGGACATCGCCGAAACGCTGTACGATATACAACTGGAGATGAGGAAATACGTCCGAATAATGCAGATATAGAATACTTGTTGGGTAAGCGAATTTTTATCGAAACAACAATAAATAATAGCAGTTATTTTTCTTCCAATTAATTTTTATACTCTCTCTCACACACACAATACAACACACACAAGCACACACACACATATGGTTTTCGGGGCCAAGACTCATTACCACTAACACAGAGAGCTTACGATACCAAATAGTGTATGAATTCCGACATATATTGTGGGAATGCCAGACTAAATCGTAGCCTCGTAGTGTAATCTTTGTTGTGTTTAAAACTTTTGCAGTGATGTCGAACAAGTCAAAACGAAGCGTTAAATTCAATGATGTAGGATTTTAAATTAATTTTTTTGCTAAATGACGACGTCAACGAACAATTTATTCTTCGTGAAATTCCGCACAAAGAACAATGTTAAATCTAATTAGAATGATCACATGACAACATCAACATTCGACAGTAAATGTCAAGATGTTAATTAATTCATGGGTAGCCTACAATGCATGTCAGTTCGTGTAGTTAGATTTAGATTAAAACTCGTTGAAATTAGAAAATATTATTATTGATGGATAGATCGACCTTTTAGTTGGTCCTCCAGGCTTCCGACATGTGGGAGCGTGAGCGCGAGGCTAAGTTTTAGTTAGATTATGGCACACGGATATCCATCGACAAGCTCTCACCAACCTTCCTTACTCACTAGTCATTGCTCTAGTAGGTCTCTGCGCAGCATCAGATCCTCGCGTATTTGTCAATGTAGGTCCTGAGTGGGCGGTCTAACGTTAGCATGTCATGTGTTGGCTTTCAACAGAGAAGTGAAGTCAAATAGGAGCAAACGATAACGTTCGTTCTTTCCTAAGATGTCTACTTCTCACCACGCGGTTGAAAACCCTTTTGTGGTGCTGGGTTTTTAAATAAAGAAATAAGGAAAAATATGTCAGTCTTGCCTTTAATTTATTCCAACAAAGAATGAGGCAGACACCCAGCCCAGCAGATAGGAAGCAGCCCAGAAGAGGATTGCAGAACCATTAAGAACCCTCGTCTTCTTCCTCTCCCATTGGATAAACCCTTGACCCCCTAGAGGCTCGAATGCTCACGCGCCCTGAGTATCACGTGATTTAGTTAAAGTTTTATGATTTTAGATTCGAACTAACCTACCTAGAGAGAGAGAGAGAGAGAGAGAGAGAGAGAGAGAGAGAGAGAGAGGAGGCAAAACGTACTCTGGGTCGATCTCGTCTGTGCAGAAATTCATCGGGCTAGAATAATAAACTTGATTCAAAGAAAAAACCTAAGTCTTGTTAGTTTAATTTTAAATTACAATGACCAAAATCGGCCTAGTTCAGAAGAAAAGAAAAGCCCCTTAGAATAGATAAGAGAAGGTGCAGTTAAGAGAATAACACATAACCAGGTCGGGACATGAAGATTCACCAACAATCTTCTCTTAACGAGTATATAACACAGAGTATATTAGTATAAGCCTATATAATAGCGCTAGAGGTAGTTTAGCTCACTTAGGCTCATGGAATCTTTATTAGTTGGGTTAGAAATAGCTATATGGCCAGGTGTGGACTCGAAGCCAGCAGTCCGCTTGTTATATCGGTGTGGTATGTATATATAGTGTGGTGGCCACACTAGATGTTTACGATCATACGAGAAGATTGTTGTAAACTTCATATATGAAAAATTAAGGTTAGTAGTATAGGATGATAGAGGGGTTACGGATCTGAATATGATGTAGTGGTGTGTTTTGTATATTTCACGCATGGTGCTCACTCTATAGCTCTGCTATGGAATCTAATGACGGAGGGAGTGTAGATATACAAGACTTAGGATATAGCTGATGTGTGACCGTTATGTAGTAGCTGCGTGCAGACTGATAGATACTGGAGGGAAGCACTATATGGTCCCCATTACCCCCATGCGGAGAAAAAGAATTTTAGGTCGAGATAGTGATCATAGAAGGACCTTGCTAGAGACGAAGGCTTCTAAGCGACGTTCTCCTCAATGTGGAACCAGCATGGACAATAATAACCAGAGCGCATAGGACTCCACTGACCAACTAATTAGCGAGGAATTCTGGTAGTCTACGTTAGACCTCTAAGAGGCACTGATGATAGAATAGGGAAGGTTGTGCGAGAGTTTGTCATGATATCTATAGGCTGCTTGCAGTGAAACCATATGATTGCGACTGATAGTTTCGTTCCTGCCGATAGGAGCATGCTGATTGAGGCTTTTATACATATAGAGAGTATATCAAGCCTTCCCATTTAACCCATAACTGGGGGAGGCAGTTATACACTATATATGGAAGGGGATGGTATATAGATATATTAGCTTGTATATTATCGTTGATTGGCGCAGACTTAACTCAATGTTAGCCGGACTCGTAGAGATATGGACAGATTCAACACACCGAGCGATATGCTCTGTATGCCGGATGCTCCTTGTCAAGATATAGTGCATTTTCTTATAGAGAAAAGTATCGAATTTATATGAGTCGCGTGTAGAGTGTGCAATTATATATACCATAGATATTCTATATTATATTTATATATACGTATATATATAAGGAGAGAGAGGAGAGGGAGACGGGAGCAGAGAGGAGAAGGAGAAGGAGGAGTTAGATAGATATTTAAAAAGAATTCGTGTGTGTGTGTGATCTGTTTCCGAGTTTCTGCGACAAAGCTTTTAATGTTTGGCCGTAGAGATATATCGCACTATATTGTTCTTAGACGGCACTTCTGACGGTTGTCTCGATACGATGCTATCATTTTTCATCAAACTTGGAGTGTTTATTATGTAAAGGATGGAGGAGATATATATATAGATGAGATTAGAGATAGATATATAGATATGATATAATGTTGTGTACTAGCATTGGAAATTATTTTGTTTAGGAATATGAGATATATAGATATATGTATTGTTGATCGTGAGCTATATAGATATATATGAAAGGGTTTTGTTTATTTTTCTTTGTGCAAAGCTGTATTTCCGACTTAAGGAATATTTCGGGTATTAAATGATGAGAGAGATAGATAGATATATATATAAGCTGTTGATCGATACGCGTTATGATATTATATTTTTGTTAAATGGAGGAGGCTTAGACGAATGAACAATCGGGTGAGTTGGAGTGAATCCACAAGATGTAGTATTGTCATATGTTTCTGGGCAGTAGTGCGAAAAACCAAAAAAATATTAATATAATATTCTATAATATTCACACTATGTAGATATCACTATTGTCGCTAGGTGGCTTGTCTCACGCATATTCGTTTGAAAAATAAGTCCTATTTTAACTCGGCAGGTTCAGGATTAAGTAATATATATGCAGGTCAAGTAAAATCAAGTAAGAGAAGATAGTATTTTGATGATGCATAATGTGAGAGATGGTATATAGTCCGGCCGTGAGTTAATAGAAATTGGGCACATATATGTGTCTTTCTAGACGCGATGACATAGGTAGGCGAAAGCTCTGGAACATTTTTCAATTTCAAGCGTTACGCCGCAGATGGCCAGCTCTGTTAGGGACAAGGCATGTGCGGCCGTCCGTAAAGTCTAGTGTCTGTTCATGGTCCACAGATAGACCGCCTAGATTGTTGTTGTTGTATACGCCGTGCTCCTTGGAGAGCGCTAGAAGTCTAGTCGACTGATCGCGCATATAAGTCATCCACAAATAGATAAATTTAATTCATAAATCAAATGCGACACTGCTAATGTTAACACGAGATGAGCCTTAATGTACATCGGGCAACGTGGAGGGATTAGTGATGAAGTTGCAAGCCGTAATTGATAAGGGCTCGTTGCGATTACTTCATAAGAGTACTTCGGGAGGCTCCATTACATTTCATAATATTTCAGATTAGATTTTTGATGTATGCATAATGAGCTTCGTCCTCGCTGCACCGCACTGACACCGCGAACTAATGCCACACAGATTGTCACACAACACACACACACACGACAAGAGTCACACACACACACAATTCGGGTCAGGAAGCAGTGTTAGATGACGTATCCGGTGTGCTGACTAATCGTCAGTGACAGTGAGTCACTCTTACAGTTCGATTGTCGATCTGTCGTTGGTAATTGCAGATAGCGTATATAGTTTTCTAAAAGCGGTCGACAAAGTCATGGCGACGCCGCGTAAACGCGGACGGTCGCAAACAAGTCAATGTCATTTTACCCGCCGACGGTTTATTGATATAATTTGAGATAGGCTTAGGTTATAGTGGATAAAGAAATAATGAGATAGTAATTCTTAATCGGGAAGTAAACGAGCATAACAGACAGACAACTGACAGGCCAGCATGTCAGTGGAGAGACATTGAGGGAGAGTGGGCGAGTAGATAGAGGAAGGAGAAACAGAATAGAAATTAGGGTCAGTTTGTCTCTACTCTCATCTGAATTATAGGCATGTCGGTGTTATTTGTTGCAGCGCGGTAACAGAGATGGAGAGACGCACGCAGGAGAGAGAGAAGAGAGAGAGAATGGGGTTGAAAGAGAAAGATGGAGGGGAATAGAGGGGATGCAACGAAGTGAGAATGAGTCGGAGAGGTTAGAGAGAGATAGGAAAGAGAGAGAGAGAGAGTGAGAGAAAGAATGGGGAAAGAGAAAGAGGGAGGGAAATAGAGGGGAGCACGAAAAGTGAGAAATAGAGCGAGAGGTAGAGAGGGATAGGAAGTAATGAGAGAGGAGAGGATGGAGAGAGAGAGAGAGAGAGAGAAGAGAAAGAGAAAATGAGACAAGAGTGAGAGAAAGAGATGCGTGGACAGAGAAAGAGGGGTGGATAGGGGAGGCAAGAGAGTGAGAAAGAGTTGGAGAGTAGGAGAGGTAGAGCACATTCTGAGGAGAGGCGCACGCACTAGGAGAGAGAGGAAGGCACGCTTGTTGTAGAAAGAGATGGGGGACCAACAGGAGAGAGGAGGGTGGGTATTAACTAGGCATGAGCACACGCACGAGTGAGCCACGGAGTCAGAGAGGTTAGAGGAGAGTTCAGGGAGGAGCGAGGATACGGTATTCGGATACTGTTTGGCGCACAGTGATGTTGAGAGAGAAAGAGTCGAGAGAAAGGATGGTGGACCGGCGATTGTGTTTAAGAGGGGTGGGAGCAGCAACAGTGTAGTAGAGTTTGTTGTTGAGAGTAGAGAGAGAGAGGGGTGAGATTGTAGAGAGACGCAAGAGAGTGGAGAGAAAGTGGGATTAAAGAGAGACACGATATAGGGGTAGCTTCGCTCCTACCATCCTCATGTGATGGCAGTTCACGCCTTGTGATTTGAAATGCAGAGAAGTGGAGCGTAGAAAGAACGCGCCGCGGAGTGGGGGGGCACAGAGCACGCACGTGAGCGGTGCCGCGAAGAGAGATGAGAGAGTTGAGGATATGAGAGATAGAGAGAGAGTGAGAGAGAGGAGTACGAGAGGAGCAGACACGCAGAAAAAACCGCAAAAAAGAAACCCACGTGATTATTGTTGAGAGAGAGGAACAAAGAAGAGACGCAGGAGACTAGATGCAGCTAAGAAGGAAAGAGAAAGAGAGAGAGAGAGAAAGAGACAGAGAGAAGGAAAAGCCGATAAGATAAGACGAAAGAGAGATCAAGAGAGTGGAGAAAGAGGGGGCAAAATAGAGGGGTAGCACAGAGGACGAACGGAGCCAGTCGGAAGATCAGTGTTATCAGAGACAGTAGGGAGATGGGTATGATGGACGCAGGAGGATGTTAGCACGCGCACGATGATTAACATGGGAGAGAGAAAAAGTGTGAAATAGGGTGCTCTCTATACTCCTCAAGCTGATTCAGTTATTTTTAAATGCAAAACTGGGGGAGGGGACAGAGAGAGAGAGAGGGGGATGAAGAGAAAAAGGGAGGGAAAAACAGGAGAGAAAAAAACGAAAAGTGTTGGAGAGAGAGAGAGAGAGAGAGTAGCGAGAGAGAGGTAAGAGGACTGAGAGAGAGAGAGAGAGGGGGGGTGAAGAGAAAAATGGGAGGGAAAACAGGAGAGACAGCGAGAGAAAAAAACGAAAAGTGTTGGAGAGAGGAGAGAGAGAGAGAGGTAGAGACTGAGAGAGAGAGAGAGAGAGAGAGAGAAGAGAGAGGGGGGGGGGTGGTGGGGGGGGGAAGAGAAAAATGAGGGAAAAACAGGAGAGAACAAGCGAGAGAAAAAAACGAAACAGTGTTGGAGAGAGAGAGAGAGAGGTAGAGAATGAGAGAGAGAGAGAGAAGATAGATAGAGAGGAGGGGGGTGAACAATAGGAGACAGCGAGAAAAATGGTTTTCTATAACGCTATTTACCTGTATCCCACTTCGTACGGGTTAGGCAAAGGTTCTTTAACGTGGACCACACAAACCGAAGCTCATGGGCGTCGGTTGAAAATTTGCGTTTAATCCCGTGGCAACTCCCTAAGAGGAGTGCCTCAGGCACACTAGCAAAACCCAACCTTCCCCTTTAAATCGAGGGGCTGGTGGTTGCGCTGGGGGGGGATGGCCCCTGGTGCACGTTGTTAATTACTCAAACCGTCCAGCGGCCGAAACTTACTGGACCCCCCCCGGCTGAGATGGTTTTTCTATACTCCTCAAGCTGATTCAGTTCTTAATACAATCTCGGAGAGACAGGGAGAAAGAGAGAGAGAAGAGAGAAGAGAGAGAGAGAGATAGTGAGACGAGAGAGGGAAGGAAATTGGAAGGCAGTGAGAAAAGAAGCAAGAAAGAGTCGGAGTGTAAGGGGAGAGAAAGAGAGAGAGAGTGGGAGGAGAGATTACTGATTCAATTGTTTTTAATGCAAAAACTCAGAGAACCGAGAGAGAGGAGGCAGACAGACAGACAGATAGACGCGATAAAGAAGGGGTATATGGGGACAAACGAAGAAAAAAAAGCGAGAAAGGATCGAGAGGTAGAGAGGAGAGAGGGAGAGAGAGAAGAAAGAGGAGAGTGGAAGGAAATAGGAAAGATAGCGAGAAAAAGAGCAAGAAAAAGTCGAGTGGTAGGGAGAGAAAGAGAGAGGGGGAAGGGGGGAAGGAAATATGAAGACAGCGAGAAAAAAAGCGAGAAAAGAGTCGGAGATGGTAGAGAGAAGAGAGGGGGGGAAGAGAGAGAGAAAGAGAAGTGAACGGAAAGGAGACACGCGAGAAAAAGAGCAAGTCAAGAGTGGTAGGAGAGAAAAAGAGCACGCAACGCACGCACAGACAGACAGACATACAGAAGTTGACATAGGGTAACAGCGCGGAAAGCCGGTTTTTCTGTATTCTCAGGCTGGTTCGTTTTTATGCAAACTCTGAGAAGAAAGAAGGAGAGATGGGGCGACATTAAGAAAAGAGTAGAATGAGAGAGAGAGAGAGAGAGAGAGAGAGAGAGAAGGAGAGAGATTGAGGGGGGGGGTGGGGTCACAAGAAAAAGTGGAGAAGAGTTGGAACAGAGAAGAGAGAGGAAGAGAGAGAGAGAGGAAAGAGGTGTACGTTAGAGGGACAGCGAGGAAAAATAGGTGTTTTTTATTCTATCCAAGCTGATTCAGTTGTTTTTATTGCAATCTCTCGAAGATTATTATATATATATCATATATATTATATACGTGAGAAGAGAGAGAGAGAGGAGAGAGAGAGATAGATAGAATAGAAGGGTCAACCAACAGGAAAACAGCGAGAGAAGAATCGTAGAAAGAGAGGGCGGAGAGAGGAGAGTGATAGAGACAGAGAGAGTTGACAGAGAGAGAGAGAAGAGAGAGAGAGAGAAGTTACGTAGCAGGGAAAGCGATAAAAGGCGTTTTTTCTATACTATTTAAGCTGACCAGTTGTTTTAAATTGCAACTTGAAGAAATATATATATATATATTATATATTAATATTATATATATATATATATATATATATATATATATAAATATGAGAGAGAGGAGAAAGAAAGGAGAGAGAAGGAATCCGGAAAAAGAGGGGTGAAGAGAGAGAGAGAGAGAGAGAAGAGAGAGAGAGAGGGTAACTAAAGAGACCAGCCATAAAAAAGGCTTTTTCCATATACTCTTATATAAGTTTAATTCAGTTGTTTTATCACAAACTCGGAAAGAAGAGAGAAGATGGACAAGGACAAGAGAGCGATCTTCCTAGACTCCCTAGGTGATACCGATTGTTTTAATTGTTAAACTAGATTTCACCAAGCTGTTTTATTGAGAGAGACAGAGACCAGAGACAGAGATGAAGGAAGTATAGGGACAAGGTAAAGGTGAAAAATAAGAAGGGAATAAAAGGAAGAGAGAGAGAAAGAGATGATGAGAAGAGTGACACGTTCCTGTTTTTATTTAAAGTTGATCGCGGGGGGTTGGCGGTTTTGGCGGGGGGGAGTGGTATGAATCATGACAGAGAGAGGGGGAGTAGAACTGGGAGTAAAAGGAAGGAGAGAGAGAAGCATAAAAGAGAAGAATTGCGAATATTTATTGGCAATCAAGCCGAGTGATTTCCTGGAGACAATCGTGTTGTGAAGGTGCGTATTCCTCCCTGGTTCAACGAATAAACATAATGCATGCACATTATCGTACATACCACCCCTCTTCCCCTACTCTCAACCTCTCTCTCCCCCTCTCTCTCTTCTCTCGCTCTCTCTTCTCTCTCTTCTCTCTCTCTTTCTTTCTTACTCTCTCTCTCTTTCTTTCTTACTCACACTCTCTCTCTCGTTCGCTTTCTCTATCTCGCTTTTTTCCCTCTTTCTAATCTCTCTCTTTCTCTCTCTCTTTCTCTCTTTCTCTTTTCTCTTCTCTCTTTCTCTCTCTCTCCATTTTTCACTCAGTCCTGTCCTGTCGTTGTCTGTCTGTCTCTCTTCTCTTTCTTTATCTCTTCTTTCTCTCTCGTTTCTCTTTCTTTTTCCTCTCTTTTTCTATCTCTCTCTCTCTCTCTCTCTCCTCTTTCCATCACTCTCTCTCACTCTTTTCTTTCTCTCAATCTTTTTCCTCTCTCATGCTCTCTCTCTCTCTTTCCTCTTTCTCTCTCTTTTCCTCTCTCATGTTCTCCTCCCTCTCTTTTCTTCCTTCTCTCTCTTTTTTCTTCTCTCTCATTTTCTCTCACTCTTTTCTCTCTTTTCTCCCCTCTATCTCTCTCTCTTCATTTCTTTCTTTCTCTTTCTTTCTCTCTTTTCTATCTCTCCTCTTTCTCTTTCTTTTTCTCTCATTTCTTTTCCTCATTCTTTCCTCTCTCTCTCATTTTCTCTCTCCATTTTCTCTCGCTCACTTTCTCTCTCTTCCTCTTCTCATTTTTTCTCTCTTCAATTTTCTCTCCCTCTCTTTCTCTCTCCCCTTCTCTCTCTTTCTTTCTCTATCTCTCTTTTCCTCTCTTGTTCCTCTCTTTCTCCTTCCTCTCCCTCTTTTCTCTCTTTTTTTTCATCTTCTCTTCGTCTCTTTCTCTCCTTTCTCCCTTCTCTCTCTCTCTCTCTCTTTCTTCTCTTTCGGTTCTCATCTTTCTATCGCTCTCTTTCTCCTCTTTATCTCTCTTTTTTCTCTTTTCTCTCTTTTCTCCTATTTCTTCTATTTCTCTCTTTCATTTTCTTTCTCTCTTCTCTCTCTCCTCTCTCTCTCTCTTCTCTCTTTCTTTCTCTGTTTTCCTCTCTTTCTCTTTCTCTCCCCTCTCTCCCTCTCACCCTCTCCCTCCCTCTCGCCCTCTCTCTCTCTCTCTCTCTCCTCTCTCCATCTCAGTCTCTCTTCTCTCTCTCTGAATGAGATGAATTTAAACCAAGGTGCACAATGACATATTCCTTTTATTTATCATCAATGTGTCCGAACAAGAGAGAAGATATTAGAAGAATTGTTGCAAGGGAAAATAAGGAGCTCCAGTTCGAACACGTCTTGCTGATTTCAAGTTTCTTACCCATAGGCATTATACTATCTCTTATTTTGCACCCCATCTATCAAAAGATAAAACACATAACTGTAAACGTGACTCAGGTCTCTAATCTGGTTTCAAATGTGCAGGTCAACCAATTTCTATATTTTAAGGTAAATTGTCACAAGCTATATAAAAATGATACTATATAATTACTATATATATTATATATATATATACAATTCAAAAACTGTTACACTAAAGATATACAATCATGACGTTGGTGGTGAAAACGCGCAGCGGATGTGCAAATGACGAAGCGATCGCATGGCTTGCACGCTTTTTAGATCAACAATGCTTCCGTTTTAAATTTAATATATATATATATTTTTTAACAGCTTTATTGAACGGTAAGAAAATGACGATAAAAAACAACGTTAAAAAAATCAAGACGCAACTAATAGAATTGAATTCAAACGTAAAATATGATTTATTTGGTTTTAATTCAGTTTTCCTTCTCCTAGACCGTTTGCTAAACCAAGGTTAAAGATCCAAGTCTGCCCTACTATTTATCCATAGCTGGAGGGAGAGTAGGATTTATACCTTTTCCAATGGTATTAGCGCTAAGTGAAATATATATATATATATATAATATATATATTCATGAATATTCTTTATCTTATATATTATATATAATATATATATATCTATAATATATATATATTATATTATATAATATGCTTGCGTATATATATATATATATATATAAGATATATATATATAATATCAATGAATAAACCATAAATGGAAAGATTCTTGTCCAAAGAATATTCATGATATATATTTATATATATATAATACTATAATTATATATATATGTTATATACTATATTGATATGCTGTTTTGAGTCAAATCAACTCATTATATATAAATAATATTATATATATCCTTATTATATTATATATTATATATATATATATATATATATATATATATATATATATATATATATATAATCATGAATATTTTTGACAAAGAATCTTAACTTTTTATACCAAGCTCTCAATCTTATTCATTTAACACAATAAGAGCCTGAAGCGTACATTATCTTTACTTTTCTTTACTCTACACATAGATGCACACACATCATTTTCGCTACACACTAATGTTACATTGACCTTCCATTACAGCTTGGACAATAAAGACGTCACACAATAAGACCAAATGAAAAAGAACAGCCTTGAGATTATTATTAGTTTTTTTGTCTAGTCACTCTTTCATCTTATTGTTGTTGTCTGAGTAGTAAGAGACGTAATAGTCTTAAGCTCTTCCTATTACTTAGATGAAGCATAGCCAATTATTATTAATTTTGACCCGTTCTTTTTTTTTTTAATCCTATCAATATCTTGTCGTAGAAATAGACGTAATAGTCATTATTTGTTCGAATTATTTAGACTAGCAAGACTACGCCGGGTGTATATATTTCATTTTTATTGTAATGAAATATATTAAATTATAAAGAATAACAAAATTAAATAAGAACGTATATAAAAATATTACACTTATTTTAATTGGTTTCTATATAGAAATCATTCATAGTATTCATTTTAATTCGTTGAAGAATAAAACAACAACATTAAAGACCAATAACACCAATTAATTATTTATTAACGCCGGTTTTGTTAAAACCAGTATGCAAATTAACCACAACATTTATTATGTAGACCTTTAATTCTTAGCGATACATGAGACAAATTGCAGGATTTTAAACACACTAATAACATGGGCTGTTTTGAGGCAATCAAACTCAGATATTCATAGAGACATCGTTAATAAATTAGATTTATTCTATGTATTAATGATTTTCATGCGAAATCTGTGGTCGAGAATGTTTTTTAAATATCGGATTTCACAGTCACGGGAGGCGCTGTAACTTCAGGGGCACAAAAACTTTATTATAGTCCTCCGAGACTGAAATGCCAATACAATACAATACGATATACAATACAATTCTTAAGCTTTGGCATTGCCCCTTCCAGCTGGGAAAATTTGGCTCAGGACCACCCTCGGTAGTTGCAGAATCTCCGTAGAGGACTGTTCATGTCAGAAGTCACCCTGACGCAACACCCTGAAGCTAAGAGGTCCAGAAGAAAGCAGCGGCAACAAAGCACCGGCACATCAACATCTTCGGGGACAGCCTTCAAATGCGAAATCTGTGGTCGAAAACGTTTTTCAAATATCGGATTTCACAGTCACGGGAGGCGCTGCAACTTCAGGGGTACAAAAACTTTATTATAGTCTTCCGAGACTGAAATGCCAATACAATACAATACAATTTACAATACAATTCTTAAGTGTCTTTTCTGAAACATTATCATAAGTGTTATTTGATAGGATTTGTTTTATTGTCTGCTGAAGTTATAAATGTAAACGAGTGACATTGTCTGATCTCTCAGATGAAACATTGTCAATTATTATTAATATTATTTTCGTTTTTCTTTAATCTCTTTCGTTTTCGTTACACTTAGCTCTATTAACAGAGGTTTCTTTACATTTAATAGTAATGACATATGTAATAGTCTTAAGTTGGTTATTTCCTATAACTCCAATATAAACAAAGGGGAATCACTCTTGACTGATAAATTATTTATTTATTTTCCCATTAAACTAACCCTAAACCCTAACCTTAAACCCTAAACCCTAATCCTAAACCCGTCTTCTTTTTTCCTAGTAGATCATACCGAGGTTAAGACAGAAGAATATACCGACTACACCTCTGCACCGGGGTAAAATATCCCCAGTGGGGCTAGCTGTTGGTCGTGAGTTGAAACCAGTGATACTTAAGGACGGAATCCAGGTGTCTGAGCTGTCCATGACATGCAACACCACTAGATGGACGGTCGAGAGGCCCCTTCCGATCAATCGGCTGGTCACGCCAACCCTAGCACCTATAGCCCTTATGGCAAATCCCTAATCCTTTTTATCATATATGTTGCTAGAAGGCGGTGCTGAGGGTCTAGTATCCTGGGTATGTCGTAAATCTGCATCTAATGGTGAATTCCATTCTTTGAGCTCTGGGGTGTGTGGAGTACCTATTCATCACCATTAATCCAAGTACCTGTTAGGATTCCATCTAGGAATCTGTTAGGATCTACTAGGAAAAAAGAAGACGGGTTAGGGTTAGGATTTAGGGTTTAGGGTTAGGGTTAGGGTTTATGGTTAGAAAAATAAGTTTTAAAAAATCGTGTTTAAACAAAAATTGTGTTTAATTTTTTAGAAATTTTAACACTCACCAAGAATTAATAAAAGAAAACATATTCGGCATAAAATAACCCAATGGGTTGCCATGCCGTTAAATCTAACCAACCCACCAATCTCATCTTATCTTTGAAATTAGGTTTTCATCTTATTAAACAAGAAAATAATCGAAAAAATAAAAGGCAAGCAGCTTTGTCACTTAGAGTCAAATACCCTTTGAAAGGTATGAAGTTGCCGCTTCCCTCAACTACGGGTTAGATAGTACCACTCCTGTTCTTCTGCTTTGGCCTTAATTCGCCCACTAAGGTTCATATACAATTAAAAACAGAGAAACCAAACCAAACTATTTACCCATAGCTGGAGGGAGAATCCTTTGAGCTCTCTTTACAAAAATGTCTAATAGCTAAAGTCGATTTAATTCCCAAATTTTCAAATTTTATTGTTTGAATTATCTTTACTCGATTTTTATCGCGTAAATATACGACCCTTTTCCTATCTAATAGAAAATATTACTTTTACTAGCAAAAACTATTTACCCATAGCTGGAGGGAGAATAGTCGAAAGCATAACTTCCCCAAGAGTATTAGCGCTACGGGAAAAGCACATAGCGTCGACTAGGTTTTGAACTCTGGTCCTTTTGTCCATTTTTAAGACGATAACCATCACACATAAGCGCCTCTTATAGTCCACTCATTATATATACTTGTACAAAATAAAAAACGCACCCCGGGCGATGTAAAAATAGGTTTTTGAAACATATTGCCTGAGGGGTGGGAGTAAAAAAATTCAATGTCAGCGAGTTTGTACCCTAAGTAAGTAAAAT
This sequence comes from Doryteuthis pealeii, assembly GCA_023376005.1. Lineage (NCBI taxonomy): Eukaryota > Metazoa > Mollusca > Cephalopoda > Myopsida > Loliginidae > Doryteuthis > Doryteuthis pealeii. Next base: position 15,223,058 of record CM042173.1, read on the forward strand.
CATCAAATTCATTAAAGGATTAAAAAATAAAACAATTTGAAATGTAAACTTTAATATGTATTAAAATAAAACAAACTATATATAGATATATAATACCAGTCATGTATTTATTAAAACTTGTTTTAAAAAAACAATGAGGACTGTCTAATGTTGCATGTTCAAATTTTGAGTGTATCTATTCTATGTTATGACGATTTTGGGTAATGTGACGTAAGCAGTGACGTATTTTTTGTTACAGACAAAAACCGGAAGCGAATCTCCATTATTAATAGATTTAAACAACTTTCATCTAGATCGGTTGACCTAGCAAGGCTAGAGAGACGTAAAAAAAAGTAAAGTCGTCGGTGCGGACTAATGTCGGTATCAGCCAGACAGCGAGGGAGTCTATCCCCTTTTCACAAGCGCTAGACCAAGGAGGTTATTTTATCGTCTGGGGTGGAGCGCCACACCTACCGTCAGCTCCTCACTTTACCGCACATATCCCCGTGCTACTCATACGCTGAGTTGGCGAGGGCCGGTATCGAACCAGGAACCTTGTGGCTTCTAGCCGAACCCTCTACCGACTGAGCTAAGCCGGCCCTATTTACCCATAATTGAAGGATGAGAGAACTGTAGCCTCACAAACCCATTAGCGCGAAGTGAAAAAGCAAAGTGAAAAAGCCACCCCAAGGATTTGAACTCGGGTCACTGGGTCCGTTTCGTTCAATGGTAACTATTATGCACGCACGCATATTAATTATAGAGCACTCCCCCCTATTTATTTGAAATCAATTCAAATATAAATTCTCTGAATGGGATGTGACTCGAGATCAAGGGTAATGGCGTATTTAATCGTGTGTGCATGCTGAAAATTCTTCATTTGAGAACCACAGGACAATATGGAGATTAATTCGTCAAAAAGATATCAATTCCATTTTTTTTTTTTTGTTTATTTATTAGTCATTTCTTTCTTTCTTTTTTTCTTTTCTCTTTAGTTGTTTAGCTTTTAAACCTTGTCAGCGATAATTAGAGTTATTGAAACTCTCTTGTCCTAGTCGTTGAAAAGCTCCATTGTCCACGTTCGCTTTTCTCTCAAATCTCCATTTTTTCTAAGACTTTCCTTTTTGAAATGCCAATCGCTTCCCCACATCTCTCTCTCTCTCTCTCTCTCTCTCTCTCTCTCTCCTCTCTCTCTCTCTCTCTCTCTGAATACCTCTGAGTCTCTGTCTCTGTCTCTGTCTCTGTCTCTCTCTCTCTCTCTCTCTCTCTCTCTCTCTCTCCTCTCTCAGTATGTATGTCTGTGTCTCTTTCTATCTATCTATTCTATCTATTCTTTCTATCGTCACCTTTTATTGGTCTCGCCTCGTCTCTGTCTCTGTGTCAGTCTCGTTCTCTCTCTGACTCTCTCCATTCTCTCTCTCTCTCTCTTCTCTCTCTCTCACACACACACACACACACACACACCAACACAGAGAGAGAGAGAGAGAGAGGAGAGAGAGAGAGAGAGAGAGACACACACGCTCTATCTCTATGACCCGCTTCTCTCACTCTCTCTATCTGAGTCCTTATGTCTCTGTTTCTGTTTGTCTCTGTCTCTGTCTCTGTCTGTCTGTCTGTCTCTCTCTCTCTCTCTCTCTCTCCCAGTATGTCCATCTGTCTCGTTCTCTCTCTCACTCTCTCCATTTCCTTTCTCTCTCACACACACACTCTCTCACTTCCTCTCACTTCCTCTCTCTTTCTGTCTCTATCTGAGTCCATTTATGAGTCTATCTCTCCCCCCCTCTCTCTCTCTCTCTCAGTATGTCTGTTTGTCTGTCTCTTTTTATTGGTCTATCTATCTTTCTATCGTCACCTTTTGTTGGTCTCGCCTTGTCTCTGTCTCTGTCTCAGTCTCGTACTCTCTCTCTCTCACTCTCACCATTCTCTCTCTCTCTCACACACAAATACACCCACACACGCGCGCGCCCTATCTCTATGACTCTCTCTCTCTCTCTCTCTCTCTCTCTCTCTCTCTCTCTCTCTGTCCCTCTCTGAGTCTCTCTCTCTCTCTCTTTCTCTCTCTCAGTATGTCTGTCAGTCTCTTTCTCTCTGTCTATCTATCTATCTTTCTATCGTCACCTTTTGGTGGTTCTCGCCTCGTCTCTGTCTCTGTCTCAGTCTCGTTCTTTCTCTCTCACTCTCTCCATTCTCTCTCTCTCTCTCACACACACACAAACATACCCACTCTCACTCTCTCTCTCTCTCTCACTCTCTCTCTCTCTCTCTCTCGCTCACACTCTCTCTCTCCCTCTCTCCCTCTCTCTCTCTCTTTCTTTCTCTCTCTATATCTGAGTCCCTCTCTGAGTCTCTGTCTCTGTCTGTCTGTATCTCTCTCAGTATGTCTGTCTGTCTTTTTCTCTCTGTCTATCTATCTATCTATCTATCTCCTTTCCTTGGTCTTGCCTCGTCTCCTCTACCTTCGACAAGATCTTCCTACCTTTCCTCATAATCTCCGATCTGATTTCTCCTGCCTTAAACAATTCCTCCTCCCATTAATCTATCGTTATTTACTCAATGTGGCTCAGTCCCGTGACAAGATCCAACACTTGCCTGGTACATTTCGAGGATCGAACTGATGATGTCACCGAGTGAACTCGCATGAAAGGACCCGATAACCATTACGCTGCATACGGTTCGATAAAAAGTTATTTACATCTGATCAAGGTAGTCCATCGGTATCGACGATGACTTTCCTATTTCTACACCCACCCCCTCTCTCTCTCTCTCTCTCTCTATATATATATATATATATATATATATGAGAAGTAAACAAACAAACAATGTGTTAGATATGGCTTTTTGAGCCGACAATTTTTGGGAGAATATGCGCTTAATTGAAGTTGTACCTAATTTGGAAAATTAATTAATTGATAATTAATGAATTAGGCAGGCATTCCTATTCAAATGTAAGGCTAAACAAATTGAGAAAAATCAATCTCTGTATGTACATTTCAGCCTATTAGGTCTCATCAGCAGAGCTATAGACAGGAAGACTGCTTTGTAAGTGATTGGAACCCTGACTGCCAAGCTGACAGGCGGGGACTCTAATCATTACACCAGCTGTTTTTCCAGATTTGTCCTTTGTTTTGAAGTAAGTTATATTCCACTTATGTTGACTTTGCTACACGACATTATGAGAAGTAAACAAACAAACAATGTGTTTGATATGGCTTTTTTAGCCGACAATTTTTGGGAGAATATGTGCTTAATTGAAGTTGTACCTAATTTGGAAAATAATCACTTGATAATTAATGAATTAGGCGGGAAAACTTATTCAAATGTAAGGCTAAACAAATCGAGAAAAATCAATCTCTGTATGTACATTTCGGCCTATTAGGCCTCATAGCCTTACATTTGAATAGGTATGCCCGCCTAATTCATTAATTAATTTTCAAAATTAGGTATGACTTCAATTAAGCACATATTCTCCCAAATATATATATATATATATACCTGTCATACGGGGTCATTCTTTGATCAAATTACTGGCACCTTGCTTAGAGCCAGATTTCACCTCTCCCGTTTCTCGTTCCGGCATTTACACCCGTTTCCGGTAAAAACCCGGAACTCCCGTTTTTATTTTTAAATCTATTTCCGGGGTCATTCTTTGATCAAATTACTGGCACCTTGCTTAGTGTTTACTCTTCCCAATTTTAACTTTTGTTTGTTCTTATTTCTTTTTCTTCTCTTTCTCCTTTCAATCCCCATAGATCACAATAATTACGCTACATCCCAACCAGAACTTCCGTTTTTATTTTTAAATCTATTTCCGGGGTCATTCTTCAGTCAAATTACTGGCACCCCGCTTAGTGTTTACTTTTCCCCATTTTAACCTTTGTTTGTTCTTATTTCTTTTTCTTCTCTTTCTCCTTTCAATCCCCGTAGATCACAATAATTACGCTATAAAGTAAAGTCGCCGGGGTGGCCTAAAGTCGGTACCAGCCAATCAGTGAGGGAGACTATCCCCTTTTCAATAGCGCTAGACCAAGGAGATTGTGTTTGCATCTGAGTTGGAGCGCCCCACCTACCATCAGCTCCTTACTTTACCGCACAGATCCATGCGCTACTCATACGCTGAGTTGGCGGGGGCCGGTATCGAACCAGGAACCTTGCGGTTTCTAGTCGAACACTCTACCGACTGAGCTAACCCCTTCTTGCAGCCAGTTTAAACACTTTGTCCATCTATTTGATCTAGTATAATAGCACATATACTTATATACCATACACTTTTCCTTAAATAGCAACTTTCTTGCAACCGGTTGGTAGTACATTTTAAAAACTTTGTCTATCCATTATAATAGCACATATAGTTGTATACCATACGATAAAATATTTTATCCATTCGATCTGGTACAATATCAAATATACTTGTGTACGTTACTATAACACTTTTCTTTGAATAGATACCTTCTTAAGCCCTTATGGCAAGCCCCAACCCCTTTTTATCATATGTGTGCTAGAAGGTGGTGGCTGCGGGTGTACATGTCCTAGGAATGACGTTAAACTCTATCTGATGGTGAGCTTCCAGTTTTGGAGGTTTGGGGAATGTGGAGCACCCCATTCATCACCATTGCTCCCTGGTCCACTCTGACCCGGAGTGGTAGTACCTGTTAAGGTACCATCTATGGGTTAAATAGAAAAATGTACTCATAAAAAAATTGTATTATCCATTAAGAATTGATTTATTTCAAAACTTTATCGGCATTAAATGACCCACTGAGGTTGATATGCCGTAAAACAAAACAAACCAAACCAATACCTTCTTGAAGACAGTTGTTGATACTACATTTAAACACTTTGTCCATTCATTCGATCTGGTATAATTGCACATATACTTTTATACTATATATATTTACCAACCCCTCCGCACGAGCAGGATGTGACACATGGTTAATGTCTTACGCGGAGTTCAACAGGTTTGAATTCAGAGTTTTCCTTCGCCTAGATCGGTTGCCTAAATAAAGGTTAAAGAGCCCAGTCTGCCCTACTATTTATCCATAGCTGGAGGGAGAGTAGGATTCATACCTTTCCCAAGGGTATTAGCGCTAAGTGAAATGCAATTACCACATCCAGGTTAAAGAACCCAGTCTGTCCTGCTATTTATCCATAGCTGGAGCGTGAGTAGGATTCATACCTTTCCCAAGGGTATTAGCGCTAAGTGAAATGCAATTACCACATCCAGGTTAAAAGAACCCAGTCTGTCCTGCTATTTATCCATAGCTGGAGCTTGAGTAGGATTCATACCTTTCCCAAGGGTATTAGCACTAAGTTAAATGCAATTACCACATCCAGGATTTAACTGGGGCGACGAGTCCATTTCCCATGCCTTTACCCATTACACCCCACCG
>CM042173.1:15233523-15241023 GCA_023376005.1 Doryteuthis pealeii
AGATGATGAAAATAGTCCGAATAATGCAGATAATAAGAATACTGTGGGTAAGCGAATTTTTATCGAAACAACAATAAATAATAGCAAAAGATATTTTTCTTCCAATTATGTTTTATACTCTCTCTCACACACACATACACACACACAAGCACACACACACATATGGTTTCGGGGCCAAGGCATCATTACCACTAACACAGAGAGCTTACGATACCACCATAGTGTATTGAATTTCCGACATATTGTGGGAATGCCAGACTAAAATGTAGCCTCGTAGTGTAATCTTTTGTTGTGTTTAAAACTTTGCAGTGAATGCAAACAAGTCCAAAAACGAAGCGTTAATTCAATGATGTAGGATTTTAATTAATTTTTTTGCTAAATGACGACGTCAAACGAAAAATTTAATCTTCGTGAAATTCCCGCACAAAGAACAATGTTAAATCTAATTAGATGATCACATGACAACATCAAATTCGACAGAAATGTCAAGATGTTATATAATTCATGGGTAGCCTACAAATCATGTCAGTTAGTGTAGTTAGATTTTAGATTAAAACTCGTTGAAATTAGAAATATATTATTGATGGATAATGACCTTTAGTTGTCCCACAGGCTTCCGACAGTGGGAGCGTGAGAGCGGAAGGCTAAGTTTAGTTAGATTTGGCCACACGGATATCCATGACAATCTCTCACCAACCTTCCCTATCACTCATTGCCTCTGGTAGGTCCTCTGCGCAGCATCCAGAATCCTCGCATATTTGGTCAATGTAGGTCCTTAGTGGGCGGTCTACGTTAGCATGTCCATGTGTTGGCTTTCACAGGAGAACGTGAAGTCAAAAGGAGCAAACGTAACGTTCGTCTTTCCTAAGATGTCTACTTCTCACCACGCGGTTGAAAACCCTTTTGGGTGCTGGGTTTTTAATAAAGAATAAAGAAAAATATTCAGTCTTGCTTAATTATTCCAACAAAGAAATGAGCAGACACCCAGCCCAGCAGAAGGAAGCAGCCCAGAAGAGGATTGCAGAACAAGTAAGAACCCCTCCATTCTTCTCTCCCATTGATAACCCTTGACCCCCTAGAGGCGCGAATCTCACGCGCCCTGAGTAACACGTGATTTAGTTAAAGTTTTAGATTTTAGATTCGACCTAACCACCAGAGAGAGAGAGAGAGAGAGAGAGAGAGAGAGAGAGAGAGAGAGAGAGAGAGCAAACGTACTCTGGGTTGATCTCGTCTGTGCAGAAAATCATGGGCTAAATAATAAACTTGATCAAGAAAAAACCTAAGTCTTGTTAGTTAATTTAATTACAATGACCAAAATCGGCCCAGAAGAAAAAGAAAGCCCTTAGATAGAAGAATCAGTTAGAAGAATCAACACATAACCAGGGAAATGAAGATCACCAACATCTTCTCTTAAACGAGTATATAACACGAGTATATAACTATATATATATATATATATATATATATATATATATATATATATTTAAAAATAGCTATATCAAAACACATCGCTTGTGTATTTACTTCTCATACTGTCGTGTAGAAAAAGTCACTATAAGAGGAATAAAAACCTACTTCTAAACAAAACGAAAAATCTAGAAAGTCCGGTTGGTGTAGGGGTTACGGTCCTCGCCTGTCAGCTTGACAGTCAGGGTTCGAATCACGCACAAGGCGGTCTTCCTATCTATAGCTCTGCTGATGAGGTCTAATAGGCCGAAATGTGCATATATACATATTGAAAAGTGCCTTGAGAATAAGCTAGATGTGACCTGCACAAGAATGCTGCGTGCAGTCCTGAACAAGTCATGGAAACAGCACCCCACAAGGAAGCAACTATATGGTCCCCTGCTCCCCCATCTCACAAACCATCATGGTGAGATGGACTAAGCATGCAGGACACTGCTGGAGAAGCGGGGACGAGCTCATAAGCGACGTTCTCCTGTGAAAGCCAACACATGGACATGCTAACGTAGGCCGCCCACTAAGGACCTACATTGACCAACTATGCGAGGATTCTGGATGCTACGTAGAGGACCTACCAGAGGCAATGAGTGATAGGGAAGGTTGGCGAGAGATTGTCATGGATATCCGTGCTGCTTGCGTGACATGATGATGATGATTCTTCCTCCGGCTATAGGTAACTGGTAGCGCTGATTGAGCTTTTTAACCTTGAAAGAGCCCAGTCTACCCTTCCATTTACCCATAACTGGAGGGAGAGCAGTTATATCACTATGCCCGCTAAGGTCCCGGTTTCGATTTCTGTCGGAGGGAAATCGTTAGTATATATCGTTGATGAGACTTAATAAAGTCGAAACAGACTGTACGATATTCTACACACCGAGCGATCCTTTGCCGGGATTACACTTGTCAAGTTCATTTTCTATAAGAAAAAGTATCGAATTTTATGCGATACATGCGTTGTAAGTGCCTTCAATTAAAAATTTTATATATATATATATATATATATATATATATATATATAGAGAGAGAGAGAGAGAGAGAGAGAGAGACAGACAGACAGACAGAGAGACAGAGACAGAGACAGACAGACAGACAGACAGACAGAGTTAAACAAAAGACACATCTCCTGTTAAAAAATTTTATTTTTGATCTTTTCGAGTTTTCTGGACAACTTTTTAATGTTTGGGTGGAATTCCTGGATAAGTCCACCAAAGTTTTTTCGGCACTTTGAAGTGGTGATGTGTTCCATTTTTTAAAAAATGATATTTATGTAAAGGCTGGAAGGAGAAGAATTTGTGAGAAAGGTGTTATAGGCATTTTAAAATGTGTGTACTGCATTGGAAATTAATTTTGTTTAAGGATGGTTTGTATTGTTTTATCTATAAAGCTTCTAGTATTTGAGGGTTTTGTTTATTTTTTCTTTGTGCAGAATGTGTGTATTTCCGTTAGAATATTTCGGTAATTAGAGTGGGGGCATGAATGTAATTTTAGCTGTTGTGAAATAGAGCTATTATCTGTTAAATGGAGGGTTAGACGACGTGACAATGTGGTTGGGGTGAATCCAATGTATGTATTTTCATTTTCTGGGAGACTGCAATCTCCTTGGGGACATTTAAATCTGTATACAACATTGGTCTCATTAAGATTGTTGAAAAAAAAATTTTTTTCAGGAAATATATATATATATATATATATAATATAGCACTGACTATGCATAAGCTCATTGGCGTGTACGTAGCTTCCCACGTAAAAAAAGGACTTTATGTTAATCGGGCCTGGTGGGAGCTCTGGAAAATAATTCATTTCAAGCGTTACCCTATCAGTGTCGCCTCTTTTTCAGACCCATTTGTCGTGCTGGTAACCGCTCTTCCAGACAATGTCGCCGCTGTGATTTCGCTAAAAATCTTCCCAGTTCACAATAGTATTAATTCATAAATCCAAATGCACACTCTGCTTAACACGTGGCCTTATTCATGGCACGTGACCTTATTCATAAATTTGCAGCCGAATGATTCATTCATCAGACTCATTCATTCATAAATATTCAGCCACTTATATTGTTTTGCAAATGGCTTCGTCCTCCCCCTCCCCCAACTAAGCCACACACACACACACACACACACACACACACACACACACACACACACACACACACTTTGTGTGTATTGCAATGCATCGACTGAGACATGCCTTACTTCGATGTAATTGTTCTCTTGGTATTCGTTTCTTTACGACAAAGATCATGCGACGCGTAAACGCGAGGTCGCAAAAAGTCAATGTCAATTTTACCGACGTTTATTGATATAATTTGAGATAGGCTTAGTTATTTAAAAAAATACCGTAATTTCCCGGGAGAGAAAGACAAACAGACAGACAGACTGACAGACAGACAGATAGTGAAGAGAGAGAGAGAGAGTGAGAGAGAGAGAGATGAGGGAAAAGAGAGAAAAAGAGAGAGAAATAGGCAGTTTTCTCTACTCTCATGCTGATTCGGTTGTTTTTGAATGCAGAGAAGAGATGGGAGAGAGAGAGAGAGAGAGAGAGAGAGAGATGGGGAAAGAGAAGATGGAGGGAAATAGAGGGGAGCACGAAAGTGAGAAAGAGTCGGAGAGGTAGAGAGAGATAGGGGAGAGAGAGAGAGAGAGAGTGAGAGAAAGAGATGGGGGAAAGAGAAAGAGGGAGGGAAATAGAGGGGAGCACGAAAGTGAGAAAGAGTCGGAGAGTAGAGAGGGATAGGAAGAGAGAGAAAGAAGAGAGAGAGAGAGGAGAGAGAGAGAGAGAAAGAGAAAGAGAAAGAGAAAGAGTGAGAGAAAGAGATGGTGGAAAGAGAAAGAGGGGTGGAAATAGGGGAGCAAGAGAGTGAGAAAGAGTTGGAGAGGTAGAGAGAGGTAGAGAGAGAGAGAGAGATAGAGAGAGAGAGAGAGAAAGAGAAAGAGAAAGAGTGAGAGAAAGAGATGGGGGAAGAGAAAGAGGGCGGAAATAGGGGAGAACGAGAGTGAGAAAGAGTCGGAGAGGTAGAGAGAGAGATAGGGAGAGAAAGATAGAGAGATAGATAGATAGATAGAGAGAGAGAGAGAGAGAAAGAGTGAGAGAAAGAGATGGTGGAAAGAGAAAGAGGGGTGGAAATAGGGGAGCACGAGAGTGAGAATGAGTCGGAGAGGTAGAGAGAGAGAGGGGTGAGAGAGAGAGAGAGAATGAGAGAAAGAGATGGGGAAAAGAGAGAAAAAGAGAAATAGGCAGTTTCCTCTACTCTCATGTTGATTCAGTTGTTTTGAATGCAGAGAAAGAGATGGGCGAAAAAGAAAGAGGGGCGGAAATAGAGGGGGGCACGAGAGAGAAGAGAAAGAGTTGGAGAGGTAGAAGAGAGACAGAGGGATAGAGAGATAGAGAGAGAGTGAGAGAGAGAGTGAGAGAAAGAGATGAGGGAAAAGAGAGAAAAAGAGAGAGAAAAGAAAGAGAGAAAAGAAAGAGAGAAAAAGAAAGAGAAAGAGAGAGATAGAAAGAGAGAAGGAAAGAGAAAGAAAGAGAGAGAGAGAAAGAGACAGAGAGAAAATGAGAGAGAGAAAGAGAGATAGAAAGAGAAAGAGAGAAAGAGATGGGAGAAAGAGGGGCAGAAATAGAGGGGTGCACAAGAGTGAGAAAGAGTCGGAGAGGTAGAGAGAGACAGAGACAGAGACAGAGAGATAGATAGATAGATAGATAGAGAGAGAGAGAGAGAGAGAGATGAACATAGGAGGACAACGAGAAAAAGTGTGGGAAAAGGGTGCTCTTCTATACTCTCAAGCTGATTCAGTTATTAATGCAAACTGGGGGGGGGACAGAGAGAGAGAGAGGGGGTGAAGAGAAAAAGGGAGGGAAAAACAGGGAGAGAAAAAAACGAAAAAGTGTTGGAGAGAGAGAGAGAGAGAGAGAGAGAGAGAAGAGTAGAGACTGAGAGAGAGAGAGAGGGGGGGTGAAGAAAAAATGGAGGGAAAAACAGGAGAGACAGCGAGAGAAAAAAAACGAAAAAAGTGTTGGAGAGAGAGAGAGAGAGAGAGGTAGAGACTGAGAGAGAGAGAGAGAGAGAGAGAGAGAGAGAGGGGGGGTGAAGAGAAAAATGGAGGGAAAAACAGGAGAGACAGCGAGAGAAAAAAAAAACGAAAAAAGTGTTGGAGAGAGAGAGAGAGAGGTAGAGACTGAGAGAGAGAGAGAGAGATAGATAGAGAGAGGGGGGTGAACATAGGAGGACAGCGAGAAAAAATGGTTTTCTATACGCTATTTACCTCGTATCCCACTTGTACGGGTTAGGCACAAGGTTCTATTAACGTGGACCACCCACAAACCGAAGCTCATGGGCGTCGGTTGAAAATTTGCGTTTATCCCGTCGGCACTCCCCTCAAGAGGAGTGCCTCAGGCACTGAGCAAAAAACCCAACCCTTCCCCTTTAAATCGAGGGGGCTGGTGTTGCCTGGGGGGGATGGCCCCCTGGGATCAACGTTGTTAATTACTTCACCGATCCAGCGGCCGAGAAGCTTACTGGACCCCCCGGCTGAGATGGTTTTCTATACTCTCAAGCTGATTCAGTTCTTAATACAAACTCGGAGAGACAGAGAGAAAGAGAGAGAGAGAGAGAGAGAGAGAGAGAGAGATAGTGAGAGAGAGAGGGAAGGAAATAGGAAGGACAGTGAGAAAAGAGCAAGAAAGAGTCGGAGTGGTAGGGAGAGAAAGAGAGAGAGAGTGGGAGGAGAGATTAACTGATTCAATTGTTTTTAATGCAAACTCAGAGAACGAGAGAGAGAGGCAGACAGACAGACAGATAGAGATAAAGAAAGGGGGTATAATGGGGACAAAGAGAAAAAAAGCGAGAAAGGATCGGAGAGGTAGAGAGAGAGAGGGAGAGAGAGAGAGAAAGAGAGAGAGTGGGAAGGAAATAGGAAAGATAGCGAGAAAAAGAGCAAGAAAGAGTCGGAGTGGTAGGGAGAGAAAGAGAGAGGGGGAAGGGGGGAAGGAAATAGGAAGGACAGCGAGAAAAAAAGCGAGAAAGAGTCGGAGAGGTAGAGAGAGAGAGGGGGGGAGAGAGAGAAAGAGAGAGTGAAGGAAATAGGAAAGACAGCGAGAAAAAGAGCAAGTCAGAGTGGTAGGAGAGAAAAAGAGAGACAGACAGACAGACAGACAGACATACAGAAGTTGAACATAGGGTAACAGCGCGGAAAAGCCGGTTTTCTGTATTCTCAGGCTGGTTCGTTTTTATTGCAAACTCTGAGAGAAAGAAGGAGAGATGGGCGACATTAAGAAAAGAGCTAGAATGAGAGAGAGAGAGAGAGAGAGAGAGAGAGAGAGAGAGAGAGAGGGGGGGTAGGGGTCACAAGAAAAAGGTGGAGAAAGAGTTGGAAACAGAGAAAGAGAGAGCGAAGAGAGAGAGAGAGAGAGAAAGAGTGTACGTAGAGGGACAGCGAGGAAAATAGTGTTTCTATACTATCAAGCTGATTCAGTTGTTTTATTGCAATCTCGAAGATATATATATTATATATATATATATATATAGTGAGAGAGAGAGGAGAGAGAGAGAGAGAGATAGATAGATAGAAGGGTCAACAACAGGAAAAACAGCGAGAGAGAATCGTAGAAAGAGAGGGCGGAGAGAGAGAGAGTGATAGAGACAGAGAGAGTGACAGAGAGGAGAGAGAGAGAGAGAGAGAGAAAGTTACGTAGAGGGACAGCGATAAAAAGGCGTTTTTCTATACTATTTAAGCTGACCCAGTTGTTTTTATTGCAAACTTGAAGAAATATATATATATATATATATAAATATATATATATATATATATATATATATATATATATATATAGTGAGAGAGAGGAGAAAGGAAAGGAGAGAGAAGGAATCGGAAAAAGAGAGGGTGAAGAGAGAGAGAGAGAGAGAGAGAGAGAGAGAGAGGGTACGTAAAGAGACAGCCATAAAAAGGCATTTTTCTATACTCTTTATATAAGTTAATCAGTTGTTTTATCACAAACTCGGAAAGAGAGAGAGACTGACAAGGACAGAGAGCGATCTTCCTA
>CM042173.1:15251023-15258523 GCA_023376005.1 Doryteuthis pealeii
AAGACAGTTGTTGATACTACATTTAAACACTTTGTCCATTCATTCGATCTGGTATAATTGCACATACTTTTATACTATATATATTTACCAACTCCTCCGCACGAGCAGGATGTGACACATGGTTAATGTCTTAAGCGGAGTTCAACAGGTTTGAATTCAGAGTTTTCCTTCGCCTAGATCGGTTGCCTAATCAAGGTTAAAGAGCCCAGTCTGCCCTACTATTTATCCATAGCTGGAGGGTGAGTAGGATTCATACCTTTCCCAAGGGTATTAGCGCTAAGTGAAATGCAATTACCACATCCAGGTTAAAGAACCCAGTCTGTCCTGCTATTTATCCATAGCTGGAGCGTGAGTAGGATTCATACCTTTCCCAAGGGTATTAGCGCTAAGTGAAATGCAATTACCACATCCAGGTTAAAGAACCCAGTCTGTCCTGCTATTTATCCATAGCTGGAGCCGTGAGTAGGATTCATACCTTTCCCAAGGGTATTAGCACTAAGTTAAATGCAATTACCACATCCAGGTTAAAGAACCCAGTCTGTCCTGCTATTTATCCATAGCTGGAGCGTGAGTAGGATTCATACCTTTCCCAAGGGTATTAGCACTAAGTTAAATGCAATTACCACATCCAGGATTTGAACTCGAGGCAACGAGTCCATTTCCCATGCCTTTAACAATTACACCACGCGCTTCCATACTTTTATACTATACGATAACAATTGTCTTTAAATAGATAACTTCTTATAGCCAGTTGATAGTATATTTTAAACATTTTGACCATATATTCGACCTCGTATAATAGACTATACGATAGAACTTTCCTTATATACCCACTTTCTTTCTTTGTCCATCCATTCTTTTAAATGGAAATCGTGCCGTTTGTATTTTATTTCTAATCAGACTTCGTAAAAAAATAATTGGCAGACGTTATTTTCTGTGACTGAGTTCACGTCGGTGCAGTTTTAAGAAAACATGAATTGCTTATTTGAAGTAAAAAAAATGTATGGATGGTTCAAAGAAATTCCAAGATGGTTGAGGGTGTGGCATACAACAGTTTTATTTTTGGAAAATCTTCAGGTAGAGTTTCACTAAAATAGGATCTGTCTCCATTGACACAAATTACGGACAGGAAGAGTAAAAAAAAAGAAAATTAGCTCAGTCGGTAGAGCGTTCGGCTAGAAACCACAAGGTTACTAGTTCGATGCCGGCCCTCGCCAATCCAGCGTATGAGTAGCACGGGGATCTGTGCGGTAAAGTAAGGAGCTGATGGTAGGTGCGGCGCTCCACCTCAGACGCTAAAATAATCTTCTTGGTCTAAGCGCTAGTGAAAAGGAGATAGACTTCCTCGTTGTATAGCTGATACCGACTTTAGGCCACCCCGACGACTTTACTTACATGGGCTTACGCGTACGTATTTATACGAGTCCTACGGTTATCGTAGTAAAAAATGGACTCGTCGACCTGAGTTCAAATCCTAGATGAGGCTGTTTGTATTTCACATAGCGCTAATACCCTTGGGAAAGGTATGAATCCAACTACTCCCCTCCAGTTATGGGTAAATAGTAGGGTGGGCGGGGCTCTTTAAACCTGTCCAGTTAACCACTCATGAGAAGGAAAACTCTGAATTCAAACTTGGTAAAATCCGGTTAAGAAATTGACCTCGTATCACATCCTACTCGTGCGGAGGTATTGGTAAATATATATATATATTGTAGAATAATCACACTAAGTTCCAATTACCGACGAATTGGTAAGACAAGGCAACAAGTAGTCATAACTGAATATGAATCTAATCTCATCGCAATACTATATTCAGTATACTCTTGGTTTGAACAACAGCAACTGGCTAAGCACAACTGCCAGTGCCCCAAGATAGCTGGTATTGATGGAAGTCAAGAATAGTCGACGGGAATTGGAACTTAGTGGGATTATTCTACATATATATATTTACCAACCCCTCCGCACGAGCAGGATGTGACACAAGGTCTATTTCTTATGCGGAGTTCAGCAGGTTTGAATTCAGAGTTTTCCTTCTGCTAGACTGGTTACCTAGCCATGGTTAAAGAACCCGGTCTGTCCTACTATTTATCCATAGCTGGAGAGAGAGTAGGATTCATACCTTTCCCAAGGGTATTAGCGCTAAGTGAAATGCAATTACCACATCCAGGATTTGAACTCGGGTCGACGAGTCCATTTCCCATGACTTTAACCATTACACCACGCGCTTCCTGTTTGATTATTCTACATATATGAGTCCTAAACATATACGCAAATTAATTGAAATAAAACGAATAGACTTTGCCCGTCTAGTGTTCGTGCAGAATTACAATTTTCGTACGCTTCTATGGAGTAACAGCCAACGCAGCAAATGGCCGTAGGACAACTAATCGACAGTCGAGACAATAGTGTCTGGACGTGATGAAAATCTGATGCAATAACGGATGTCGCAATATTTTTTGAAGTCCAATCAAATTTTATCATATACCCCGAGAATAGATTCATATTATTGCACACCACTGCAAATGATCTAATCTGAGGAAGCGGTAGAAATCGATTACACCCTGTCACTCCTGTGGGTCTGAAACTGACTGTTTGGTTAAAGAAAGGAAACTAAAGCTGCATGATTTTAATTAATTTGCACAAGCATATACAGACCAAGAAGGCAAAGAAATGCCGAAATAAATTTATATCTGTACCAAGGCATCCATTTATATATATATATATATTATATATATATATATATATATATATATATAGGTCCAAGTGATAATCTACTCGAGTTTCAGCATGTTGAGGATCTTCAGGGTTAACCCCACTGTATAAACCAAGATGATGGTTGATTGTAGCCAATTATATGTATGTGTCTTTTGCTATGAACGGTACATTAGGCCTAATGTACCGTTCATAGCAAAAGACACATACATATAATTGTCTACAATCAACCATCATCTTGGTTTATACAGTGGGGTTAACCCTGAAGATCCTCAACATGGTGAAACTCGAGTAGATTATCACTTGGACCTATATCAAAATAAATTTGCTCTACTAACGTATTGAGCACGTTTTTATTTGTTATATCACTGCCTTACTTTTATGAACTTCACATCAACCACCGTGACCATATTCACCGGTAAGTCATGTGTTCCATAATATATATATATATATATATATATATAATCTGAAAATGTCAAAACTTCAAATGTTCCCCTTTTTACCTAATTTATTTATTTTGCTGTTAAAATCATCCTACATCTAAACATGGTCTGAAGATCATTCTAACCTGGAGTTATAATAATTGTTCGACTCCTGTCTATGGTTTAAATAAAACTGTTTGATAGAATACTTGATACTATTTAATTGTAAATTATTTGTATTAAGAATAGTTACTTGAATCTGTAATTGTTTACTAAGAATTTTTAGGAAAAAGAAAAAGCTTTTATGAAACAACTACACAAAAATGTATATATGAGTGTACAATGAATGCAATTCCCTAGCCTCTCGGCATAAAAGAATCCTGGTAGTAGTAATTACCGTTTGTAAACATTTAGTGTAAATTTATAATTGAAAAAAAATCTTCATCCTTTCAGACTTAACATAAAACTTGACACCAAACCTTGCTAAAAAAAAGAAGTTAGATAAATATTGTTTCGAAAGAAATGAGCTTTAACTTGTCAGTGAGATCGGAAATCTGATCTCACTGTCAAGCTAAAACGACAATTCTTCCAGGCTGTGGTTATATCAGTGCTGCTGTATGGTTGCACCACCTGGACCCTAACGAGGCGCTTGAGAATAAGCTAAATGAGAGCTGCATAAGAATGCAGTGTGCAGTCGAACAAATCGTGGAAACAGCACTCCACAAGGAAAAAGCTGTATGGCCACCTGCCCCTATCTCACAAATCATTCGAGTGAGACGGACAAGGCATGCTAGACACTGCTGGCGAAGCAAGGACGAGCTCATAAGCGACTTTCTCCTGTGGAAGACAACACACGGACATGCTAGTGTGGGCCGCCCAACAAGGACCTACATTGACCAACTATGCGAAGATGCTGGTTGCTGCGCAGAGGACCTCCCTGGGACAATGAATGATAGGGAATGTTGGCGAGAGATTGTCATGGATATCCGTGCTACTTGCACGTGATACTATTTCAACTACTGGTTTGGTTAGATTTCTTTACTTAATGGCATATCAACCTTAATGGGTTATTTAATGCCAAAGCCATCCGTGTAGAAGAACAGTAGTGAGACTATTTAACCCATAGCCAAAAGATAAAAGCTTTCATAACTTTTCCAAAGGATTTAGTGAATAAAAAAGCACGACAGAAATTTGAACTTGCTTACTACGAGGTTGCAGTCCAGCACATTACCACAAAGATTCATCCGAACAATATATAGATATTGAATTAATATTACTAGCAACAGAAAACACCATCCGGGCGTCGTAAAAATTAATTTTTGAAAGACATTGCCTGAGAGGGTGGGAGTTAAAAATTCAATGTCAGAGGGTTTGTATCATAAGTAAGCAAAATCCTCATATTTATTAAAGAGGTAAAAAAACAAAAAAACAATTTGAAATGAAAACTGAGCCCCATCCCTCTCAAATAAAATGTTACATGCATGTAATAATCAAACAATTATTTTGAATATTTTCCACATCAATTTTTCACAAAATCGTAGGTATTTATTTATTTGTAAACTTTTTAGTTAACTTCTTGTTTCTGTAAAAAAAAAAAAAAGGGACGAGAGTAAAAAACAATATTTAAAATTGCTTACTCAAATTTTGGGTGTATATAGCATAAGAATATTGTGACGTAAGCTGTGACGTAGAACTATGACGTAGTTTTTGTTACAGACAGAAATATAGACAATCTCCATTATTAATAGAGATATATCTATACATATGCATGCACATCACAAAATGGAATCTATGTGTTTGGTTTAGTTTCTTTGTTTTAATAGCATATCAAGCCATCCTTGTAGAAGAACAGTAGTGGTAGTATTTAACTCAGAGCTGGGAGATCTAGGTATTCATTTTCTATTGGTACTAGTCTTTTTCTATGGGTATTAGTCCAAAAGTGAACGTACAAGGCTGAGTCAAAAAGTAATGCCATTTTGTTTAGGACAGTATAATTACCAACACAGGAACATGTATCCTAAATCAAAATGAAGCTGGTCCTCTGTGGATCACATCCCTACTTCTCCACATAGTGAGTCCAAAGGTAATGCCATTTTGCTTAGGACAGGTATAATTACCAACACAGGAACATGTATCCTAAATCAAAATGAAGCTGGTCCTCTGTGGATCACATCCCTACTTCTCCACATAGGTGAGTCCAAAGGTAATGCCATTTTGCTTAGGACAGGTATAATTACCAACACAGGAACATGTATCATACATCAGAATAAAGCTGGTTCTCTGTGGATTACATCCCTACTTCTCCACACAGGTGAGTCAAAGAGTAATGCCATTTTGTTTAGGACAGGTATAATTACCAACACAGGAACATGTATCATACATCAAAATGAAGCTGGTCCTCTGTGGATCCCATCCCTACTTCCCCACATAGACGAGTCAAAAAGTAATGCCATTTTGTTTAGGACAGGTATAATTACCAACACAGGAACATGTATCATACATCAAAATGAAGCTGGTCCTCTGTGGATCCCATCCCTACTTCCCCACATAGACGAGTCAAAAAGTAATGCCATTTTGTTTAGGACAGGTATAATTACCAACACAGGAACATGTATTATACATCAACATAAAGCTGGTCCTCTGTGGAGCACATCCCTACTTGTCCACATAGTCACCGTTTCTTTCAATAGCAATGTTTCACCTTCAAATGAGAGCATGAATCCCTTGCCCCATAAAATTCTGTTGACTGTTCTTTGAGACACTTCTTCACTCAGATAGATTTTCAGTTTAGGAAACCAGAAAAATGTCCTGTTATGCATTATACATATGTTGTAATTTGAACCCCCAATTAATAACCACTTTGGTTCCACTTTTAAAGTTAATCTTTCTCAAGAATGAAAAAAAAATTCCATAGCAGATGTACGAGGGTGAGTCAAAAGGTTCTTTGAGACACTTCTTCACTACATATTTCCCTTCCTCGTCACTGGAATAATGTTTGCCTCTCAAACCCTCTTTCATGGGTGAAGAAATGAAAAAGTGAAATATGGCATTACTTTTTTACTAACATCCGTAATAGCAAAGCTGGAGTTCGAACTAGCTTACTACAATGTCTCAGTCCAACATGTTAGCCCCCTACACACTATTTAAAATACTAGTGTATTTCAATTGAATCTGAGCGTGCACCACTGAAAAGGACTGGGAACCACTTTATTAAAAAAAAGTTTCACAAGTTACCATCCCTTCTATCAACACCAACAGAAAGAAAAATTTCTATTTTTAAACAAAATACGCCGTTACAAATACATGAAAACTTTCATTTGTTCTAATAATAATCATATCAGGTGAAACAAAAGAAATTTGGCGCGAATGAGGAAAATGGAAAACAATGGCTGACGTTGTATAAGAAGCCGGCCAAGTGACTTAACCGTTTTCACTTGCACTTTCACTTTCACATTCATTCATATTCAGCACGAACAAATCATAGTAAATATTTCTAGTTGTAAAAGAAATAATTGCTGATTAAACTGCAATTTTTTGCCAAATATTATTTTAGGAAATTTCGACACACAGACAGAGACTTTCTGTATTGTTCATTATAAATAATTCACATAAACTTATATATATATATATATATATATATATAATATATATATATATATATATATATATATGAAAACAAAATGGAAATTAATCCGACAGTGTGAATATGATATATTGAAAAAACAAAGGATGTTTACAAATGTATGGGCTCATAGTCTGGGATGGTCACCGCTTCAGCTTTCACTGGAATGGTGCGCCAAATTGCAGTAGTATTAGGAAAGTGCTCGATATAAAGAATACAGCTATTATATAATATAATAAAATAAATATATAAAGGTATTACATATCTATTTATTTGATGGCAATACCTTTCTATATTTGTTTTATTATATTATATATATATATATAGAGAGAGAGAGAAATAGATAGATGGATAGACAGATAGATAAAAGGTGAACAAAAAATAAGACAAACAAGAATATTTTCTATGTTATTCATATTTTTATTGTTCTCAACGTTTTCAACCTTAAGAGAAAATAATTTTAAGGATTTTTTTTTTAATTAAAAAAAATTTTTTTTAAAGCTTTTTGAGTTTCTGATCGAAATATATTATTACGGAATGACGGTTTGTTAAGTTTTTCTTTCTTTAAAAGTTAAATATTACTCTGTATTTAATCTAATTTATTGATTATTGTACATTGAGCTCTATTTAGGGATTTATAAAAATCCTTTTATGAATATATGTTTGCACCTACAAGAGCATACAGTATGGTTATACAGTTAGATTTTGAAGATCCCAAATAGAATCATCCCTAGCTACCAGTCA